>JAKWJC010000363.1:16236485-16563985 GCA_027704865.1 Solanum neorickii | reverse complement strand
TGGGAACGATCCCAACCTCACTAGTTGGGTTATATACTTGACACGACCGCTTTACTTCTCATTTGAGAAGTAAGTTTGAGCGTATCAATAATATCCAGAAAAATTATTACACATAAAGCATAAAACAAGAAGAAAAATCATCAAGAATTTAGTATCTCTTCATCACACACGATGACACTTGTTGTTGAATCGAAATTCAGTATCTCTTCAATACCTTTATCTAAAGTATCAATGCATAGAGGATACGTTCCGAATCCAACCTCATGTTTCTTAATGTCTATGTACAATTTTAAACCCATATCATTCTGAATACACAATGGAGATGAATTACCTTCACCAACATATCTAATATCGATATTTTTTTCAATTCATCAATACCCAGCTCAGACGCAATTACTGAAATAAGATTCATCAATGAAATATTTTCCCTGACCACTATCCCATTACTTTTATCGCTCATATATAACAAAACATTCACATATTCCAGAATGTCGTAACAAGATTGAAATATTCATTTTTGAATCTTCATAAATTGTGTTCTTGATTTTTTTAGACAAGCTCAGCTTTTTTTTCAATTCACAATGTGAAGCTTTCAATATTTGAAATTCAATAATGAGATAAATTAGTACATGAAATTTATGTAGATAAGACGCTTAATTTGTTAAACGTCAACGTGAATTGTGGGATAATTCTTATCCCTTTAAGTGCACTGTAACTGTTAAAAACAAACAAATGATTAAAGTATCCGCCCGCTATGATTTAAGTATCGTTATGTTAATTTAAGTATATGAGTTACTCTAAAAAGGAATTTTTGGTAAATATAGATACAATAGGGATAGAACGTAATTTGTCCCTACGAGTATGTGATTTCCGTAATATTACAAATATTTTTGGTCTTTTAATTAAATTAAATAAATAATTTAAAAATTAAAACAAACTTTGTCCGAAAATAATCTCTCGATTGATCATTTGCTGAAGCCGTAGTAGAAGCCGAACGAGCGAGCGACCACGATGACGGCACAAGGGGTTTCCCTCTTTTCAACTCTTTTAACAGTTAATAGGAGTGTTTCTATATTTAAACTCTGCTATTTTTCTTTCCACCATTGATGAGGGACAAATGACTTTTTATTAAAGCATAAGATGACTTTTTAAGTTCCCAACTATTCAAGTTCTCAACTTTTTAAGTTTTTCTTTTTTCCTATATTTCCCATCAATTCTTGCAACATACCCAACACAACCCAAATTAAAAACTTTTATGAAAAATAAGGCATTAAAAGATACAAAAGTAGGTTTAATGACAATAAAAATGGAAACACCATAAACTCCAAAGTTTTAACAAACAACTAACCAAACTAATGCAAAAGAACAATCCCTAGAACTTGAAGGTAAATGTACTGAATAACTAAACTGGGAATCAAGGTTTAAACAAGAAAGCATAAACCCCAAAATAATGCAATACTAATTAACTAGAAGAGTCTAAGTCCAAATGTGGACATACGTATAGAGAACTCATGGAAACTCAAAAGATTGGTTCACTCTTGAATTCGAACAACATCACTAATCTTCACGAAAAGGATTTTTCAATCTATACACAACAATAATGTACTAATTGTAACACACGGCTATCCCACTAAGTATAACATAAAAAAGTCAATTCAACATCATAAACATGCAAAATATCGAACATATATAATATTATCAATATATATGAACAACGTACAATTTTACAATTATGAATATAGAAATTATGTCAAGTAGTTGTTCCTCTCAAGGAACCCAAACTCAAAATATTAGTATACAATAATGTGGCACCCGATCCAATAGTTATGTCGAAATGTGGCAATCAACATCATCTTGATGTAGATACTGACAACTGATCTAAATTAGTGATGCCAAAACGTTGAACCCGATCGTCCCCACACATCTCAAACACAAGCACAAGTATAGTCTCAATATCATATAGTCAAGAAGTGATTAATGGCATATAGTTATTCCTTCATATTAATTTACAGAAAGTGTGATCAATAATGCATCGTTCCATACATACATACATCACAATGAAGAACAAACCAACATATCATAGAATCACAACCATCACCTATCTTGAAACAGGCTTCAAACGCTAAATCCTTCTCTTTATGGATTCATTCTGCTTGTTCTCGGTTCACAAAAATTAAATATAATACGGGAGTCAATAAACAATCACTAATTACCTGGATTACTAGCAATTCTAAAAACCCTAGATCATACTCATGATCCCAAATATCCAAACTAAGGCTTCTCTACATGGTTTCCTATTCAAAACTCTTCTCCATTGACGACAAATCCAACACCAAATTGGTTTTCGCGAAACAGTGAGCTATTCAAAAAATTCCAAGACCCTTAATTCACAACACACCTTTAACCAACGGCAATCAGAAAACCTCATTCGTGCTAAGATCAATTCATGGAATTCTACTAGCCAAGTTCAATTGTATAAAGTCGGACTGATCCTTTAGTGAGATATCCACCCCCTCATTTAAGCGTAATTATATATAAATAATCCTATTGGTACTACATATCCCTACACCTTAACTAATCCATTTTCCTCCAACTCTAGACTAGGTTGAGAAAATTCCAAATACTACGAATAAAATTTTCGGCCTCAAGATTTCCCCCATTCGCTTTTCTATAGTGACAGAACCTAATCGTTATGTAATGGAGTTTAAATGAGAAGTTTTGGCCAATATGACTGACCACGTTCAGTCACTAAGCAAAAGGGAATTAATTAAAAAGTACTGCTAACAAGTAAGATCATCACTATATATAGGGGACTAATTTACCATGCAATGATTACAAAGATTATGTGGTAGTAAATTTGGTAGATAAACTACCTAGAGTGTATCACCAAAAACGAACTAAGGTGAACTAGAGCTTCGTTATTTTTTCTTGTGTTAAAATGAATTGTATTGATGTTCTTAGGCAGCGTGTGAAGTTTGGTCAAGTTTGGAGGTCAAACATCCATGATGTTCGGAAGATATGTCTTAGATAATGCTTGTGTGTTCTCATTTGTTATAGTGAGTTTTACGTGTTTGTTTTGTTTGACATTCATGTGAGATGTTCCTAAGACCTAGAACAATATGTTTAGGGGTATAACTTCCGGGTACGTTCCCACCTAGAAAATTACAAGAGGCCCTAGAGAAGGGCCCAACACCGCTTAGACAGTGTCTACCAACGAGACCAATCTACGACAGGTGGTTCAAACAACGGCTACTAATGGTCCATTTTTGACAAATGGTCCGTTGGTTGGAGCCGTCTGTCAAGACTCCCAAAAACTGTCCCTTTCCTGTAATGACTTGCGGTGCTTTGTAAATTAACCCCAAGACTTTTATGAACCTAGGATTATAATTTTATTTTATTTTAAGTATATTAAAGTGTTTCAAACCCTAATACCTAATATTAGACTTCATTTCCTAAAACCCCTCTCTCTAAAAACTCTCTCTAAAACTCCATAGAAGCTAGAATTCAAGAATGAGCTTAGAGGGATTTTGGTCGTCTAGTTCTTCCTCAAAATCATTGTTATTTATTCTATTTGAGGTATGGTAGTCATCATTGAATTTTATGCCATTAATGGAGTCCTTTCTAATGAATCTTCAAATGGAATTTTCAACCCTAACTTCTTCTATTTTAACTCAAATATGTTTCTTGCATGAAAATATATTAAATGATTTAACTATGATGTTTCTAATATTAGTTGGTGATTTGAATTATATAACTTCAATGAAAACATCTTAAGGCTTTTTATCAAACTTTGACATAAGAAATGTGTTAAATGAGCTTGATTATTTAGCGTTTGAACTTTGGTTTCCTTATGTTGTTAATATGGTTTAGCTTCTGACTTAAGGTCATATTATGATGGAATATTGAATAATTAATTATAGGTGGTGAAGGCTTGGTTAAACGGTGTGTTGGCTTTATTTTATAACTCTTATTATGAAATGCTCTTGAGTTGTATGGTCCATCTTCTTGTTGGCGGTGTTTACTTGTTGTGTTCGGTTGTATTTTGTATGTATTGTGAGTATTGATTTGAAGTCCTAGTGTGTGAAATAAAGTGATAATGAAGAAGTTCATGTTGATATGCATTATGAAGCTTGAATTGTATGTTTTGCCTAGATTATTCCTAAATGAAGTAAGTATATAGGTTGTGTATGTTAAAGTGTGTATTGTCATGAATGAAGGCCTACGCATGTATAGAATTTAACGTAAATGAAATAATATAAATATGAAGGAATGTTCACATGTACACACGCACTTGAATGAATGAATGAATCTAGGTTAAGTCAAATGGGGAGTTTTGAGGTAAACACATTTCGTGAGTTGAGATGAAGTATTTAGTCGCAAGCTCACTACATCCTAAGAGCTTCCTAAGATAGGTCGGAGAATGAATGCCATTCGTGAGTTGAGATGTCGTTTACACTAGTTATCTTCCCCTATAGTGTATAATGCACAGAATCCGTGGGGTGTCATGCCTTGCAACGAGATATGAAGAAGATATTGTTACACTTCATGAGTTGAGATGTTGTATTCCAATGTACCTCTTGAGATGAGTACTCCTCATTAATAAAGAATGAGTTAGTTAGTAGCATCTACTTATCCCTTTACTATTCTCCAACATTGGTGTAGCTATTAGGAAATCAATGCAAAACCTAGAAGAAAAGACATTATTCTAGGCAAGTGGGGGGACCCTTCTCTATTAAGGAAAGTATCGGGATTCCATGCCTAGATATCATGGTCTATATTAAGCTAACCCCCACAAAATTAATGAAAGTTCTAAGTCTTATAAAAGAGTGTGCTACTTAAGGTAGGCAGTGGAACGAGATTCTATCTATCCATTACACTTTGTAGTTATTCTGAAAGGGGATTCTTGGAGTGTCTTCTGTGATTGAATGTACTAAGTCTTCTAAAAGAGATTACTACTTAGGATAGGTGGTGGAATGGGGCAGCATCTACTCGTTGCACTAAGTAGAAATTCCAAAAGGCAAGTCTTGGTGTGTTGTTTGAGTTTTCTTCTAAAGTCTTGTTATTGAGTGGGGCTTGTTGTCCCGAGGTGAGTAAGATTAGGAGGGTGAGTCTTGGGGATAACTTAGATGTAGGTTCGTTTCCTTCAAGTATTAACTTAGTGAGTCTTAGGATAACATTATCAAGGGAAACTCCTGTGGAAATGAGTTCACTTCCTCTTGGATTCGCTTTGGAAGTTGATTGTTCACGGAATAAAATGATTCACCGTAATGTTAAAAAAGTTCAGTGTAACATTTATAAAGCTTACTCTAAAATGGTCCTTTATGGTTAAAATTATGGAAATCATTCTGTAAGTGTTAATGTCACAACCCAAAACGAGCCGCGAGTGGCACCCACACTTATCCTCCTAGGTGAGCGAACCAACAAATCTAAACCCTAACATTTACCAGTATATCAATTATAAGTAGTAAAAATACTGCGGAAGATCCAAAACTTGTTAACGTAATTAATTAAATAAACTTCTAAAGTTTAATATTTATTAATCCCAAAATCTGGAATTCATCACATCCAGAACATTTATCCTCAAATTTGTAAATCTAAGAGTATTTATGAAGCTAAAATAAGTAAAAAAAATGGTCCATGTCCGAACTTCAAAGACATCAAAACGTGAAGGAGAGAATCCAGTCCGAGCTAGGAATAATAGCTCACCCTGAAATCTGATGTGCTGGAGACTGGCTAGAGTTGAGGGCGAGTCGAAGTCGATGGTGCACTTGCTGCACTCTACAAAACAACAAGAAGAAAATATAGGTAGGGGTCAGTACAAGGAACACGTACTGAGTAGGTATCATCGGCCAACTCAAAATAGAAAGTAATATATACTGAATAATAATATAAAATCAACCACAATAATAAACAGGTGACAAGAAACAAGTACAAGAACCATTGGCAACAACACCAAGCATACCTATGAGGACTCAAGCCTCCACACCATACTCATTTGGAAAATAGGTTCTTCAAATTTGAGTATATTAACCTAATTCAAGATTCCTTACCTTTATTATTATGGTGTCGGAACGTGACACTCCGATCCCATATACCGTGTCGGAACGTGACACTCCGATCCCCTAATACGTGTCAGAACGTGACACTCCTATCCAATATTACCGTGTCGGAACGTGACACTCCGATCCATTTATCTCATTATTTTATTTCATCACGTCTTCTTTATGTCAAGGCGTCATCTTAATAGAGAGGATTTAAGATTGAATGTTCAACAATTTCACCATTCTAGCCAACCACAACTGCACAATAAAAACATACCATCGCACAATCAAGTACATAGAAGAAATTACAATACCACCCAATACATATCGATTGCTATTTAGAGTTTATTTATCACATAGAAATAAACCATAACCTACCTCCACGGAAGAATCGTGATCAAGCAAGCTACCTCCCCAATGCCTTTGAACCTTTTCAATCTGAAGTCTAAGTCACTTGCTTTCTTCTTCTTTTCTCTCTCTCTCGCTCGTTCTCCCTTTCTGTTCTTTTTATTTTTCTTCTGCAGATTCTTTTTCTTTTACCCTAATTATTTAACCCATTATGATAAAAGTAATATTTATTTCCCTATTATCTTCTTTAACCCCCAAGTAAATAAATTATTGAACTTACCCCACTAATTTCATAATTATAATCATGAATAGTCCAAAACACCCATTTAAATTTTAGCGGAATTCTGACCCAGGGTGGAGTTACGCAGCTTGTGACGGTCCGTCGTATCTATGACGGTCCGTCCTGCAGGTTCTGTCACAAAGTTCAGAGAGTTAAATTCAGTAGTGATGTTACGCAACTTGTGACAGTCCGTCGTATCTACGACAGTCCGTGCTGCAGTTCCGTCGTGAAGTTCAGAGAGTCGATCCCATTACCCATATTTCAGAGTTGAAGTGTTTTGGAACGAAGACCCTCGACGGACCGTCGGGCCTATGATGGTTTGTCCTACGTGTCGTCGAGAGTAATGAGGAGAGCAGCAGAAGAAATTACACAAGTATGGGACGACGGAGTCTATCACGGTCCGTGGTGACCATGACGGTCCATCGCGTGATCCGTCGACCTAGTTTATTTTTATCAAAAATAGTTCTACTGCTTGAACTGACTAAACAGGTTGTTACAATAGATACCAATTTACCCATCGTTCGTCCTCGAACGATCACAGGAAGTAAAGCAAGGGCGAGAAAGCGTACGTGAATCTGTAAAAAGATGTGGATATTTTTCTTGCATATCAGTCTCATTCTCCCAAGTGGCCTCTTCAACTGGCCGATTCTTCCACTGAACCTTGATAGATGCAATCTCCTTTGATCTGAACTTGCGGAACTCTCTATCTAAAATAGCAACAGGCTCCTCCTCATAAGACAAATTTTCATCAAGAAGAACTGAATCCCAACGAATAATGTAGTTTCCATCCCTATGGTATTTTTTCAGCATAGACACATGAAATACCGGTGCACTCCTGAGAGTCCTGGAGGCAATGCCAATTCATAAGCCACCTCCCCCACGCGCTTCAGAACCTCAAATGGACAAATATACCTCGGACTAAGCTTATCTCGCTTCCCAAACCGCATCACCCCTTTCATGGGTGAAACCTTCAGCAAGACATGTTCACCCTCCATAAAATCGAAGTCCCTAACCTTTCGATCTGCATATTCTTTCTGCCTGTTATGAGCTGCTAGAAGCTTCTCCTGAATGAATTTTACTTTATCTAACGGTTCCCTCAAAAGATCGGTACCCCATGGTCTCACCTCAAATGCATCAAACAAACCAATGGAAGACCTACATCTCCTCCCATACAGTGCCTCAAATGGGGTCATATCAATACTTGAGTGATAGCTATTACTGTATGAAAACTCTGCTATGGGTAAGAAGTTATACCAATGACCACCAAATTCTATCACACATGAACGAAGCATATTCTCCAACACCTGAATCGTTCGCTCAGACTGACCATCGGTCTGAGGGTAAAATGAAGTACTAAGATCCAACCTAGTACCTAATTCAGCATGCAATGTTCTCCAAAACATAGAAGTAAATTGCGTACCTCTATCTGATATGATGGAAAATTGAACTCCATGTAATCGAACCATTTTTGAGATATAGAGTTTGGCTAACTTCTCCGCATTGTAAGTCACCTTGACCGGAATGAGGTGAGCAGACTTAGTTAATCTGTCAACAATTACCCAAATAGAATCAAACTTACCCAATGTCTTTGGAAGACCAACCACAAAATCCATTGCAATTCTTTCCCATTTCCATTCAGGAATGGGCATTTCCGGAAGTGTTCCTCCGGGCCTCTGGTGTTCATACTTTACCTGCTGACAATTCAGGCATTGGGAAACAAAATCAACAATGTCACGCTTCATTCTACTCCACCAAAAATGTTGCTTTAGGTCACGATACATCTTGGTTGCACCAGGATGTATAGAATACCTTGAACTATGAGCCTTTGTAAGAATAGTGTGAATAAAATTATCAACACGGGGCACACATACCATTCCCTTAATTCTCAAAACGCCTTCCTCATCAATTATTGCCTCTTTAGCCTCTCCTCGTAATACCATATCTCTAATTTGGCTCAGCTTCTCATCAGTAAACTGTTTTCCCTTAATCTTGTCAAGAAAAGAAGATCTTGACTCCACACAGGCCAAAAATCCTCCCTTCTCTACTACTTCTAGCCTCATAAAGTGATTAGCTAGAGTCTGAACCTCTCTAGCCAATGGGCGTCTAGAAACCTGTAAGTGGGCTAGACTTCCCATGCTCCCTGCTTTTCTACTTAAAGCATCTGCCACAACATTAGATTTTCCTGGGTGATACAAAATAGTAATATCATAGTCCTTCAGTAGTTCCATCCACCTCCGCTGCCTCAAATTCAAATCTTTCTGAGTAAAGACATACTGTAAACTACGATGATCTGTATAGACTTCGCACTTGACCCCATATAGATAATGTCTCCATTGCTTTAATGCAAAAACAACTGCAGCCAACTCCAAATCATGGGTCGGATAGTTACGTTCATGCACTTTTAATTGTCTCGAAGCATAATCAATTACATACCTCTCCTGCATTAGCACTGCACCCCCAAACCAGAATAAGATGCATCAAAGTAAACAATGAAATTCTTACCTTCCACTGGCAAGGTAAGAATTGGTGCAGTAGTCAACAAGGTCTTGAGGTTCTGAAAGCTTTCTTCAAATTCGTCCGACCATACAAATGAAACATTCTGCTTAGTCAGATTTGTCAATTGGGAGGCAACAGAAGAAAATACCTTGACAAATCGACGGTAGTAGCTAGATAATCCAACAAAGCTTCTTACCTCTGTAACATTAGTAGGTCTTACCCAACTCTTCACTGCTTCAACCTTAGAAGGATCCACCATCACTCAATCCTTAGAAACCACGTGCCCCAAGAAGGACACTGAATGTACCCAAAACTCACACTTGGAGAATTTGGCAAAAAGCTTTTTCTCCCTTAAAAATTCCAATACAATTTTCAAATGCTCCTCATGTTCTTTCCTGCTCTTTGAGTATATCAGTATATCATCAATAAACACAATAACAAAGTGATCCAGATATGGCTTATAAATCCCGTTCATCAGGCTCATGAAAGCAGCAGGGGAATTCGTAAGCCCAAAAGACATTACTATGAATTCATAATGCCCACACCTGGTTCGAAAAGCAGTCTTTGGCACATCTGCTGCCCGTATTTTCAATTGATGATAACCAGATCTCAAATCAATTTTTGAGAAGGTACAAACACCTTGTAACTGATCGAACAAATCATCAATGCGAGGAATATGATACTTGTTCCTAATAGTTACCTTATTCAGTTGACTGTAGTCTATGAAATTCCAAAAACTTCCATCCTTTTTCTTCACAAATAAAACAGGAGCACCCCAAGGGGATGCACTTGGCCTAATAAAACCTTTACCTAACAACTCCTAAAGTTGGGCCTTTAACTCCCTTAACTCAGTTGGAGCCATTCTATAAGGGGATATGGAAATGGGTCGAGTACCCGGCTCTAGATCAATACAAAAATCAATATCCCTATCTCGTGGCATACCAGGAAAGTCTGCAGTAAACACATCCAGAAACTCACGGACTATTGAGACAGACTCCATCGAAGGTACTTGGGAAGTATCATCCCTGAGATGTGACAAGAAAGATAAACAACCCTTACTAACCATTCTCTTAGCACGAAGAAAAGAGATGATATGAACTGGAGTGGAAATATAGTCACCCTCCCACACTAGCAGATCTGTCCCAGGCTTGGCCAATGTCACAGTTTTAGCATTACAATCTAAGATTGCAAAATTTTTAAAAGCCAAGTCATACCCAGAATTACATCGAAATCAACCATCTCAAGAATAATCAAATCTACATGAGTATTTCTCCTCACAAAAGTCACAAGACAAGACCTATACACCTTTTCAACTATCACAGACTCACCCACAGGAGTAGAGACACGAATAGGCATGTCAATCAAATCAGAATATAAATCAAGACCAGTAGCAAATGAGGAAGATACATATGAAAATGTGGATCCAGGATCAAATAATACAGAAGTCATGCAATCATAGACCAATAGATTACATGTGATAACAGCATCAGATGTTTCTGTTTCAGACCTCCCGGGGAAAGCATAACAATGGGCCCTATCACCTGTCTGCCCGTTGTCCCTACCATGTTGCGCTGCAGTAGTTCCAACTTGCCCGCCACCCCGACTGATTTGATGACCACCATTACCTTCGCCACCAGGTCCTCCAGAATGGCGGCCCCTACCATGACCACCTCTACCTCTAGCTATTGGGGGTCTATAACTCTGTTTTGGACAATATTTCCTAATATGTCCAGTCTCTCCACATCCATAACAATTTCTGGAGTCAAGCATAGGTCTCTGTGAGAATGACGAAGTCTGGGGATAACCTCCAAACTCAGAAAAATGCTGACTGGTCTGCGATGGACCCCCAGCTACAGTCTGTAGTGAAGACTGAATAGGACGGGCTGGGTAACCTCCTGAACTCTGCCCTCTGGAGTAAGAACCACTAAACTCACCTCCCTTACGGAACTTCTTAGATGTCGACGCCATGGTGAAGTCGTCTGGCTTCACCCCCTCCACCTCTATCAAAAAATCAACCACTTCCGGAAAGGATTTTGTTGCGGCAGCTACCTGTAAGGCTGGGATCTGCAAATCTGACCTCAATCCTCACACAAAACGGCGAATCCGCTCTTGTGGACTGAAGCAAAGCTGGGTGGCATACCTGGATAGTGCATGAAATTTAGCCTCATAAGCAGTAACATATATTCTGCCTTGCTCTAGGCTCAGGAACTCATCTCTCCTCTTGTCCCTCAAAGTCTGGGATACGACCGCCACCACATTTTGGCATTCTCTTGAAACTGGTAGGTCACAAACTCAACACCGAATCATTCTACTATGTCTATCTTATGTAGTAGCTCATGACAATCAACCAGAAAATCATAGGCATCCTCAGATTCAGCACCCTTGAAGACTGGAGGTTTCAACTTTAAGAATTTAGTGAAAAGTTCATGCTAATCACTAGTCATTATAGACCCTGTAGTCAATCGAGGAAACATGCCTACTTCCAATGAGGCATCCATGCGGGGAGCAACAGGAGCTGCATGTTGTAATCCCGGAACCTTACGTGCTGGTGCAGAAAACACTGGAGGTGCCTGGCCCTGATCAGATAACCCGCTAAGATAAGTAAGAACCTGGTTAATCATCTCTGGGTATGCTGGGGTGGTAATTCCTCATCTTGAACCCGCTCGTTTTCCCCCTTTTCACCCTCTCTCACTACCTCATCAGTCGGTGGAGGAGTCACCGCCCTATTACTAGATGGACCAGGTGTTTGTCCTCTACCCTAGAGGGCGTTCTCCTGCGACCTCTACCACGGCCTCTTGCCACTGCTCTTCCTCGAGCTACAGCCTAAATAGTTGGCTTTGACGCACCCTTTCTTGCCGGTGTTGTTGTTGGCACAGTTGTTGCTCTACTTTTAACCATCTGCGAAATAGAGTGAGGATGTCAGATACCAATTTGTATCACCTAGATACCAATTGGATCCAAGTAATAGCACGAAAGAAAGAATGAATGAAGTTTTCCTAAAGTCCTATAGCCTTTCAAAAAAAAAGTAAGGGCGTCCCCCTACCGTTCCTCAAGACTCTACTAGACTCATTCTTGTGTGATGATACGAACGAACCTAACGCTCTGATACCAAGTTTGTCATAACCCAAAATGAACCGCGAGTGGCACCCACACTTATCCTCCTAGGTGAGCGAACCAACAAATCTAAACCCCAACATTTACCAGTATATAAATTATGAGTAGTAAAAATACTGCGGAAGATCCAAATCTTGTTAACGTAATCAATTAAATAAACTTCTAAAGTTTAATATTTATAAATCCCAAAATCTTGAAGTCATCACATCAAGAAGAACTATCCTCAAATTTCTAAATCTAAGAGTATTTAAGAAGCTAAAATAAGTAAAAAAAAAAATGGTCCATGTCCGAACATCAAAGACATCAAGACGTGAAGGAGAGAATCCAGTCCGATCTAGGAATAATAGCTCACCCTGAAATCGTATGTGCTGGAGACTGGCTAGAGTTTAGGGCGAGTCGAAGTAGATGGTGCACTTGCTGCACTTCTCAAAACAACAAGAAGAAAATACAAGTAGGGGTCAATACAAGGAACACGTACTGAGTAGGTATCATCGGCCAACTCAAAATAGAAAGCAATATATACTGAATAATAATATAAAATCAACCACAATACTTAACAGGTGACAAGCAACAAGTACAAGAACCATTGGCAACAACACCAAGCACACCTATGAGGACTGAAACCTCCACACCATACTCATTTGGGAAATAGGTTATTCAAATTTGAGTATATCATAATACCTAATTCAAGATTCCTTCTCTTTATTATTATCGTGTAGGAACGTGACACTCCGATCCCATATACCGTGTCGGAAAGTGACACTCTGATCCCCTAATACGTGTCAGAACGTGACACTTCGATCCAATATTACCGTGTCGGAACGTGACACTCCGATCCATTTATCTCATTATTTTATTTCATCAAGTCTTATTTATGTCAAGGCGTCATCTTAATAGAGAGGATTTAACATTGAAGGTTCAACAATCTCATCATTCTAACCAACCACAACTGCACAATCGAAACATAAAATCACACAATCAAGTACATAGAAGACTTTACAATACCACCCAATACATATCGATTGCTATTTAGAGTTTATCTATCACATAGAAATAAACCATAACCTACCTCCACCGAAGAATCGTTATCAAGTAAGCTACCTCCACAATGCCTTTGAACCTTTTCAATCTGATGTCTAAGTCACTTGCTTTCTTCTTCGTTCTCTCTCTCTCTCGCTCGTTCTCCCTTTCTGTTCTTTTTACTTTTTCTTCTGCAGATTCTTTTTGTTTTACCCTAATTATCATATAATCCATTATGATAAAAGTAACCCACTATTTATTTCCCTATTATCTTCATTTAACCCCCAAGTAAATAAATTATTGAACTTACCCCACTAATTTCATAATTATAATCATGAATAGTCCAAAACACCCATTTCAATTTTAGCGGAAACCCGGCCCAGGGTGGAGTTACGCATCTTGTGACGGTCCGTCGTATCTACGACGGTCCATCCTGCAGGTTCCGTCACAAAGTTTAGAGAGTTAAATTCAGTAGTGAGGTTACGCAACTTGTGACGGTCCGTCGTATCTACGACGGTCCGTGCTGCAGTTCCATTGTGAAGTTCAGAGAGTCGATCCCAGTACCCAGATTTCAGAGTTGAAGTGTTTTGGAATGAAGACCCTCGACGGACCGTCGTGCCTATGACGGTTCGTCCTACCTTCGTCGAGGGTAATGAGGAGAGCAGCAGAAGAAATTACACAAGTATGGGACGACGGAGTCCATCATGGTGCGTCGTGACCATGACGGTCCGTCGCGTGATCCGTCGACCCAGTCAGTTTTTATCAAAAATAGTTCTACTGCTCGAACCGAGTAAACAGGTTATTACATTAAAATAATGATTTTTATGTTGTCTTACTTCCATATTCATGAATTTTTTTATTTAATTGGCATCAAACTGTTTTTTTACAAAAATTTTCTTTTTTGCATATGGCATACTCAGTACATTGTTTTGTACTATCCCATACTTTTCTATACTTAATGAGTATAGGTTGGAGGATTTTAAATATTTGAAGGCGAAGCTTGGGAATCTACTCTCTGAAGACAAAGTATGTCCTCATATATCTGAGGGCATAGTCATGTTCTCTTAGTTTGTTATTCCTAGACGTATTATGTATTTTCTTTCGATGTAAACGGTCGTGTCCCTAAGATATTATGTCGTGTCATTAAGACTGGATTTTGACGATGAGACTTTCTAAATATTTTATTAAAAATATTTCCTTAATTAAATTATTCCTGAAAAGTTTTAATTTCGCACTACTTTTCATGTCTTATGTAATGAACAATAGTTTTAGGGCTTGTAGAATACCCCAAAGGGTCATGTTTGCCCTGTGACGAAACAAGGCTTCTCCATAACTTGTAGGGGTTACTTGTGGATTGTTACAGAGTGGGTATCGCAGCATAAGGTTATGGTAATTAGTTATGTTCTAAAAGTCTCACAAGCCACGTCTATTAGAGTTTGGGTCATTTGTGTGAGTCGCGACACATCCATGGACAAGAGGCTATAAGATGGTAGAAGTTTAACTTTCTTAATTATTCTAACGTCGTACCTTAGATTTGAGTTCTATATGATATCTCTGTCAACCACTTCTCTTTGTGTTTATAGGACATGAATACGAGGAGATAAACCACTAGAAGGGAGGAGGGAGGTGTAGCTAATGAGAGGATCCGTCCCCGTGTTGACCATATTTCTATAGTTGTCCTAGAGAGAGAATATGAGGAGGTTTCCCTTGAAGGATCTCAAGTGCCTCCGAAACATCAAGAGCCTCACGTTCCCGAAATGCCCCCTATGTCTCAAAATCCATTTGTGTAAAGGGATATGACTACTGCGAAGTAGAGGGTTGGCCTAATTAATTTGACCCAAATCATGGCGGCGCAAGCTCATGTCCTCAATAATCACTTTGTTTCCCAATCTAATCAAGGAGGTGGACCTTAAACTCATGCTAGTACTCCCGCTTCCAGAACTCGTGGTTTCATGAGGATGAACCGTCCTGCTTTCCATGGCACTAAGGTGGATGAAGATCAAAAAAGCTTCATAGATGAGGTGTTCAAAGTGGTGGATGCTATGGGTATGACCCCTAGGGAGAAAGTGGAGTTAGCCACTTATCAACTTAAGGATGTTGTTAAAGTGTGGTTTGAGAAATGGAGGAATGAGAGACCCTTGAGAGATGATCCGGTAGATTGGGAGGTGTTCAAAGAGGCTTTCCTAGATAGGTTCTTTCCCCTAGAGTTGTGGGAGAATAAAATGGTTGAATTCATTAATCTTTGTCAATGGGGAATGAGTATAGAAGAGTACTCCCTTAAATTAACCAAATTCTCTAAGTATGGCCCAATAATTGTAGCCAACCCTAGGGCTAGGATGAACACATTTGTGATGGAATTGTCTACTTGGTGGAGAAAGAGTGTCGTACGACAACGATTCTTAATGGCATGGACATTTATAGGCTCATGGTGTATTCTCAACCAATTTAGG
This sequence comes from Solanum neorickii, assembly GCA_027704865.1. NCBI lineage: Eukaryota > Viridiplantae > Streptophyta > Magnoliopsida > Solanales > Solanaceae > Solanum > Solanum neorickii. The sequence continues at coordinate 16,548,236 of JAKWJC010000363.1, read as the reverse complement.
TGTCCAAAATTAGGGAAATAATGAAAGAGGGTAAGAGGCCTACGTCGGATTATTCTAGTCACCAAAAACCTAAGAAGAGGTTCTATCACCAAGAGTCTTCAATGGCGAACAAGGATAGGGATCCAAACAAAAATTCCCGAGGTGGTGGCCATAATTTTGAGAGGATTAAGTATACTTACTGTGAAAACCAACATTTGGGTAAGTGTCTTGGACGACCCAAATCGAGTCGTGAGTGAAACCCACACTTGACCTCCTAGATGGGTGAACCAATGAATTCAACCCAAACATATATTTATCATTAATTTACAAATACTAACCATAATGCAGAAACTTAAATCTCATTATTGTAAGAAACACAAAACCATACCCAAACCTGAAAGTTATTACATCAAGGACATCTAATCTCCAAATACTAAGTCTTAGAGTACCAATTGCACAAAAATAAAATAATAAAATGTCATGTGTCCGAAAACATAGGACATCATGTCATGATTGAGAGAATCCAACACAAGCTTGAATGAATAGCTCACCCTGGAACCTGATATACTAGAGACTGGCTAAAGTTGAGGGAGAGTCAAAGTCACTGGTACACTCGTTGCGCTCCATAAAAGGAAAACAAAGAAATATACAAGTAGGATTCAGTATGAGGCAACATACATTGAGACGGTATAATTTGTCAATCTAAGATGAAACTAATATAAAACGAATAATAGAATAAACTCAACTATGACACGTAACAAGTTGTAGGCAATAAAAAACATGAACAAGTGAAAACATAATCAATCACAATATCAAGCACACCCATGAGGACTTATGCCTCCACGCCACACTCATTTTGAAAATGTTTTCTTTGAGATAAGTACCTTAAATTATTTCAATATCCTTTTCCTTTAATAATACCATGTTGGAACATGACATTCTAATCCCAAAATATCGTGTCAGAACGTGACACTCCTATCCAAGAATACCTTGGTAGAACGTGACACTTTGATTTAATTATACCATGTCGGAACGTGACACTCCGATCTAATTATACAATTAATTTTTATTTCTTATCACAACTTTCAATTCATTGATAATATTTCATCAAACCTTATTTATTCAAGACATCAATTTGATATAGAGGGTTCAGGAAATATAAATTCCACAGCCTCAGGAATTAGACCAATCACAAAACACACATCGAAACCACTCAATCAAGTATATAGAAAACTTAACAATATCATTTAATGCATATCAATCACTATTAAGATTTTATTATCAAATAGCATAAACCATAACCTACCTCCACTAAAAAATTGAAGTCAAGGAACTACTGTTTTTTCTTTCCTCAATGCCACCGAACCTTTTCAATCTATAAGTTTTATATCATAATTTTAAAGTTAAAATTCCATTAGTCACATTATTCTATGTCTAGCCTATACACAAAAATTCACATAAATCGATAATCAGTTTCCTAAAATTCAATGTTAAGGGTAAGTCTTAATTCCTTCAATTAGCATAAGTTTAATGTAACTCATATAAAATACTAGACCTTATATTTAATTATCTATCTCAATATACTAAAATTTAGTTTATAAAATTGTACCTTACAATGACATTTTAACCCATTACAGATCATATCTATATTGATGTAATATAGACTAAAACATTATAATTAGAACTTTGATGTGAAATGAGGCACTTACCGCTTCAATAATTGCCTAATCATTAACTACACTTACCACTAATTTATTAAAATTTTTAAGAAAACACCTGGTAGCAATAGTTTCCTTCAATTTGCTTCTATGGCTATAGTATACTTTTATTTTCTAAGTTCCAACACATAATAATGTAATAATCAAACAATTATGCCTTTCCAAAAAACATGGAATATTAATTGTGATAAGGATTTACCTCAGAGCATCATCGCATGTAAGTTTTTTGTTTTTCTCCACTTCTCTCCTTTTGTTTTCTCTACAGATTGTTTGATACCCTCATTAATATATCTGACTAATTATAAAAATAATGGTAAAATTCACCCACTATTAATTTTAATATTATCTTCTTTAACCACAAACTAAATTAATTATTGAAACTACCCTCACAAATTCTATTGTTATAATTGAGTATTGTCCAATATACCCATTTAAAATCTATTGAAAAGTATTTTATGAAATAAAAATATCCACTATCTAAAACGATCAAAAGAGAATTTACACGGATGGTTTTTTTAGTTGTGGTAGTAAGGGCCACAAAAGAATCTTCCCTATGAGATGCCAGCTATGAAGGATAGTTAATCCGGAGTTGATAGTCCCAATAAGTATTTACTCTTTATGGTTCTTGCTTTTATATTTTTAGATGAGTTTTTATGGATTTATACTTCATATGATCATGTTTTCTTGATGAATTGATCCAAAGGTGGATTTTTGGATTTTCTAGCACGTTTCATTGTGTTACAGTGATGCTCACTATAAAAATTTTGAATTTTGAAAAATATTGTCTTGTATTTAATAGAAGTTTCAATGTGTGTAAAGGTGATTATTATGAGCATGTTTAAGGTTGGAGAAGGTAGTTACTCCATAAAAGAAGGATAAAGGTGAATTTTGAATTTGTGATGTTTTGCAAAAGTTTTATGCGTTACAAGTGTTTGGAAATGTGAAATGGTGCTCCTTGTTAGTTGGTGACTTGATTATGAATGGTTGATTATGATTTTAATATGTGTTGCTAATGTAGTCCTTGAGGGTCTTAATGTTTTAGTGTCATTCGAGGACGGATGTTGTTCCAAGTGGGGGAGAATGAAACACCCTAAAACGAACTAAGGTGAACTAGAAATTCTTGATTGTTTGTTAAAGTTAATTTTTTTGTTATTACTAGTTTTATTAATGTTTGTAGTCAGTGGGTAAATTTTGGATTTCAAACGTCCAAGAACATCCATGACGTTCGGAAGATTTGCCTTACATAGTTCTTGTAAGTTCTTATGTGTTTGAGTGAGTTTTACGTGTTCGATTTTTTTAAGGTGTGAGATATTCCTAAGACCTAGACGACTATGTTCAGGGGTTTAACGTCAGGGTAGGACCCCACATAGGAACTACAAGGGGCCCTAGAGAGAATTCCAAGACTAGGACCCAAGATTGCCTAGGCAGTGTCCACCAATGAGACCAATCGACGTCCAATGGTCAAACCAACGTCTCATTGACTTTGTTCGGCGATTGGAACTATAGGCCTTCATGTTTGGAGAATATCATAACTAACCAACTACCACCACCAACAGGCCGTGTATGGACAAACGGTCCATTGGTTGGAGCCGTCTGTAAAGACTGCAAAAAGATTTCATATTCCTGTAATGACTTGGGGTGTTTGGTAAATTCACCCAAAGTTTTTATAAACCTAGAATGATACATTTAGGGTATTTTAAGTATATTAAATTGTTTCAAACCCTCTAAGACCTAATTTTAGATTTCATTTCCTAAAATCTAAAATCCACCTCTCTTAAAACTCTCTAAAACTACATAGAAGCTAGAATTCAAGAAAGTTTTTATAGGGAAGTTAGTGGTCTAGATCTTCTTCAAAATAATTGGATTTTCTTCTATTTGAGGTATGTTATTCATCCTTAAACTCTCTTCCATTCAAGGATTCCTTTCTAATAAATTTTCAAAAAGGGTTTTCAACCTTAGCTTCCTCTATCTTTAACTCTAAATAAGAGTCTTTCATGAAAACTTTTTGAATTATTCAAATATGATTTTTATAATGTTATTTCGTGATTTTCATGTTAAAAATTCAATGAAAACATTTTAAAGCTTTTTAATAATCTTTGACTTAAGAAATGGATTAAATGAGCATGACTGTGTAATGTTTGAACTTTGGTTTCCTTGTGTTGTTATTATGGTTTAGCTACTGCCCTAAGGGCCTTATATAATGAATATTTAAGAATTGATTATATGTGGTGAAATATTGGTTAAATGGTGAGTTGGTTTTATTGTATAACTCGTATCATGAAATGCTCTTGAGTGGTATAGTCCACCTTCTTGGTGGTGGCGTTACTTATTGTATTCATTTGTATTTGGTAATGTATTGTGAGTATGGCTTTGAATGCCTAGTTTGTTAAATGAAGTGATAATGATGAGTTTCATGTTGATATGCATTATGAAGCTTGGATTGTATGTTTTTCCTAGATTAGACCTAAATGAAGTAAGTGTATAGGTTGAGCATGTTAAAGTGTATAATGTGATGAATGAAGGACTAAGCATGTAAAGAAGTTAGTGTAAATTAAATGATATTTATATGCATGGTGTGTTCACATGTATACAAACTTGAATGAATGAATGAAGCTAAGTTAAGTCGAAAGTGGAGATTTGAGGTGAATGTTCTTCGTGAGTTTAGATGAAGTGTGTAGTAGCAACCTCACTACATCCTAAGAGCTTTCTAACATAGGTCGGAGGAAGAATTATTTTCGTGATTTGAGATGTGGTGCTCACTGGTTATCCTTAACCTATAGTGTATAATATTAAGAATCTATTGAGAATCATGCCTAGCACCGAGAGGATACTCCAAAGTCATAGGAACAATTTTGAAAACATACATAATCATGAACACATACTCGAAACGAGATCATGATCACACAGAGTGTCCAAAAATTCTACCAGCAAACATACCAACCTAGGAGCTAGTGAAAGGAAACATGAAAACGGAAAACAATCCTAGTCTCTGATCAATAATATTAACCTTAGGGGGTCTCTTCGGAAAGGGACCAAGAGGGAAGAAAACTCATACCTTAATTGATGTTCAAACGTTGAAGTTGCTGCCCAAACCTTCCTCAAAAACCATGTCCAGCTCACCTAAAGTTTCACCACCAACTCGACGGAAATCTCCCTTGCCTTAATGTTTTTGATTAGTTTGCTCTTAGATTTTTTTGTGATTCTTCAAGTGTAAAGAACCTTTGTTATATTTTATGTTCTTCACGTTAATTTGCAGAGAAAAAACAATAGAGTTTGAACATGACAATGTGATAGACGTGAGAGAGTGAAACATGTGTAGTTGTTTTGTCTTAGATAATGACTTAGTCAATTTAGGACTCTCCTTAGTACTTAAAATATGATTGAATTAATTATACTTGAAAGCACCATATTGCCCTTAAAAATACAGATTTTAAATAATAAATAAATCAACTTAAGCATTTATCCTATTCATTTTAGGGTGGTTATAATCATAGTTATATATGAATGCATATTTTTAAAATATTTCCATATATGATATTATGAAAAAAAAATTAAATATGAATATAAAAGTCACTATCATAGTTCTCCCCCTATTTCTACAACTCTTAAAGGAGTTTTTTGCAATTTTTTGTGAACATTAGTTATATAGGATTGAACCCTCTTGTGATCTATTGTGAATTCGATTCACAGTGGCTTGGAGCCTACTTGAGATTCTTCTTAGATTTGGAACTCCACGGGAAAGTACTCGTCATCAAAACTGAAAGACCATAAAAGGGGAAAAGAAACTTCAACTTAGTCATTTTGCTACAATATATGCTTAACATCATCTACCAAAGATTTTATGTGTTTCATCCCACTTGAAGTACATTCAACAACTTTATTATTATAACACTTCTAATATAAATAAGTCTAGGAGAAAGAAAATAAAAGTTAGATTTTTCACACCATGGGGTAGCCCCAAAAAAGTAGATTTCACTTCAATAATATATGTGTGTGTGCGCGCGAAGATTTTTTCGTTTTAGTCCCACTTGAAGTACATTCAAAAACCTTATTATTAGAACACTTCTAACAGAAAGAAGACTAGGATATACAAAATAAAAATTAGATTTTTCACGCCATAGGGTAGCCCCAAAAAGTAGATTTCACTTCAATAATGTGTGTGTGTGCGTGCGCATGCGCATGCGTGTGTGTGTTCATGTGTGTGAGAGAGAGCTTGTACCTCCATCAAGAGAATAAGGAGTAGTATAACATTTATACGTGAGCACAGAGGCAACATAGTAAGAAGAAATGAAGATGAGCTCAAGAGAAAGTTGAAGTTAGCTTTTATAGATAGGGTTAACGAAGGTGAGCTTTACCATATTAATATTAGGTTGGGCTTGGGCCAAAACATTATTTTTATTTTTTGATAAACAATAAAATGACCTATATGACCAAAAATTTGATCTTTAAAAGAAGGGTTTTTAGGGTTAATTTAGAAAGTTAAAGAAATATCAAACATGAAAAAGAAAAGTCAAGTGGCTTTTTTTTGTGAAATTACAAAATAACAATTAAAAATAAATTTTCTGGTTGAGATATGAATAGATATATTTCTCTTTTAAAGGATATATAATCCCACGATAATAAGTTTTTTTCGTAGTCTAGCAAACTTTCTTAACATGTCTTCTCCAGAAAACAAACCTCAATCTCCAAGTACAAATAAAAAATTATGAGACAAGAACTGAATCCAAAGCTTCATAAAAAGAACATCGTCCTTCAACTAATAAGTACTTTTATTTACTCATTTTTATGCGTAGTATATTTTCTTATACATCCAAAAACATACGATAATCATTATATGTAGTGGGGATATTCTTTCTTGCCAAGAATAGGATGATTATGGAGTAGTAACTTGGATAGACAAATAGCTTAGAGGTTACATGAGATTCGATAATAGTATAATTCAAAAGTTCAATGTGAAGTTATGGCAAATATGGATGACCACGTTCAATCACTAAATAAATCATAATTACTCTAACATTGTGTTACTCTTAACAAATTAAGACCATCATTATTTATATGGGAGACATTCTTCCTTGCAATGAATAAGGAGAATATGGGGTAGTAAATTTGGTAGATAAATGACATCTATGTTACATTAGTTAGAAGACATAAAAAGAAAGAATAGTGAGTGAAAAATATGTTACGAGCCTATTGAAATGTAGATATGATGATGTGTGGTTTTATGGTTTGTTAGTTCAAATGTTAGTTGGAGTCACATGTGTTAGTTAGAGTCACATGTGTTAGTTAGAGTCACATGCTTGTCACATGCTTTCAATTTTTCTGTTAGGATTTGTTATAGTTAGTTGAAGAGTTTGTTTGTAACAAACTAACACCAATTGTAATTCTCTATATATTGATAATGAAGCATAGATGTACAAGTAATCAATAAGAAAAAGGAAGACAGATTGCTTCCAAATTTTCCCTGCAAAACTATCTCTGTGTTTCTTCTTTCATCTTTCTTCTTCTTCTTCTGTTCCTCTGTCTTTCTGTGTTTGTGTGAGTTTAAAAACTTAATATGGTATCAGATCATCGATCAAAGGATTTCTGAAGTTTTTGAATCTATAATTTTTGCAATTGTTGAAGCTGCAACAATGGTGGAATCACAGAGTACAGAGGTAGAAGATAATCCCCAATAGAATCACAACCATCCACTTCATCTTCAAGCATCAGACATACCTGGTGTTTCCTTGATTCCAATGAAGCTCACAGGACCACAGAACTATGGTGTGTGGAGCAGATCTATGCGATTAGCACTACTAGTCAAAAATAAACTTGGATTTGTTGATGGCACATAAGTTAAAAGTTTGTACAAGGGAGATCTGGAAGTTAGATGGGAAAGATGTGATGCAGTTGTGTTATCTTGGATAAGTGCAGCTGTTGCACCAGAGTTGATGACTAGCATAGTATATGCTTCTAGTTCGAAGAAGATCTGGAATGACTTCAAGGAAAGGTTTGATAAATCCAATTTGACAAGGATTCTTCACCTATGGAAAGAGATTAGTATATTTTCGCAAGGCACTGATTCTGTAACAGCCTATTATTCCAAAATGAGAGATATATGGGATGAGATGGATGTAATGGTACCCTCTCCATCTTGTGATTGTGTTGAATCTAGTTCACATGCTGAACATGTTAAACAACAAAGGTTATTGCAGTTTTTGGTAGGTTTGAATGAGAGTTATGCTCAAGTGAGGAGTTCTATCTTGTTGAGTCCATCTGTTCCAAGTGTAAACCAAGCCTATGCAATGGCTATACAAGAAGAAAGTCAAAGGAAGCTAGGACAAACAGAAGGAGGTAAAGAACCTCTCACAATGATGGCAGGAAGAAGTGCTCAACCACATAATTTCAATAATAAAATGAACAATAATTAGATGAACAATAATCAGATGAACAACAACTTGCATACTTAGAAGACAAAGGGTCAGAATTCACTTGGTAGAAGGATGGGATTAGTTTGTGATCACTGTGGTTACAAAGGTCATACCAGAGAAAGTTCTTATAGAATTGTAGGATTTCCAGCACATTTTAAGAGCAAGAGGAAGGGATCTGGATCTATGAATGAAGCATATGCAAATAATTTCACTTCTGAGTCATCTGGATTTGGATCAGCATCAAACTTCTATTTTCTAGGAGGCTATTTCGCAAAGGAGCAATATGAGCAAGTTACTATGATGTTATCTCCTTCTTCACCTAAAGGAAACTGCAGGGCTGAGGATAATGCTGCCGGTATGAATCCTTTAAATGTTAATGATAGTGGAAATGCAGTGAGATGGATTATTGATTCAGGAGCAACACATCACATTACATGCTGTGAAAGTATATTGAGTGAATGTAGAAAGTTATCAGAATCCAGTTGTAATAAAGTGCAAGTGCCAACAGGAAATAAAATTCATGTGAAACATATAGGAGATGCAGTGATTTTTGTGAACTACAAGTTAAGAAATGTTTTGCATGTACCAGATTTTAGGTTCAACTTGCTGTCAATTTCTAAACTAACCAAGGATCTAAAATGTAGTGTGTCTTTCTATCCAGATTTATGTGTAATGCAGGCTCTCTTTACTGGAGAGGTGATTGGGATTGGTAAGGAGAGTGATGGCTTGTATATTCTCAGACAAGAAGTAATACCTACTGTTGGAGCAGCATTCAAAAGCAAGAACTCAGAAGAACATAAACTTTTGCACCTTAGACTAGGACATCCTTCTTTGAAAGTATTGCAGCATCTACATATATTGAAGAATAAATTGGTTCAGACTGTACATGAAGATTGTTTGATTTGTCCTTTGGCAAAACAATGTAGACTCAAATTTCCTTCTAGTGTTACTCATAGTAATAAGATGTTTCAGTTGGTACATCTATATGTTTGGGGACCTCATAAAGATCCAACTTATGATAGAAAACAATATTTTCTTACTATAGTTGATGACTTTAGCAGATTTACATGGGTTTCTTTACTGCAAACTAAAAAGGATATAGTAGTTGTTTTGAGAATTTTATAGCAATGGTTTGTAATCAGTTTGATTGTGCAATAACGGTGTTGAGATCTGACAATGGAACTGAGTTCGTTAACCATCAAGTAAATGAGTTGTTGTCCTCTTTTGGTATTATACATCAAAGTAGTTGTGCATATACTCCACAACAAAATGGTATTGTTGAAAGTAAACATAGGCATATACTTGATACAAGTAGAGCTTTAAAATTGCAGTCTCATGTTCCTAGTAGATTCTGGGGTGAATGTGTACAAACTGCAGTCTACTTAATTAATAGGTTACCTACTGGTGTGTTGAATGGACAAGCTCCTTATGAAAGGTTGTTTGGAAAGGCTCCAAAACTAGAACATATAAGAGTTTTTGGATGTTTATGTTTTGCTAATACATTACCAAGAGGTGGAAAGTTTGAAGCTAGAGCTATGAAAGCTGTTTTAATGGGTTTTTCTTCCACACAGAAAGGATAAAAGCTATATGATCTTGAGGCAAAAATTATGTTCATTAGCAGGGATGTTGTATTCAGAGAGACAGTGTTTCCTTTTAAGCTCATGCAATCTGCTGATACAGGTCCTTGTCCTTTGCTAGCACCTTTCCTTGACAATGTAGATGATGCTAGTAATGATGTAAATGATGTAAACTTGGACCCATGTCATACTCATATTGAAGAGATTTCCAATAACACTGATGGTATGCAGGAAAGTTCTCATAGTTCTCATAATGAACCTCCAAGTAAGGTTGGATCCAGAAAGACTACCAGAACAAGCAAGCCACCTGTGTGGATCAAAGATTATGCTGTGCCTCATAAATCCAGTCCTCATTCTATCACTAATCATGTCTGTTATGACAATGTCTCCTCAGTATATCAATCTTATTTACAACATTTTTCAGCAGCTGTAGAACCTCAATCTTTTTATGAAGCATCACAAGATAAGAAGTGGATTGATGCTATGAAACAAGAGATTAAGGCTTTAGAAGATAATAACACCTGGACAATTGTAGACACCTCCAGGTGAGAAAGCAATTGGATCAAAATGGGTATACAAGATAAAGTATAAGTCTAATGGTGATGTGGATAGATACAAAGCTCGACTAGTTGCCAAAGGATATACTCAAAGAGAGGGACTTGACTATCATGACACTTTTTCTCCAGTTGCAAAGATGGTTACTATTAGAACTGTTCTTAGCTTGGCAGCTTCTTATGGTTGGGATTTATCTCAAATGGATGTGAACAATGCTTTCTTGCAAGGTGATTTAATTGAAGACATATACATGGCACTTCCTCTAGGCTTCCAAGGACAGGGGGAATCTAAGGTCTGCAAGCTAAGGAAGTCACATTATGGTCTTAAGCAGGCTTCTAGACAATGGAATATTAAATTCACTGAAGCATTGTTGGAAGCAGGATACTCTCAAAGTGTTCATAAATACTCTCTTTTTATTAGAAAGGAAGGAACAAAAATGATTGTGATTTTAGTATATGTTAATGATCTTTTGATAACTGGAAATAGCTCCAGAATGGTTCAAGAAGCCAAAGACACATTACACAAAAAATTTAAAATGAAAGACTTGGGAAGCCTCAGATATTTTTTGGGGATTGAAATCTTGAAGTCCAAAGAAGGGTTGTTATTGAATCAAAGACTTTAAGCACTCCTTTAGAATTCAATCAAACGTTGACTAGTGTAGAGTTTGATCAACAGACTGGTGGATCTGATGATGCAGAGCTAGAAGATGTTACAGCATACCAAAGATTGATTGGTAAATTGTTGTATTTGACAATTACCAGACCTGACATCTGTTTCAGTGTTCAAGTATTGAGTCAATTCATGCAGCACCCTAAGGTTTCACATTGGGAGGCTGCATTAAGGGTAGTAAGATATATAAAAAGATCCCCAAGACTTGGAGTAATGCTTAGAAGAGGTACTGGGGTTACAAAACTCACAGGATATTGTGACTCAGATTGGGCATCATGTCCAAACACAAGAAGGTCAATAACTGGATACATGGTAAAGCTTGGAGATTTTCTTATTTCATGGAAATCGAAGAAGCAGCAGATAGTAAGTAGGAATTCAGCTGAAGCAGAGTATAGAAGTCTGGCAGCTATTGTTGCTGAGCTGATCTGGTTAGCAGGTTTACTTAATGAATTACATTTTCCAGGTGCCACTCCAATTTCAGTGTTCACGGACAGCAAATCAGCCATTCAAATAGCTGAGAATCCAGTTTTCCATGAGTGTACGAAACACATCGATATTGATTGTCATTTCATTCGATAAATGGTGAAGTCAGGGTTCATTGACATTCAACATTTGTCCACTACCATGCAGCCTGCTGAGTTTTTGACAAAAGGGCTAGGGGCCAATCAACATTATCTCCTCATGACCAAACTTGGTGTGCTAGATGTCTTTCACCCTTCAGTTTGAGGGGGTGTATTGAAATGTAGATATGATGATGTGTAGTTTTATGGTTGGTTAGTTCAAATGTTAGTTGGAGTCACATGTGTTAGTTAGAGTCACATGTGTTAGTTAGAGTCACATGCTTGTCACATGCTTTCCATTTTTCTGTTAGGATTTGTTATAGTTAGTTGAAGAGTTTGTTTGTAACAAACTAACACCAATTGTAATTCTCTATATATAGATAATGAAGCATAGATGTACAAGTAATCAATAAGAAAAAGGAAGACAGATTGCTTCCAAATTCTCCCTGTAAAACTATCTCTGCGTTTCTTCTTTCTTCTTTCTTCTTTCTTCTTCTTCTTTTGTTCCTCTGTCTTTCTGTGTTTGTGTGAGTTCACAAACTTAATAGAGCCACAGCATGGTGGTTAGTACCCTTCTAAACACTGCGATGGGAGAACCATTACTATGACCCAAATTAAAAACTTTTATGAAAACCTTCATACCCTGATTCCACATTCAATTCAACAACTTCAACATCATCTAAATTATGAAAACCTTCACATCTATACTATATTTATTATGAGAAAGCACAGTGCCAACATTATCATAAGTAACGAAACTGAATCCAATTTGCTCATCTAAACAATTTACTATTACGTTGTTATGACATCTATGACTAAACTAACACTTTGAGGTAGAGAATGCAATTATTATATCTTGGATGAGAGAGGTAGATAATACATCAACTTCCTCTTGATCTCATCTTCATATCAATGATACGAACCCTTCAAAAATTCATTTTACTAAGCACACAATGTCTTTTTTCATAAGAAAGGGTACGAAATGGGTACTCCCTTATGATTTATGTGTTGGTGTTCCTACAGTCCTATTTATGTAAAATCACTTTGTTTTATTTATCTCTCTCTTTTTTTCTAAATGTTAAATTATTGAACTATACCTAAAAGATGTAATTCTCATATGGTGGACTATTGTAGTTATATATGAATGCATATTTTTAAAATATTTCCATATATGATATTATGGGAAAAAAATTAAAATATGAATGTAAAAGTCACTATCATATTTTCCCCCTATTTTTACTTATCTTAAAGGAGGTTTTGCGATCTCTTGTGAACATTAGTCGTATAAGATTAAAACCTCTTGTGATCCATTGTGAATTCAATTCACGGTGGCTGGAAGCCTACTTGAGATTTAGTTTAGATTTTGCACTCCATGGGGAAGTACTCGTCATCAAAACAGAAAGACCATAAAGGGGAAAAGAAACTTAAACTTAGTCATTTTGCTAAAATACGTGCTTAACATCATCTACCAAAGATTTTATGTGTTTCATCCCACATGAAGTACATTCAACAGCCTTATTATTATAACACTTCTAATATAAATAAGTCTAGGAGTAAGATAATAAAAATTAGATTTTTCACGCCTCCGAGTAGCCCCAAAAAAGTAGATTTCACTTCAATAATATATGTGTGTATGCGCGCGAAGAATTTTTTTGTTTCGTCTCACTTGAAGGACATTCAAAAACCTTATTATTAGAACAATTCTAAAAGAAAGAAGACTAGGAGAAAGAAGATAAAATTTAGATTTTTCACGCCTTGGGGTAGCCTCAAAAGAGTAGATTTCACTTTAATAATGTGTGTGTGTGCGTGCGCATGCACACGTGTGTGCATGCATTTGTGTGTGTGTGCATGCGTTTGAGAGAGAGGTTGTACGGCCATCAAGAAAATAAGGAGTAGTGTAACATTTATAGGTGAGCACAAAGGCAACATACTAAGAAGAAACGAAGATGAGCGCAAGAGGATGTTGAAGTTAGCTTTTATAGATAGGGTTAATTAATGTGGGCTTTACCCTAATCAAATTAGGTTGGGCTTGGGCCAAAACTTTATTTTTAATTTTTTATAAATAATAAAATGACATATATGACCTAAAAATTGATCTTTAAAAGAAGGTTTTTTGGGGTAATTTAGGAAGTTAAAGAAATATCAAACATGAAAAAGAAAAGTCAAGTGGTTTTTATGGGTGAAATTACAAAATAATCATGAAAAATAAATTTTCATGTAGAGATATGAATAGATATCTTTCTCTTTTGAAGGAGATTAATCCCAAAATAATAAGTTTTTTCAGTAGTCTAGCAATAGTTTCTTAACATGTCTTTTCCGGAAAACAAACCTCAATCTCCAAGAACAAATAAGAAATTATGAGACAAGAATTGAATCCAATGCTTCATAAAAAGAACTTCTTCCTTCAACTAATAAGTACTTTATTTTCTCATTTTTATGCGTAGTATATTTTCTTATACATCAAAAAACATAAGATCATCATTATATGTAGCGGGGATATTCTTTCTTGCCATGAATATTATTATTATGGAGTAGTAACTTGGATAGACAAATAACTTAGAGGTTACATGATTTTCAATAATAAGTATAGTTCAAAAGTTCAATGTGAAGTTATGACAAATATGGCTGACCACGTTCAATCACTAAATAAATCACGATTACTCCAACATTGTGTTACTGTTAACAAAGTAAGACCATCACAATTTATATGGGAGACATTCGTCCTTGCAATGAATAAGAAGAATATGGGGTAGTAAATTTGGTAGATAAATGACATCTAGGTTACATGAGTTAGAGGACATGAAAAGATAGAATAGTGAGTGAAAAAATATGTTACGACCCACAGCGTCGTGATTAGTACCCTTATAAACCCTGCGATGGGAGAACCATTACTATGACCAAAATTAAAAACTTTTATGAAAACTATGGTATTTAAAGATACGGAAGTAGGCTTAATAACAATAAATATGTAGTCCCCATAAACTACAAGGTTTTAATAAACAATTAACCAAACTAATGCGAACGAACAATCTCAAGAACTTGATAGTCAATGTACCTAAATAACAAAATGAGGAATCAAAGTCTAAAAGAGAAGGGATAAAAGTCCAAATTAATGCAATATTAACAAACTAGAGGATTCTAAGTCGAAAGTGTGGACATAGATGAATGGAGAACTCATGGAAGCGTAGAAGAATTGGCTCACGCTTGAATTCGAACGACATGACTAATCTTCACGAAAAGGTCTTTCAATAGCCGAATATGCTCTGTACTCAACAAAAATAAGAGCAAGTTCAGTATTAGTACACAACCACAGTGTACTGATAGGACCACACAACTATCTCACTAAATGTAACATAAGCAAATAAATAAAACATCATAAACATGCAAAGTATCGAACATGCACAATATTATAAATATCTATGAACAACGTACAATTTCACTATTCTCAAGATTGTAAAATTATTTCAAGTAGTTGGTCCTCTCATGGAACCCAAACTCAACTTATTAGTATCCAGAACGTGTCACCCAATCCAATATTTATGTTGAAATGTGACAATCAATCATATCTTTAGGCAGGAATGAGACAATCAATCCCAATTAGTTATGCAAAATATTGAACCTGTTCCTTTCCACATTTTGCAATTACAAGCACAAGTATATTCTCAATACGATATATTCAAGAAGTGATTCATGGTATATAGGTATTCCTTCATATTAACTTTCAGAAAGTGTGATCAATAATGCAACTTTCGCATACATACATGCATCATAATCAAGAACAAACCATTATATCATAAAATCACAATCATTACCAATCTCAAAACAAGATTGAAACCCTAAATCCTTCCCTTTATGAATTCGTTCTGATTGTTCTTTTTTTAGAAACAATAAATATATTACGAGACTCAAAAAATCTAGATCATACTCATGATCCCAAGTATCCAAACTAAGTTTTTCCCACCATGGTTTCGTATTCAAAACCATCCCCCATTGATAATTTACAGATTTTATTACGTTCAACGGATCAAAAAATTGATTCGGGGAGTAAAAAACATTCCTTTAGCCTAAGGAATTGTACAAAACTATCGAAACTCGCAGGTGGTTCGTTCCAAAACTCTAAGAATCAAAAAGTGTAGAATAAAGTTGTATAGGGAATTTATGTACGACTATAAGTGGCGTATGGACCTCCAAAGAGCCCCTCCATAGCGGCAAAATACTACACCAAAGAGTCTTGCACGAAACAGTGAGCTATTCAAATACTTCCAAGGCCTCCGTTTTAACACACACCTTTAACTGACGGCACTCATAAAACCTCTTTCGTTCTAAGATCAATTTCCGGAGATATACTTGCCCAAGATCAATTGTATAAAGTTTTACAGATCCATTAATGAGTTATATACCCCCTCATTTAATTAAAATTATAAATAAATCACCTTACTGGTACTAGATCTCCCTAAAAATTAATAACTCCAATTTCGTCCAACTCAAGACTAGGTTGAAAAAATATCAAATAGTTGAATAAGTTTCCGGCAAAAATATTTCCCATTGACTGTTCTATAACAACGGAACCTGATCGTTAGATAATGGAGTTTCAATGAGAAGTTATGGTCAATATGAATGACCACATTATATCACTAAACAAAAGGCAATTACTTCAAAAGTAGTGCTAAAAAGTAAGACCATCACTATTTATAGGGGACAAATTTACCTTGCAACGAGTAGGAAGAGTATGTGGTACTAAATTTGGTAGATAAAAGACCTAGAGGTTACATGAATCACAAAAAATAAAATAGATAAAATAATGCAGTTCCAATGAGAAGTTATGGCCATGGCTGACCACGTTTAGTTACTAAGAAACAAGCAATTATTCTCAATGTTTTTCTAATTATATAGTAAGATCATCACTATTTATAGTGGAAAAACTCTTCCTTGCAATAGAAAGATTATGGGGCTAATATATTGGGTAGATAAATGTCCCAGAGTTAACATAAATTATAACAGGGATAAGGTGCAAGTACCTTGTGGACTATGACCAAAATATCAAAGACATACCTAAATTTAACTAGGGCCGGTTACTCCCCCCCTCCCCCCTCCCCCAAACTAATTTAAAATCGAAAAAATATACTACATACATTAACACGGCATAGAGAGTGTTCACACACACTTGAAGACAAGTGATGAGGCACAAATTGGATAAATGTCATTTATTGATTAGCAATTTTGTAATTGGTTAGTACACATATTTATTGATTAGTATTTTTGACGCACGTGCATTGCATGTGAATGTAAAACACGGTAGAAACTATTTTAAAATATAAAGTAAACATTATTAAAATAAAAAACTTATCACTCTTAGTAAATCGTAATAACACCTCTTCAATATACTTTCTCCTCCCTTCTGTTTAGCTTGATACTATGTAATTATTTTATTGTTGGTGTTCTCACTTTTAATATAATATAAATATTATTTTAAAATATATAATATGTAATAAATTTGATGTTTTAGTTGGAATATTAGATTAATTTAACATTAATGTTAGGGAATATTCTAATTTCACTAACCTTTGAGATTGTCCAAGTCTATAAATCAATCCTGAGATATTAAGAAAAGAAGAACTAAATTTTTTTTTTTTAAATGTAGTTTAAAAATGTGAGGAAACACCATCAGTTATAGTTAAAATGTGTAGTAATAGTATGTGCATGTTGTTTATTCAAAAAGATATAGAGGATATACTTAATAGGATATTTTAAGAAGAAGAAGAACAAGAATAATGAATATTTTTATTTTAAAAAAATATAGTTAAAAAATTTGAGAAAATTCCTCTTTTTATAGCCAACAAAGGGTAGTGTGTGAAAAACTACATATTGTGCCTTATCAAAAAGACGTCACAACCCTTTAGAATACTCACAATCATTCAGAAAAATCATAACTCCTCACAAATTTAACAACCTTCCAGAAAAGTTACAACTCTTCATATTCGCAACCCTATAGAAAAGTCACAATCCTTTTCAAAACTAAAAACTCATCTGAAAAGTTATAACATTTCGAAAATGTCACAACCCTTCAATTGTGAAAATGTGTCTGTTTTTAATATAATGTAGTACAAAATACATAAACAAATGTAATACAACATAAAATTTAGATGATATACTATATTTTGTGTTTTAAGTTAGATACTATAGACAAATTGAAAATGTATATATAGATTGGTCTAATTTTAATTTGATATGGAATTTTACCAAATAAAGAAGAATTTCAATTTAAGGATCATATGTTTAATATATTAAAAAATCTTTTCACTTTGTGATCTTTAAGATGTGTCACACCCAAAGAAAAAAAACTCATCACAACCATTATTTGGAGAAATAAAATTGAATCCCATTTGGTCATTAAACCACTTTACTGTTCCTTTTTTATTACGCCTCTCGTTGTACCAACTTACAAAAGAGTTGATTATACGTAAAATTCACGTTTACATTAAATCATATACACGAACATGATAAAAAAGCTCGTGTTCAATGAAATAAATAAAGAGATCTAACACATACACTTCATTTTTATTTCCAATTCAAACTAATAATCGTAAACAATATGAATATAAGAGAAAAATAATAAAACATGTTCATAAAATTGATTAAATAGAATAGTATCAATAAAAATAAGTAAATTCAAATGCATATGCAAGCTTTTTTTTAATTTATATCAGCACCACGAAAATTTTCTTATAGAAGTTTCAAATAGAAATCTCACCATCTGAACAAATTAAATCAGAATCCTAATTGATAGATCAATAATTTAATTTAGTAGGAAAAGTTTTTGTTTGATTCAAATTATTAAGTAAAGCTCAATATAATTTTAATCCAATATGTTTTATCTGTTTTGAAAATTTTTTTTGCTTTTAAGGGTATAAAAATTCAATCAAAATTTTAAAACAATATTTTCCGATAAAAATTTATCATTTTGAAATACATGAGTTTATAATAAACTGATTTCTATGCTTAGAGTTTGCACCAGATATTCTTAAATAAGATTTTAAATATAACATATGTTTTAACTTTTAAATACTCTCTAATATGTTATTTTTTGTTGCTCTATTGATTTTTCACAACACTAGATGAATTATTGAATTGATCATTGAGAAAAACAATTGAAACACCAGTGTTATTAAAATTGTCCGAGATTTTGTAATTTATCAAAATTGGCTCATATTATAAATGATAGAGAAGAATTATATTATCCTTTAAGCAATTCCTTAACCCTAGTTTCTAAAAAAAAAACTGGAGCCCTCACAGAGCTTCCTTTTGGTCAACCCTTTCTCAGCTTGTCTCAACAAAAGTCCTGCCATGACCTAACTTCTCGAATTTTGATGAAAGCTACTATATAAGCTAGTATGTAAGACAACTCGTATCGAGAAGGCAATATAGTGAGTGCAAGGGTAGAACTAAATTTAAATGATACTAATAAAACAAAGAGAGAGAGCCGTAGTAAATAAAAAAAACTATATACAATAGAAACCCTCCCAAAACCTTGAAGTCACGAGTACAAAGCTACCTAATGTTACAAAATACAATTCCCAAAAGTGTACGCCAACTGTCAAAATCCAAGTATACCCCTAGATATAACATTGGACCTAGGACCATGAGTGACCGATGAATCTGACATATCATGAAAATACTAAAAATAGTTAAGTAAAACAAGTACTATGCGGAAACTACATTGAGGATAACTGAAAATGGGGAACAACTAAATGCACTAAATATAAGTGAAATGAACTAGGGTTAGTGATAACTAAAATAACTCAAGTTGAATCTACTACTATGTATGAAAAGCCTCTAAATGAGTTGAGTGGATGAGACATGCTCCCAGCTAAATTAAATAAAAATCAAACAAAAAATAATGACTAAAATGAAAACATGTTTATTTTCCTCGAAATATGATGACTCACCTTTGATGTTTCTGAATGTGCACGGAGAATCGCAATAAGTGTAATATGTATGCTGATTACCTAAACCTATATCTTAAAAGGATGTAGCGCAGAGTATGAGAAAGCATTTCGAAGATAATTTGCATGCGGGATATATATAGATACTATGCTGAAAAAATATATTTAAATAGAACTACATATCACTGAGCAATTACATTGTCTGAGCAAGTATATAAATACCGAAACATAACAAAAAAGTTATGCTGAATGAAGTGACCAAGTACTAATCATGAAGATAACATGATAAAAAGTATACTGATATAACTGCTAAAAACCTGGTTGAATGTACGCAGAGTTCCTCTTTGGAAGATACTATTAACCGAGATGTAAACCATGCGATATAAAAAAATGACCCCTTTTGACAACCGATAGTTTAAATGAGGCCCATGAGTACCGTAGTTAATGACCTTCGTCAACTTTTATCTTAGGATTGTTTTTTCATTTCCTTATTCGTTGAGGCACTTAAGCTACATCCTTTGACGCCTAAGCTACATCATTTTACTAAGAGAAAAAGAAAGAGGACCCAATTTCTTTCAAGAACAAGAAAAAATGTTGTTCATATTTTAGCCCCAAAATTCAAAGGATTTCTATTTAGATTTCCTAACTAGGTATGTGGATTTCACTAGTGAGTGTCTTTCATCCATTAGGTCCCTAGAGTTAAACCAGTTGCTTGATTCTACATAGATTGTATAACCTAGAGTTTGAATAAATCTTTGGAAGTTTTTTGTGATTTCAGCTACTATAGAATCCATAATGCAAGTAAAATGTTTTCTTAGACACGTTGCATCAATATTGTTTTCTCCAGACTTACACCAGGAGGCCAAAATCAATAGTGTTTGCTCAATTTTTTGCTTCTTTTGTGTTTTGATAGAATAAAATAAATAAATTGAAAATTCATTCTTTATAATGTGAGTAAAATTTCAAAATTCAACTTGGTAAAAAATGAACAATTTCATAACGAAACACTAATATTGTAAAAGGAATGTTATTTTTAAGAAAGTGAATACAATTTATATACCATGACTTTTATGAGAAAATGACAGCGAACAAGAAACACTTGTTTATTTTTACAACACTTGCATTATCCGGTCTTGATTCATTCAATTCATATTCAATCAAATTAAGATTTTTACCAATCTAAGAGCTATTCATTAATGCAAGATATGCCTAATTTTAAGAAAAAAAATTGGATGACAATTCACTAATTAATTTAGTTCCTCTAAAAAACACTCAAAACTTTTCTTTAAAAAATGGAGAAAGTTGAAGAAGATATGGTGTTTTCATGTGTAGTGCGACGTCATGGGTTATAAGATGACTACCAAATTCTCAAATTTAATTTCCGCTTTACGTCAATTTATTCTTCTAGTTTCATATGTAGAATTTCATGTTAAGTATCAAAGTTAAAAATTCATTATAAATGTCAATACCAAACAAATTTTACTAATGAAGAAGATGATGACATATAAACTTACAAAAACATTAAGATTATTGAACATAACAAGTCAAACTAAGGATACTCCATCTTTTTTATAAATCTGTGTTTTTCCTTTTTTAATTGTTCATTACTTATGATGCTGACAGAATTATGAGTTTACACTAAATATCAAAATTGCATTGTAAAAATATTTTGGGAAATTTTTTTGAAACAATACTACTAACTATATATTTTTTAATAACATATTTCTTAACTAATTCATGTTTTTTCTCATAAAAGCACTAATTTATTGTTAAATTTTATAATTGGCCCCAAATAATTATTCATTAATTTTGGCAATTTTCCAAATTCATGTTGTAGATCATTTTTTTGGTACATTTAAAAAGACCTAAAATGGAAAAAATGAATTTTGATAAATGAAATTACTTGATTTTCCCAAGAGAAAAAATCATTATCTTATTGTTGGTGACTTTAAAAATTAAAAAATTCTTCTTTTTTAAAAAATAAAATAAAATTGGATTTAGAGAAAGAGAAAATGGAGGAGTGGATTACAAGGCAGGGTCAAACCCTTACCAATAAATTTAAAATTTAGTTAGTCAATCATTATTGATACTATGAATCTCAAATTTAGGTGTATTCAATTTCTTTTGTATTGTAGTTCAGGTGATTCATACTTTATTGTAAATGTAGATTGGAGACTATAACTAATTACTTAACCTCATCATGTGCCTTTTATCTAAAGATTTTGTGCTTTGAAGGAAAAAAAAGTCTCATAATTGGATTAACATAATTTAGTTGATGATGTGAACAATTGTTTGGCATGTAATTTTGCATCAACCCCTTTGGTTTTTTTTTTCGGAAAAAATATTGATAAACTTGTTAGTATATTGATGATTTTTAATATTATTATACTTTTAAAATGTCTTCTATTCTATCACCCTCTATTACCCACTCTTCCTAGGAAAACATTAGTAGAACATTGGGAGTAAATTTCTTTTATTTAGTGACAGAACGTGGTCAGTCATGACTATAACTTTTTATTTAGTGACGGAACGTGGTTAGTCCTGACTAAAACTTCTCACTTAAACTCCATTATATTATACATAATTTTATCTTTTTATGTTTTGCAATGGGAGAAAGCACAAGTACATATAGAATATGACCAAAATCTCAAAGGCAAACCTAAACTTATCTAGGGCCCTATTAACCCCTCCAGAACTCATTTTTTCATATTTTTGTGCACTTGTTGTGATGACTAGGCAAGTTCAACCATCCAAGTAAGTTGTGTTTGTACATTGGCCTGCCACGTGTGTAAATATATATATATATATATATATATATATATATATATATATATATATATATATATATATATATATATATATATAAATTAATATTTCTAAAAACAATATTACTAAAAAATATTCTTATTTTCCTTATCATCTGTTTAAATTAAGTTAATAAATTCTTTTACCTTATGCCGAAACTTCTAATTTTTTAGGGAAAATGCACAAGTACCCCCTCAACCTATGCTCGAAATCCCAGAGACACACTTATACTATACTCAGGAATGGGTTTGAAAGCTCAATTAATGTTCCGTCTTATACAAAGGTGGGTTAATTGTAGTTGGGGTGAATTGAAGCCAGGCGAATAAAGATCGTTAGTTTGCAATTGGAGACAATGTTATATGTAAAATAATTAAATTAATTAGGTGTTATTGAAATGGAAATTACGTTATGGTTGTAAAGTTACCTTTGACTATTCTAGGAATTTAGGCAAGCATTGAAAATAAAAATTGGATAGGTAATGATTGCCAATGATTGGACATCATTAACCAATCATTAGTGGGTAGAAAAGAAAGGTAATGATTGCCAATGATTGGCCATCATGAGCCAATCATTGGTGGGGAGAGAAGAAGAAAACACAACACACGTTATTGTGCATTCATTAGGCGATGATTTTCAGAATATTAATTATTATATTATGGTTCAAGTTTTGATATATTGATATGTAATTTAAATATTGGATGAATAAGATTTTGTGAGTACCATTTAAATTATGAGTTGGAAAAAATTGGGATACAATCCTACACTTCAAACTTGGGAACTATGATAGTGAAAATTTTAATTGATATCAAGAAGTACAAACTTGATTATAAATTTGGGTCAATTTTTTGTTCAAGGTTAAACACAAAAAAAATGTGGGAATAGTTTCAAAATGTTATTGTGAATTTATAAACTGGAATTGATTGCATCCATTCGAAAGCTCAACGGAAAGGAAAGACTCAAGACCAGGAGTTATTATTCAGCTTGCTAAGGCATGTGGATTTCTAAATCCTTGTTAAGAATATAATATCTGTGTATTTTATTATATGTCGTTGAGAATGATTCGGAGACTTGTTGCTTATTTGTTGTTGTTGTATTCCTTGTTGTAAATTATATTTTGTTATCAAATTGATTATCTCCTCATTTTTTTATATTTGAGCTTGTCATTTGAATTGTATTCGAGAGATGGTTGTGATAAGAGATAATTGATAAGACGATTTACCATTCAAAGGGTCCCATCGCGCGCCGTGATAGATATTGTATTTCGAGACGCATATAACACGCCGCCGATGGTTACTATTATCGAGGCTCATGTCGTGCACCGCGACAGATGCATAAATAGATATGTCCCCCATGGATCCCAGAACGAGAGACATCGGGTGTTAATTGTTAGGGAAGTCATGCATCACTATACTTGACATTGTATCTCATGGCATTAAACAATTTTATTATTGATGAATCTGAACACGTGTTTTACTGATCTTATGAGTGTTTCTCTCTGAAACTTGTACTGTTGAATATTGAGTTGTTATTGAGAATATGTAAACTGATATAGTGTGGTAATTGAGTTGTGTGTTTTGTAAATTGTGAACTGTTATGCAGTAGAGTGGAAGTACAGATTGCTGTAAGGAGTACCCGTATTTTTTTCATTTAACTTGTGTTTAGAAGTTTGCTTGATGGGTACCGTATGGTTTGGTACTCACCCCTTCCTTCTTCAAATTTTTGTAGGTTATGAGAGTAGATCTTCGTAATACCTTCCATTCTCTTCATTTTCGAGGCATCTTGTGGAGGATTGTGAAATAGCTGCGTGTCATCTCAACGAACTTTCCTACTTGAATTTATGACTTTGATTTTACTTGAAAGACAACTTCATTCTAGAATAGTATTTTTACTTCAATCTAGTATTTACATTGAAGCTTGTGCATGTGAAAACAAGGTTTTGGGGATTGAATTAAGTTGAATTGGTTTCTTATTATTAAGTGTTATCAGAGTTTGAATTTATTTCCGCATTTTATCTAAATTATTGGGTTAGGCTAACTTATCTTTGTGGGATAAGAAGAGTGTTATCACACTAATTTTTTGGGTCGTGACAAAATGGTATCAGAGCGCTGTTTCATAGGTATCACGTGTATACAGGCCGAGTCTACGTAGAGTCTCAAAGATCAGTATGGAGACTCCTGTACTTATCTGTGAGAGGCTATAAGGAATATTAGGAAACTTCTTTTTATTCATTCTTTCTCATCATGAATTGTTACCTTCTTTAGTACTAAGTTATTTTATACTCTTTTGATACATGACGAGGAATAGAGATAATGTTATTGGTGGTATAGGGGAGGCACTTCCTGAGGCAGTTGTTGAGTCCCCTGCTAGGGGTAGGGGTAGAGCTTGAGCTAGGGGTCGTGCATGTGGTACAACACTAGCAAGGGATCGTCGCTGTGGAGCAGCACCAGTGAGAGGTCGTGTTAGAGAGGTCTCTCTAAAGCCCCAGATTAATGACAGAGAGGTTCAGGTTCCTCCATAGCCTATAGTCACACCTTTGCTCCAGGATAAACTATTAAAAGTGTTAAGTGTGATAGAGGGCTTTTCTCAGGGTTGCGGTGCAACCTCCACACCACGTGACTCTCATACTAGAGAGGGAGCTCAGACCAAGAGCAGCAACAAAATGAAGTTGTTCAGGATGCGATGGGGAAGTTACAAGTGGATCCCGCGGTTCATAATGATGTTGCACAAGCAGTTGGGGGTCAAGTTGCACTGGTGGTTGTTCTGACAGAGGATGAGCATCGTAGATATGAGATATTTCAAAAAATTGACCCACCTCAGTTTCAGGGTTGGAAGAGAGAGGACACTCAAGAGTTACTGACTGCATGCCAAGAGTTGCTAGATGTGGTTAGATTAGCTGAGTTAAATGGGGTTCGATATGCTACACTCCATCTTCGTGGGCCAGCGAGACACTGGTGAAGGACTTATTCGGGGATTTTTCCAATTGGATCTCCTTTAGTGACTTGGGAGCAGTTTTCTAGTACAATCCATGATCATTTTATCCCTTGTAGCGTGAGTGAGGACAGTCGCTTGAGGTTTAAGAATTTGAGACAAGATGGTTTATCGATTACAGAGTATGAGGCATATTTTTTCTAGCTGTCTAGGCATGCGTTGTCCATTATTCCATATGAGATTGAGAGGATTTGTAGATATTTTAGGGGATTGACTTTCTCTATCGGGTCAGTTGTGTTTTGGGTATCTATAGAGGGGGATTCCTTCAAGTCCATTGTGAGCGCCACTAAATAAGCGGAACTGATAAAGAGAGAGGAGTTTCGGGACCCTAATAGGGCCCGTACATCAGGCCAGTTTCATGTTTTCTCATCTGGAGGTAGGGGATGACAGAGAAGGAGTGGTTCCTTTCAGAAGCAGGAACTTTGAGAGTGTTAAGACATCTAGGGGTTCTTATAGCCCGGGCCAGGGCTCGTACGGTTCCCAACAGTGACCTATAGGGCGAGGATATTATAGTGTGTTTTCACGGTCAACATAGTAGTTCCCAAGTTAGAGATTTTGCTTTACTGGTGGAGATCCCTATCACCTGATGCGACAGTGTACTTCTCAAAGGGGTCGTGGTAGGTCTCAACCTAATTATTCATTTGAAACTAGACCACTAGCACCACAAAGTAGAGGTCATGGGAGAGTTCAGTCACTAAGAGACGATAGATTTTCTTGTAGTAGTGTTGCAGCTAAGCATTGAGGGGAGTAGAGGTACAACCCAGGTTGGAGGTGGAGGATGGAAACACTGTTATGCTTTCATAGGGAGACCCGAGGCAGAGACCTATAATGCTATTACAGGTATCATGCCAGTATGTCGTCGACCTGCATTTCTATTGTCTGATCCAGGGTCTACATTCTCTTATGTGTCTACCTATGTTGATGCTGAATTTGATATGATATGTGATAGCATGACTTCACCTATTCGTCTTTCTACACCCGTGGGTGAGCCTTTAGTGGTTGATCGAGTGTATCAATCCTGTCTTGTTTCTTTGGCTGGGTATGACACTTGGGTAGACTTAATCATTCTAGGGATGGTAGACTTTGATGTTATTTTGGGTATGAATTGGCTTTCTCCTTATCATGTTCTCCTTGATTGTAATGCTAAGACTATGACTTTAGCGATGTTTGGTGTTCCAAAGGTTGAGTGGAAGGGTGTTAGTGGTTCTTATCCTAGCAAGGTCATCGATTTTATCCGTGCTCAAAGATTGGTGGAGAGAGGGTGTTTGTCTTACTTAGATTTTATTCGGGATACTGGTGTTGAACCACCTCCCATGGACTCTGTTCCCATTGTTCATGAGTTTCGCGATGTATTTCCTTCTGATATTCGAGGTGTTCTCCTCGATAAGGATATTTATTTTGCTATTGATTTGGATCCGGGAACTAAGCCAATTTCTATCCCTCCATATCGTATGGCTCAAGCAGAGTTGAAAGAGTTGAAAGATGAATTACAGGATTTATTGAGTAAGGGTTTTAATCGCCTTATTGTATCACCTTGGGGTGACACTGTATTATTTGTAAAGAAGATGGATGGGACTATGAGATGAGTATTGATTACAGACAGCTGAACAAGGTAACTGTGAAAAAAAAATATCCTCTTCCGCGTATTGATAACTTATTTGATCAGCTACAAGTAGCATCATTGTTCTCTAAGATTGATTTGAGGTCTTTGTATCATCAGTTGAAGATTAGGGCATCAAATATCCTTAATACACTTTTTCGAACCCGATATAGGCATTATGAGTTCCTAGTGATGTCGTTCAGATTGACTAATGCCCCTACAACATTCATGGAGTTGATGAATGGGGTTTTTCGACCATACCTTGATTCGTTTGTGATTGTTTTCATTGATGACATCTTTGTTTACTCCATGTAATGACCTGTTTAGTCGTTTTGAGCAGTAGAGTTTATTTCTGGTAATAGCTGTCTGGGTCGACGGATCCCACGACGGACTGTCATGGGCACGACGAACCGTCGAGGGGGTCTTGTTCCAAAAAACTTAGACTCTCGAAATTTGGGTACTGAGATCGACTCTCTGAACTTCGCGACAGAATGGCAGGACGGATCGTCGCAGGCATGACGGGCCGTCACAGACCTCTTAAATAAAATTGAGTCTCTAAACTCTGTGACGACTCAGCAGGACGGACCGTCGCAGGCACGATGGACCGTCACAAGCTGCGTAACCCTGACTGTGTCGGATTTCTGTTAAAAGTTTTTAAGGGGTGTTTTGGACTATTCCCGCTTATGATTATAAAGTTAGTGGTTTAATGTTAATAATCCAATTATTTGGGGGTTAAAGGAGATAGCCTTGGAAGAAATAGTGGGTTACTTTTACCATCTTTTATACTTAATTATATGATAATTAGGGTAAAAGAAAAAGAGTTTGAATATGAAAAAATCAAAAAGAAGAAAGAGAGAGAACGAGCGAGAGAAAGAGAAGAACGCAGCTTTGGGAAAGTAGATTGCTTGATCACGATTCTTCGGTGGAGGTAGGTTATAATTTATGCTATCTCATAGTAAACTCTAAATAGCGATTGATATGTATTGGGTAGTATCGTAAAGTCTTCTATATGCTTAATTGTGTGGTTGCATGATGTGATTATATGATTGTGATAAAATAAGCATGATAAGGTTGTTGAATCTTAAACCTTAAAACCTCATTGTTAATGATAATGTCTTGGCATAAAGGAAGGTTGATGAACTGGAAATTAAGGAGATTAGAGGATCGGGTGTCACGTTTCGACAACAGGATAGTAGGGGATCGGAGTGTCACGTTCCGAC
This sequence comes from Solanum neorickii, assembly GCA_027704865.1. Taxonomy (NCBI): domain Eukaryota; kingdom Viridiplantae; phylum Streptophyta; class Magnoliopsida; order Solanales; family Solanaceae; genus Solanum; species Solanum neorickii. The sequence continues at coordinate 16,520,212 of JAKWJC010000363.1, read as the reverse complement.
ACCAGGATAGTAGGGGATCAGAGTGTCACGTTCCGACACAAGGATAGTAGGGGATCGGAGTGTCATGTTCTGACACCAGGATAGTAGGGGATCGGAGTGTCACGTTCTGACACCAGGATAGTAAGATGAATGAATATTGAGGGGATCAGAGTGTCACGTTCCGACACCAGGATAGTTGGGGATTGGAGTGTCACGTTCCGACACCAGGATAGTAGGGGATCAGAGAGTCACGTTCCGACACCAGGATAGTAGGGGATCGGAGTGTCACGTTCCGACACCAGAATAGTAAGATGAATGAATATTGAGGGGATCGGAGTGTCACGTTCCGACACCAGGATAGTAGGGGATTGGAGTGTCACGTTCCGACACCAGGATAGTAGGGGATCGGAGTGTCACGTTCTGACACCAGGATAGTAGGGGATCGGAGTGTCACTTTTCGACACCAGGATAGTAAGATGAATGAATATTGAGGGGATCGGAGTGTCACGTTCCGACACCAGGATAGTAAAGAGAATGAATCTTGAATTATGCTAATATACTCAGGTTTGAAGAACCTAATTCCTAAATGAGTATGGTGTGGAGGCTTGAGTCCTCATAGATGTGCTTGGTGTTGTGGCCAATGGTTATGGTACTTGTTGTTGTCACCTGTTAAGTGTTATGGTTGATTTTATGTTATTATCTGATATATATTGCTTTCTATTTTGAGTTGGCGGATGATACCTACTCAGTACTTGTGCCTTGTACTGACCCCTACTTGTATGTTTCTTTCTTTGTTACTTATGGAATGCAGCAAACGTGCCATCGTCTTCAACTCGACCTAAACTCTAGCAAGTCTTCATCGCGCCAGATTTCAGGGTGAGCTATTGTTCCTAGCTCAGACTGGATTCTCTCTCATTCATGTCTTGATGTCCTTGAAGTTCGGACATGGACTATATCTTTTATTTGTTTTAGCTTCCTAGATACTCTTAGATTTAGTAATTTGAGGATTGAATGTTCTTGTGGTGATGACTTCCAAATTTTGGGAATAATAAGTATTAAATTTTAGAAGTTATTTATTGGTTATATTAATGAGTTTTAAGTCTTCCGCATTATATTCTGTTTATTACGGTTGAAATGTTGGGGTTTAGATTAGTTGGTTCGCTCAAATAGTAGGATAAGTGTGGGTACCACTCGCGGCTCATTTTGGGTCGTGACTAACTTGGTACCAGAGCATTAGGTTCGTTGGTCTCATCACACAAGAACGAGTCTAGTAGAGTCTTGAGGAACGGTAGGGGGACGCCTTTACTTTTCTTTGAGAGGCTATAGGACTTTAGGAAAATTCAATTCTTTCTTTTTTTCGTGCTATTACTTGGATCCAATTGGTATCTAGGTGATACAAATTAGTATCTGACCATCTTCACTCTATTTCGCAGATGGTTAGAACTAGATCAACAATTGCGCCAACACCAACACCGGCAAGACAAGATGTGTCTGAGCCAGCCACTGGGGCTGTAGCTCGAAGAGGAGCAGTGGCCAGAGGCCGTGGTAGAGGTCGCGGGAGGACGTCCTCTAGAGGAAGAGGACAAGCACCTAGCCCATCTAGTGCTAGGGCGGTGACTCCTCCACCGACTGAGGAAGTAGTAAGAGAGGGTGAGGAAGGGGAGAATGAACAAGTGCAGAATGAGGAATTACCACCCCAACCTACCCCAGAGATGATTAATCAGGTTCTTGCTTATCTTAGCGGGTTATCTGATCAAGTCCATACACCTCCAGTGTTTTCTGCACCAGCAGCTCAGGTTCCGGGAGTACAACATGAAGTTGTTGTGGCTCCCCGCATGGATTCCTCATTGGAAATAGGCACGTTTCCTCGGTTGACTACAGGGCCTATAATGACAAGTGATCAGCACGAACTTTTCAGTAAGTTCTTGGAGTTGAAACCTCCAGTTTTCAAGGGTGCTGAATCTGAGGATGCCTATAACTTTCTGGTTGATTGTCATGAGTTGCTACATAAAATGGGCATAGTGGAATGATTCGGTGTTGAGTTCGTAACCTATCAGTTTCAGGGAAATGCCAAAATGTGGTGGCAATCGTATGTTGTGTGTCAACCAGCACAGGCACCACCTATGACTTGGGAATCATTCTCTAGCTTATTTATGGAGAAGTATATACCCCGTACTTTGAGGGATAGGAAGAGAGATGAGTTCCTGAGCCTAGAGAAAGGCAGGATGTCGGTTACTGCTTATGAGGCTAAGTTTCGTGCATTATCCAGGTATGCCACCCAGCTTTACTTCAGTCCACAAGAGCGGATTCGCCGTTTTGTGAAGGGGTTGAGGTCAGATTGCAGATTTCAGCCTTACAGGTAGCTTCTGCAGCAAAATCCTCTCAGGATGTGGTAGATTTTGTGATAGAAGTGGAGAGAGTGAAGCCAGACGACTTCACCATGGCATCGACCTCTAAGAAGTTTCGTAAGGGAGGCGAGTTTAATGGTTCTTACTCCGGAGGACAGGGTTCAGGAGGTTACCCAGCCCGACCTATTTAGTCTTCACTGCAGGCTGTAGCTCGGGGTCCAGCGCAGACCGGTCAACATTTCTCTGAGTTTGGAGGTTACCCCCAGACTTCATCATTCTCACAGATACCTATGCTTGAATCCAGAGAGTGTTATGGATGTGGGGAGACTGGACATATTAGGAGGTATTGTCCAAAACAGAGTTACAGACCCCCAATAGTCAGAGGTAGAGGTGGTCATGGAAGAGGCTGTCATTCTGGAGGACGTGGTGGACGAGGTAATGGTGGTCACCAAAACGGCCGGGGTGACGGGCAAACTGGAACTACTGCAGCGCAACATGGTAGGGGCAACGGGCAGGAAGGTGATAGGGCCCATTGTTATGCTTTCCCTGGGAGGTCTGAAGTGGAGACATCGGATGCTATTATCACAAGTAATCTTTTGGTTTGTGATTGCATGGCTTCTGTATTATTTGATCCTGGCTCCACATTTTCATATGTATCTTCCTCATTTGCTACTGGTCTTAATTTACATTATGAATTGGTTGACATGCCTATTCGTGTTTCTACTCCGGTGGGTGAGTCTGTGATTGTTGAAAAGGTGTATAGGTCTTGTCTTGTAACTTTTGTGGGGAGCAATACTCATGTAGACTTGGTTATCTTAGAAATGGTTGATTTCGATGTAATTCTGGGTATGACTTGGCTTTCTCCAAATTTTGCAATCTTAGCTTGTAATGCTAAAACTGTAACGTTGGCCAAGCCTGGGACAGATCCGTTAGTGTGGGAGGGTGACTACACCTCCACTCCAGTTCGTATCATCTCCTTTATTCGTGCTAAGAGAATGGTCAGTAAAGGGTGTTTAGCTTTCTTGGCACACCTCAGGGATGATACTACCCAACTACCTTCAATTGAGTCGGTTTCGATAGTCCGTGAGTTTCTGGATGTGTTTCCTGCATACCTTCCTGGTATGCCACCGGATAGGGATATTGACTTTTGTATTGATCTGGAGCCGGGTACTCGCCCCATTTCCATACCCCCTTATAGGATGGCTTCCGCTGAGTTAAGAGAGTTAAAGGCCCAACTTCAAGAGTTGTTAAGCAAAGGCTTTATTAGACCAAGTGCATCCCCTTGGGGTGCTCCTGTTTTGTTTGTGAATAAGAAGGATGGAAGTTTTCGGATGTGCATAGACTACAGACAACTAAATAAGGTAACGATTAAGAACAAGTATCCTCTTCCTCGCATCGATGATTTGTTTGATCAGTTATAAGGTGCTTGTACCTTCTCAAAAATTGATTTGAGATCTGGTTATCATCAATTGAAAATATGGGCAACGGATGTGCCAAAGACTGCTTTTCGGACCAGGTATGGACATTATGAGTTCTTAGTAATGTCTTTTGGGCTTATGAATGCCCCTGCTGCTTTCATCAGCTTGATGAACGGGATTCTTAAGCCATATCTGGATCTCTTTGTCATTGTATTCATTGATGATATACTGGTATACTCCAAGAGCAGGAAGGAACATGAGGAGCACTTGAGAATTGTATTGGAAATGTTGAGGGAGAAAAGGCTTTATGCCAAATTCTCCAAGTGTGAGTTCTGGCTAGATTCAGTGTCCTTCTTGGGGCACGTAGTTTCTAAGGATGGAGTGATGGTGGATCCTTCTAAGATCGAAGCAGTGAAGAGTTGGGTGAGACCTACTAATGTTACAGAGGTAAGGAGCTTCGTTGGTTTAGCTAGCTACTACCGTCGATTTGTCAAGGGATTTTCTTCTGTTGCTTTCCAATTGACAAACTTGACTAAGCAGAGTGTTCCATTTGTATGGTCGGACGAGTGTGAAGAAAGCTTTCAGAAGCTCAAGAATTTGTTGACTAATGCACCAATTCTTACCCTGCCAGTGGAAGGTAAGAATTTCATTGTTTACTGTGATGCATCCTATTCTGGTTTGGGTGCATTGCTAATGCAAGAGAAAAATGTAATTGCTTATGCTTCGAGGCAATTAAAGGTGCATGAACGTAATTATCTGACCCACGATTTGGAGTTGGCTGCGGTAGTGTTTGCATTAAAGCAATGGAGGCATTATCTATATGGGGTTAAGTGTGAAGTCTATACGGATCATCGTAGTTTACAGTATGTCTTTACTTAGAAAGATTTGAATTTGAGACAGAGGAGGTGGATGGAACTACTGAAGGACTATGATATCACTATCTTGTATCATCCGGGAAAAGCTAATGTTGTGGCAGATGCTTTAAGTAGAAAGGCAGGGAGCATGGGAAGTCTAGCTCACGTGCAGGTTTCTAGACGCCCATTGGCTAGAGAGGTTCAGACTCTGGCTAATGACTTTATGAGGATGGATGTACTAGAGAAGGGAGGATTTTTGGCCTGTGTGGAGGCAAGATCTTCCTTTCTTTACAAGATTAAGGGAAAGCAGTTTACTGATGAGAAACTGATCCGGATTCGAGATAAGGTATTGCGAGGAGAGGTTAAAGAAGCAAAAATCGATAAGGAAGGTGTTTTGAAAATTAAGGGAAGGGTATGTGTACCCCGCGTCGATGATTTGATTCACACTATTCTTACAGAGGCACATAGTTCAAGGTATTCTATACACCTGTTGAAACCAAGATGAATCGTGACCTAATGAAACATTTTTGGTGGAGTAGGATGAAGCGTGATATTGTTGATTTTGTTGCTCAATGCCCGAATTGTCAGCAGGTAAAATATGAACACCAGAGGCCTGGAGGGACACTTCAGAGAACGCCCATTCCTGAATGGAAGTGGGAGAGAATTGCAATGGACTTCGTGGTTGGTCTTCCAAAGACAATGGGTAAGTATGACTCTATTTGTGTTATTGTTGACAGATTAACTAAGTCTGCTCACTTCATTCCGGTTAAGGTGACTTACAATGCAGAGAAGTTAGCCAAACTTTATATCTAAGAAATTGTTCGATTGCACGGAGTTCCACTTTCCATCATATCAGATAGAGGTACGCAGTTTATTTCTAAGTTTTGGAAAACATTGCATGCTGAATTAGGTACTAGGTTGGATCTTAGTACTGCATTTCACACTCAGACCAATGGTCAGTCTGAGCAAACGATTCAGGTTTTGGAGGATATGCTTCGTGCATGTGTGATAGAGTTTGGTGGTCATTGGGATAACTTTTTACCCTTAGCAGAGTTCTCATACAACAATAGCTATCACTCAAGTATTGATATGGCCCCATTTGAGGAACTGTATGGGAGAAGATGTAGGTCTCCCATTGGGTGGTTTGATGCATTTGAGGTTAGACCTTGGGGTACTGACCTTCTGAGGGAATTGTTAGATAACGTGAAATGCATTCAAGAAAAGCTATTAGCGGCTCAAAGTAGACAGAAGGAATATGCAGATCGAAAGGTTAGAGACTTGGATTTTATGGAGGGTGAACAAGTCTTGCTGAAGGTTTCACCCATGAAAGGGGTGATGCGGTTCGGTAAGCGAGGTAAGCTTAGTCCGAGGTACGTTGGTCCATTTGAAGTTCTGAAGCGCGTGGGGGAGGTAGTTTATAAATTAGCCTTGCCCCCGGACTCTCAGGAGTGCACCCGGTATTTCATGTGCCTATGCTGAAAAGATACCATAGGGATGGAGACTACATCATTCGTTGAGATTCAGTTCTTCTTGATAAGAATTTGTCTTATGAGGAGGAGTCTGTTGCTATTTTAGATAGAGAAGTCCGCAAGTTGAGATCAAGGGAGATTGCATCCATCAAAGTTCAATGGAAGAATCGACCAGTTGAAGAGTCCACTTGGGAGAAGGAGGCCGATATGCAAGAAAGATATCCACACCTGTTTACAGATTCAGGTACTCCTTTTCTTCCTTGTTTTTCTTCTTGTGATCGTTCGAGGACGAACTATGCGTAAATTGGTATCTGTTGTAACGACCTGTTTAGTCGTTTTGAGTAGTAGAGTTTATTTCTGGTAATAGCTGTCTGGGTCGACGGACCCCACGACGGACCGTCATGGGCACGACGGACCGTCGAGGGGGTCTCGTTCCAAAACACTTAGACTCTGGAAATTTGAGTACTGAGATCGACTCTCTGAACTTCGCGACGGAATGGCAGAACGGACCATCGCAGGCATGAAGGGCCGTCACAGACCTCTTAGATAAAATTGAGTCTCTGAACTATGCGACGACTCAGCACGACGGACCGTCGCAGGCACGACGGACCGTCACAAGCTGCGTAACCCTGACTGGGTCGGATTTTTGTTAAAAGTTTTTAAGGGGTGTTTTGGACTATTCCCGCTTATGATTATAAAGTTAGTGGTTTAATGTTAATAATTCAATTATTTGGGGGTTAAAAGAGATAACCTTGGAAGCAATAGTGGGTTACTTTACCATCGTTTATACTTAATTATATGATAATTAGGGTAAAAGAAAAAGAGTTTGAATAAGGAAAAATCAGAAAGAAGAAAGAGAGAGAACGAGCGAGAGAAAGAGAAGAACACAGCTTTGGGAAAGTAGATTGCTTGATCACGATTCTTTGGTGGAGGTAGGTTATGGTTTATGCTATCTAATAGTAAACTCTAAATAGCGATTGATATGTATTGGGTAGTATTGTAAAGTCTTCTATATGCTTAATTGTGTGGTAGCATGATGTGATTATATAATTGTGATAAAATAAGCATGATAAGGCTGTTGAATCTTAAACCTTAAAACCTCTTTGTTAATGATGATGTCTTGGCATAAAGGAAGATTGATGAATTGGAAATTAAGGAGATTAGAGGATCGGGTGTCACGTTCCGACACCAGGATAGTAGGGGATCGGAGTGTCACGTTCCGACACCTGGATACTAGGGGATCGGAGTGTCAAGTTCCGACATCAGGATAGTAAGATAAATGAATATTGAGGGGATCGGAGTGTCACGTTCCAACACCAGGATAGTAGGGGATCGGAGTGTCACGTTCCGACACCAGGATAGTAGGGTATCGGAGTGTGACGTTCCGACACATGGATAGTAAGATGAATGAATATTGAGGGGATCGGAGTGTCACGTTCCGACACCATGATAGTAAAGAGAATGAATCTTGAATTATGCTAATATACTCTGGTTTTAAGAACCTAATTCCTAAATGAGTATGATGTAGAGGCTTGAGTTCTCATAGATGTGCTTGGTGTTGTGACCAATGGTTATGGTACTTGTTGTTGTCACCTGTTAAGTGTTATGGTTGATTTTATGTTATTATCTGATATATTTTGCTTTCTATTTTGAGTTGGCCGATGATACCTACTCAGTACTTGTGCCTTGTACTGACCCCTACTTTTATGTTTCTTTCTTTGTTATTTATGGAATGCAGCAAACGTGCCATCATCTTCAACTCGACCTCAACTCTAGCCTGTCTTCGTCGCGCCAGATTTCAGGGTGAGCTATTGCTCCTAGCTCGGACTGGATTCTCTCTCATTCATGTCTTGATGTCCTTGAAGTTCAGACATGGACTATCTCTTTTATTTGTTTTAGCTTCCTAGATACTCTTAGATTTAGTAATTTGAGGATAGAATTTTCTTGTAGTGATGACTTCCAGATTTTGGGAATAATAAGTATTAAATTTTAGAAGTTATGTATTGGTTATATTAATGAGTTTTAAGTCTTCCGCATTATATTCTATTTATTACGGTTGAAATGTTGGGGTTTAGATTGGTTGGTTCGCTCACATAGTAGGATAAGTGTGAGTGCCAATCGCGGCTCGTTTTGGGACGTGACAAGGACTGAGGAGGACCTTGTCAAACACTTGAGAATTGTACTTCAGGAGTTGAGAGAAGAGACGTTGTATGCAAAGTTCTCAAAGTGTGAGTTCTGGCTTACTTCAGTGGCATTCTTGGGACACGTGGTGTGCAAGGAGGTATTAGATTAGATGGACTCGTTGGATACCGACCTGCTTAGAGATGCTATAAAGAAAGTTTGTATGATTCAGTATAGATTGTTGACACCCCAGAGTCGACAGAAGAGTTATACAGAGCGGAGAGTTAGATTCTTAGTCTTTATGGAGGGTGATCATGTTTGTCTCTGAGTATCACCTATGAAAGGTATGATGAAGTTCGGGAAAAAAGGCATGCTTAGCCCTAGATTCATTGGACCTTTTAAGATTTTGAGTCGAGTGGGAGAGGTGGCTTATAAGTTCGTGTTGCCACCTATTTTGTAGGCTATTAATCCTGTTTTCCATGTCTCTATGCTACGAAAGTATATTCCGGATGACACTTATATGCTTTCACTTGATTCTGGGGAGCTCAATCCAAAATTTACATTTAATGAGAAGCCTATCGCTATAGTGGATAGGCAGGTTCAGAAGATTAGGACAAAGGAGATAGCTTCTGTGAAGGTACAGTTGAAGCATCGATTAGTAGGAGAGGCAACTTTGGAGAAAGATTCTTACGTACGAGCCAAATACCCTCAGTTTTTTTAAGCTTCAGGTACTTTCTATTACTTTATGTTCGAAGATGAACATTATTTTTAGTAGTGTATATTGTAATGACCCGCGAGGTTATTTTTGAAAATTTGAATTATTCATATAACTTCAGTTAAATTATTTATGGTTAATGGTAAATAATGGAATTAGTAGATAGTTAATGACCTAAAGTTATCATTTTGTTTATTATCCTATACAATTAGGATCATGTATTAAAAGAATAAGTTAGTGGTTTTGGTTTGTTTAATAAACAATTAATTTAGAAAAGAACGAGAGACAAAAACCATACCTAAGTGATGCACACGAGAGGAAAATAGATAGCGATATAATTGGTTTTGCTTAATTGATTATGGGTAAAGGCAGTATTTTATGAATTTAAGGAATAGGTTTGAATGTGCAATTAATGTTCCGTCTTATGCAAAGGTGGGTTAATTATAGTTGGGGTGAATTGATGCGAGGTGACTAAAGATGGTTAGTTTACAATTGGAGACAATATTTTATGTAAAATAATGAAATTAATTAGGTGTTATTGGAATGGAAATTACGTTATGGTTGTAAAGTTACCTGTGACTATTCTGGGAATTTAGAGAAGCATGGAACATAATAATGGGATAGGTAATAATTGCCATTGATTGGCCATCGTGAGACAATCATTGGTGGATAGAAAAGAAAGGTAATGATTGCCCATGATTGGCCATCATGAGCCAATCATTGGTGGTTAGAAAAGAAGAAAACAGAACACACGTTAATGTGCATTCATTAGACGTAATTTGAGAATATTAGTTATTATATTATGTTTCAAGTTTTGATATATTAATATATAATTTAAATATTGGATGAATAAGATTTTGTGAGTACCATTTAAAATATGACGTTGGAAAAAATTGGGATACAATCCTAGACTTCAAACTTGGGAACTATGATAGTTGAAATTTTAATTGACATATTTTAATTGACATCAAGAATTCTAAACTTGATTATAAATTTGGGTGAATTTTTAGTTCAAGGTTAAACACATAAAAATGTGGGAATTGTTATTTTCAATTTTTATTATGAATTTATATATTGGAATAGATTGCATTGATTCGGAAGATCAACGAAAAGGGAAGACTCAAGTCTCGGAGTGATTATTCGTTTGGCAAAGACAAGTGGATTTCTAAACAATTAGTTAGCGTATGAAATTCGTGTATTTCCTTGTGTGGTGTTGAGAATGATTTGGGGACTTGTTGCTTATTTGCTGGTGTTGTATTCCTTGTTGTAAATTGTGTTTTGTTATTAAAATGGTTATGTCCTCATTTTTTTTTATTTGAGCATGTCATTTGCATTCTATCTGAAACATGGAATTGATAAGAGTTAGGTGAAGAGAATGCACCATTTAGAGGATCGTATGGCACGCCGTGATGGATATTATATTTTGAGGGACGTAACGCGCGCCGCGACAGTTACATTTATCGAGGATTGTATCATGCGCCACAAAAGATATGACCCCATGGGTCCCAAACTGAGAGACAACGGGTGTGTATCTTTAGGGAAGACATGCATCACTATACTTGACATTGCATCTCATTGCATTACACATTTTTATTATTGATGAACTTGAACACGTGTTTTGCTTATCTTGTAAGTATTTCTCTGTGAAAATTGTGACTGTTGAGTATTGAGTTGTTATTGAGAATATGTAAATTGATAGAGTGTTGTTATTGTGTTGTGTGTTTGGTAAATTCTTAATTGTTTTGCGGTAGCGTGGATGTTCGGATAGAGTGTAAGGAGTACCTGTATTTTGTTCACTTAACTTGGGTTTAGAGGTTTTCTTGTTTTGTACCACGTGGTTTCATACTCACCCCTTGCTTCTACAAATATTTGTAGGTTACGAGCCCGGATCTTCGTGATACCTTCCATTATCTTTGTTTCCGAGGTCTCTTATGGAGGATTGTGAGGTAGCTACTTGTCATCTAAGCGATTTTTCCTACTCAAGTTTATTACTTTGTTTTTACTTGAAAGACAACTTCATTCTAGACTCGTACTTTTACTTCAATTCTAGTATTTACATTGGACGCTTTTGCACGTGACAACCAAGTTTTGGGAATTGAATTAAGTTGAGTTATTTTCATAGTAGCAAGTGTTATCAGAGTTTGGTTTTATTTTCGCACTTTATCAAAATTAATTGGTTAGACTGACTTATCTTAAGGGGATAAGACGAGTTTCATCACACTCATTTTTGGGTCGACAAAAAGTTATTCGACAAGGTAAACTGAAATAACTCAACTTTAAATGAAAAGATTATGTTGATAATTCATATTTACACATTGTCGTAGTAATAAAAAATACTTTTGTAGCAGCTTATACTTAACAAAAAGATCAATGGTTTTTGTTTCACAAACTACAACTTAGTTTTGAAAATTAAAAAATTCTCAAATTGTGGGGGAAAATGTATTTGATCAAAAACTTATTCGAAGAGTCCAAACTACATTTAGTAAAAACTCATTCCTTTCCAATTTATTTAGTGTACATTTAGTATTATTCAGTTTGATATAGAATGTTTGTGATGAGTTTTCTTGTTCATCAATCTAGTATAAGATGTAAAGAATTTTGCAGTTTAACTGTTGGGGAAGCAATTGAACTCGAAGTGAAATCAGGAATTGATCGTCATACGAAGGCTACAAATGTTGCCGGCCCGATGGTGCTCTTATCAAAAGAGGATCCCGTGATCGCAGAGGTGGTGGAAGTGATTCCTATGGTGCTGGTTGTTTTATACATTTTTTGGTGGGAAATATTGTGGTGGTGAAGGTGTTAGGGTTGGAACAGGCGGTATGGAGGTTAAAGGTTATATGGTGGTTGTGGTTGGGGGTATGCTGAGCTGGCGATGGTACAACTGTTGTGGTAGAGGAGGAAGTGTGTGTTACAAGTGTGGATAAGATTGTAATTTCACAAGGGAATGTATCCAAGGTTGTGAATATTGCTGCTGTAGAAGTGGTCGGAGATATGGTTGCATGAGAATGGAGGCAGAGGTGATGGTAATGATATTTATAAAGAGTATGTCAATGTTACAAACCTTTTTCCCCTAACATGTAACACCAACAACAACATCAACCATCTCCGTGATTCAACCATATTTACCACCACTTACGCTGCCATATCCATAAACTTGATTACATTTCCTTGGAAATGACCAACATACTCACACTTGCAATACCCACTTCCTCCTGTACAACCACAAACTCCACCATACCTCCACCACGATCGCCAAATCAACCATCACCTTCATAGTGCTTGTACTGCCCTAACCCCCTTCAAAAGCACCATATATCCCACCTCAAGATCAATATCTACAACAACCACCATATAAATCACCCCCACCATATCCACCTTAATGTTGTCCTCCTTAGACATAAGAAAAATCTAGACGGATAACATTGAAAGACATAGTACGATCACCATACCTAGATTTCATATTGAGTTTAACAGCTTCAATATCATCTAAACTATGAAAACCTTCACATCTATAATGTATTGATTATCTGAGTGCTCATTTCCATCATTATCAAAAGTAACAAAACTTAATCCATTATGCTCACTAAATCAATTCACCATTCCGTTGTTATGACGTCATTGAATAAACTAACACTTCAAGGTAGAGAATACAATTAATATACATTGGATTCTAGAGGAAAGAGATAAGGAGGTTCAAAAAATAGTTTGGTTAAACATACGATGTCATTTTTAATAAAAAGGGGTACGAGAATTGTATTGCCTTATAGATTATAAGTTTGTGTTGCACATAACCAAAATAGGAAAATTTTTTATTAATCTTCATAAACTCTTATTTATGTCAGAAAAGTTTGTTCTAGCTATCTCTTCATTTTCTTCTGAATGTTACATTATTGAACTATACCTAAGAGATATAGTTCTCATATGGTGGACCATCATAGTTATATATGAATGCATATTTTTATGTTATTTTCATATATGATATTATGGAAATAAAATAAAATATGGATTTAATAGACTCTATTCTAGTTCTCCCCATAATTTTGCAGATGCTTTTACAAGAAGTTTTGCAATTTTTGTGAACAATAGTCGTATAGGATTGAACCCTCTTGTGATCCATTGTGAATTAGATTCACGACGTCCTGGTTCCTACTTCAGATTCTATTTAGATTTGGCACTCCACCCGGGAAGTACTCGTCATCACAACAGAAAGACCATAAAAGAGGAATAGACACTTCAACTTAGTCATTTTGCTGCAATATATGCTTAACATCATCTAACGAAGATTTTATGTATTTCATACCACTTGAAGTACATTCAACAACCTTCTTATTAGAAACTTCTAACAGAAAGAATACTAGGAGATACAAAATAATAATAATATTTTTCACGTCGCGGGTAGCCAAAATTCATACTACTTGAAGTACATTCAACAACCTTCATATTAGAAACTTCTAACAGAAAGAATACTAGGAGATAGAAAATAATAATAACATTTTTCACGTCACGGGGTAGCCCAAAAAAATGTAGATTTTACTCAAATATGTGTGTGTATATATATATATATATATATATATATATATATATATGTAATGACTACATGTGTAATTTTGAATTGATTCTCTCTACAAATGAATTTCCTTTTTTAGCGATTTTTTAATCTCACAAGATAATTTTAGAATTTTAGAATAAATTTTTTTAACAACAAATTCTTTCACATGTATAAGCAACAAAGAGTTAGAAAAGTGATGAATAAAGGAAGTGAAAAGGGAGGAGTTACGCTATCTTGATTGATTGACACATCTTGTATGAGAAGAAGAGAGATGAGAACGTTGGAATAGGGAGCTTGTACAACCCATAAAAAAATAAGGACTAGTGTAACATTCTGACGTAACCGAGGTGACAACATAGTAAGATGAAAGGAAGGTGATCTTAATAGGAAGTTGAAGTTAGCTTTTATTGACATGTCTAAGAATGTGAACTTTCCCTAATCAGATTAGGTTGGGCTTGGGCCAAAACTTTATTTTCATTTTTTTGTTAATTAATTAAATGGACAATATGACCAAAAAAATTATCTTTAAAAAAAAGGATTTTCTTTCTAATTTACGAAGTTATAAAAATATCAAATATCCTTAAGATATTTTAATCATGTACTTTTTTCAAAACAATTAAAATATGAAATTTCCATCATTTTCGTGAGTTCCTAATTTAGAAAATACCTTCATCCCACTTCACATGTTCTTACATTCAGATAGTATAGGAATATAAGAAATCAAAATTCCATCTATTGTGGATATGATAAGAGATTTATTGATCACCAAAGATGAAGTAATCTTAAAGAGGTTTTTCGCTCCTCCAAAAAAATTAAGGACAATATGAATCGATTTTATTGATTCTCTCAATGAACTCCAAATATGCACAATTATCAGCGATGATTTACTCTTTAGATATCAAACTCTAATACACCATTATCAAGAAAATCTAAGGAAATTATGTTTCCCTAACCAATAGACTTATATAGTAGAGGAATCTGGTAAACATTGAACCCTACTCATGTTCAAGTACTTATGACAACGATTTAAATGTAGAAAATCCTAACTTTTGTTAACTTAACATTCCTCTTCAATTTGGCGTATCTTAGTCGCTATAAGGAAGACTTTAAGTAAGAAAATTACATTGCAAGTTAAGGACAATGAGCCTCTAATGGAGATTAAGTACATTTCAAATATTTTACTATTTTGTATGGTTATAATTATTTCACAATAGCCTTGCCAAGTATTTGAAGGCTTTGGGTGCACAAATATAAACATAGCTTAAATATAAGGTCTAAGATAAAGTTAAAATAAAAAGAGGTTTAAGTGGGATTCGAACACTGGTCTAGAGGGTTGTCTATATACATTCTACTATTTGCACAAGTTCACTTCTATGTTTTTATTAGTGCACTGTTAAATATATTTTAACTTCTAACAATTTTTCAAATTAGATATACATATATACATATGAACTTTTCTAAAGTTATTGGGTGCACATGTTCCCCCACGATATAGTGTGGGTCTCCCGCTACTTAAAACAATAAAAATTGAGAAGTGCTAGAAATATGGCTGATATGCTTTCTCATAAATGCACGGACAATGTATTAGGATAACTCGTGAAATAGAAATATTTCAATTGATAGGGGACAAAGAATGGGAGAAAAAAAAAGGAAGACTTCATGGATTAGCATAATGGAATAAAGGAATGGGTATTAAGAGTTCTTTTATTTAAAACCTTAATAGAAAGGTCAAGAAAAAGAATTTTAACTAACCTTAAAATGAATATAAGTAAATATTAATGGATAAACTAGCATTCAAAATTGCTATTGTAATGTCCTTCAGGACATTCTTTCTCATAGCTACCACTTATACAAGTTAATTTCTCGTTATCTCATAATTGGTTAATTCATCAAAAAGTTGCTCAGCTAAAATGTCAAACTTCACCGTGTTTTACCCTCTTCAAATGAGAGATTTAAACCAATAGAATCAAGATATTCATGATTAGTAAAAAATTCCAGTGAAATAAGGTGGAAAAGTTCTACACGCACATTAATATATTGTTGAGTTTTCAAGAGCATAGTTTTAGTTTAATTGAAAGAGAATGATGAAATTACAAAGTATAAATTGAAAGTGCTCAATTGTATTAGTAAGGCGTGTATCAGTTACATTTCGTTCAGAAATATCCCAAATATATGAAGAGATAAATTAAATAATGTGATATTGTTGTTAATGGTGAATATATTATGGTGATTCATCCACGTTTGAGAACAACTTTCTGACGATCACAATTACTTTTTGTAAGGCAAGTTGTCAAGATTTGTGATCAACTTTCAACATCACCACAGCTTGATGTAAATAAAGTCTTCTCCCATATCAACTTTTAGTAGTGAAATACATAATCATCTTATAGTTTAATGTAGGAGGTAGGATGTACACATATCGTATCCCTGTTTTCAGGAATAAAGAGTTTTTTTTCTAATTGATCCACAATCTAAAAGATGGGTTTATTTAGACCTCTTTTGAAGTCTACTTTTTTAGTAAAGATCATTCCGTATAATCACACAAGTGAGTTTGAGGAATGTAATAATTAATGTGTACACATATTTTACCCATATATTTGTGTCATAAAAATATTATTTCTAATAGAAGTACAAGTCGAAAGAAAATTTCCTAACATGGTTGTAAGCAAGAAAATATGTCAATAAAACTAGAATGGAGAAAACAAATTTAGGTATATGCTTGGATATTCTTCAACTTTCTATAAAATATATATAATTTCTATCAAAAAAAAATTACAAGATGATATATATATATATATATATTTTACATGGAAAATTCAAGTGGTTTTTATTGGTGGAATTACCAAATTACAATTAAAAATAAATATTCAGGTTGAGACATGAATATATATCTTGCTCTTTTTAAGGAGATTTAAGCCCACAACAACAAGTTTTCTCACCAGTTTAACAATATTTTCTTAACTTGTTTTCTCCGGAAAACATACCACAGTCTCAAAGTATTAGTAAAAAAATATGAGACAAGAATTGAAGCTAAAGATTCATAAAAAGAACATCTTCCTTCAACTAATAAGAACTTTTATTTACTCATTTTTATTCTCTCTATATTTTCTTATACATCGAAAAATATAAGATCATCATTATATGTAGTGGAGACATTCTTTCTAGCCATAATAGGAAGACTATTAAATAGTAACTTTGATAGACAAATAACCTAGAGGTTACATGAATTTAAGACATAAAAAGATAAAATAATGAGTAAAATAATTATGTTCAATGGGAAGTGATGGCCAATATGGTTGACCATGTTACTAACTAAATAAATCGCAATTAATCCAACATTGTGATAGGAAAGTAAGGCCATCACTATTTATATGGGAGACACTCTTCCTCGCAATTAATAAGAAAGATATGGGGTAGTAAATTTTGTAGATAAATGACATCAAGGTTACATGAGTTAGAAGATATTACGACCCACAACATCGTGATTGTCACTCATACTAACCCTCCGATGGGAGAACCAATACTACAACCTGTTGACAATTTGTGTTAGAAAAAAAACAGAAATACGGATTCTAATAAATTTTTCCAGAAACTCAAAGTAACTAAAATTTATTGAACCAGTAAAAAAGATGAAAAGAAATTTAATTTACAAAAACATAAAATCTGTAAAAAGTACCAGAATCTGGAAAAACATTTAAATAGATAAAAAAATCAAGTCCACTAAATCCTTCTAGTATTCAAGGTTTTATTCGGAACATAACCTCCTAGGGTAAAATGATCTCAATCATCAGAGTATAGATACAAAAAACTGTGGTGTCAGCAATCCAATAAAGAGCAGTAAAGTATACCAACAAAAGTTTGTGCAGAAGAAGAAGATCTCAAACAAATATTCTAAAGAATGAATGATATTTATAGGCAAGAAGAACAAGTTCAGTAAGGTTTGCAAATTTCACGAAGGGTCAGTACCATTTGAAAGGTTGCAAACATTTATTAATGGTTATGGAGAAGTTCAAATAAAAATGGGTCGCGCACGAATTCGAGTCGGGTCGGGTTAATCAACAAAAATATTGAAACGTTTCGGTTAATTTCAACTAAATAGTATAAAACATCAACTAATTAATTGAAAATATTTTTGCCCTTTTATTTTAATTAATTAAATAAATTAATAATTGCCAAAGACGAAGCTGAACCCGTAGCCGAAGTCGAGCCAAGCGAGAGGCGACAACGACGGCGTGAGGGGGGTACCTCTTTCCAACCTTTTTAACAATAAATAAGAGTGTTTCGATATTTAAGCTCTCCTATTTTTCTTTTCACCAGCGAAGAGGGACAAATATCTTTTCATTAAAGCATAAGATGACTTTTCAAGTTCTCAACTTTTGAAGTTCCTCTTTTTTCTTCTATTTCCCATAAATTCTTGAAACATACCCACCAATCCCCCACATTGATGGGGAATGGCTATAGAATAGGAATTCACAAATAAATGTGTACTTTACAGTCGAGGATTAATTGCATCATGATAAGTAGGTTCCTCTTAGACTTTCCGTAGTGAACATATGTCGGATATACTCAGTCTCTCCG
Organism: Solanum neorickii; assembly: GCA_027704865.1. Lineage (NCBI taxonomy): Eukaryota > Viridiplantae > Streptophyta > Magnoliopsida > Solanales > Solanaceae > Solanum > Solanum neorickii. The sequence continues at coordinate 16,502,181 of JAKWJC010000363.1, read as the reverse complement.
TAGATGTGATATGTTTGAACTGTCGAGCTTTGGTGTACCTAGGCAACCATGTGTAACACAATTAACCATTTATTGTTTATGGTTCTTACGGTTGTGTTCGTTTCAGCCATGAACAACTCCTGATTTCATGAATGTATAGAGAATAGGCTTTTGACATGAAATTCTCTTTGGAGCGACTTCCACTTCACACTCACATAGGTGATTTCTATCCATGTCATCTCGTTGATACACTATTTAGTCAAATCTACAAATCTTAGCAAATAATTAAAAACTTTAAGCATTATTACCTCATTAAAAAGCGTTAAAGTCGTAATGTTGTTCCTGAACATTGTCTTCCTCATGATAATGGATTGAGTTAACTGACAATGTCGTACCGTCAGCCACAATTTTGTTTTTCTCCTTGAATCTAGCTCTTGGGATCTCCAGTCTGCTAGATAGAGTTACTATCACGCTGACTAGTTCTAAGTCATAAACTCATTCCCTTAGATGATCTTTCAACTGCCTCTCTCACTAGGCCTTTCGCTAGTGTATCTAACACATAATCACTTGAATTTACATATTCAATTGTGATAATTCCTCTATAGAATTTGTCTTACGGTTTTATGTATCCGTCATATATGACGAGACTTCCGGTTGTTCATAACATCATTGCCTACCTATTGTTGTTTGACTATCGCAATGTATGAAAATAGGTCTAAAAGGTTTGGGATAGAATGGAATATTCTCTAGGAAATTCTGCAGCCATTAAACTTCTTCACCAGTCTTATCCAAAGCAATGAATTGAGATTCCATTGTGGAGGGATCAATGCATGTATGTTCGGTCGATTTTCAAAAGACTGCTCCTCTACAAAGTAAGAACACATAATCGCTCGTGGATTTTACATCATTTGACCTGGTGATCCAATTTGCATCAATTTATCCTTCAATCACAGGAAGATATTTATAAGTTGTAGCCCAAAAAAAGAAGATCCAGAGTGATTCCTCACCTATCCTGTCAGGGGCTAAGCGGAACGCTCAAGTATAGATTCCCTATCCTCATGTAAACGGTCGGGGCCAGCCGGCTCGTAGATCTAATATAATGCAAAGCATAATGTTGTGTATATGTTAGATAACCCAACACAGGTTTCATTGCCATCTAGTGAGTTTGATTAGGATTACAAGTGAACTGACTCAGTTTGCTAATGGAATATGCTATATCTAATCACGTACAATTCATAATATACATCAAACTTCCCAACATTCTGGCATATTCCAATAGAGAGTAACTTTGACCTTCTTTCTTTTTAAATGTAAAACTTAAAATCAGTTGAAGTTTTGTCATAATGGAAATTCATGTACTTGAACTTATCCAATACTCTTTCAATATAATGACATTCAGATAATGCTAGTCCTTGGGGATTTTTGATAATCATGACCACTAAGATCAAATCAGCAACTTCTAAGTCCTTCATATAGAACCTGCTAGACAGCGATGCGTTTAGTAGTATTTAAATCATCAATTTCTTTACTCATTATTAACATATAATCAACATACAAACAAACAATGACTTCATGATTCATAACATTTTTAATGTAAACACATTTATCACATTCTTTAATCTTGAATCCATTTACAAACATTGTTTGGTAAATTTAGCATACCACTGTTTGGATGCTTGCTTGAGTCCATAAAGTAACTCCACAAGTACGCACACATTTTTTTATTTACCAGGAACTATAAACCTTTCAGGTTGTTCCATGAAAATTCTTCCTCCAACTCTCTATTTAAGAAGGCTGTCTTTACATCCATTTGGTGGATTTTAAGATCATGCACTGCTGCTAGTGCTATTTACATTCTAATTGATGTTATCCTTGTTACTGGAGAGTATGTTCAAAGTAGTCCAGACTTTCCTTTTGTCTGTACCCTTTGACTACTAGTCTAGCCTTATATTTGTCAATAGTCCCATCAGGTTTCATTTATAATCAACCAATTTCCTAGTATGATAGCTTAAAATTAATTCGATCTCACTATTGACTGCTTCTTTTCAATAAGTTGACATAGAAGAAGACATAGCTGCTTTAAATGTTTGAGACTCATTTTCAAGAAATAGTGATACGAAATCTGGTCCGGAAGAATCAATTTTCCATTAATGAGTACTATGCCTAAGTTCCTCATTAGTAAGAATTGATTCTTCTCTTGACTGTTTAGGTCTTTCACTTATCGACTCAGATTCAGTTTTATACCAATAAATGTATTCAAAAACTCTTGATTACCCGACTCAGTTATCGTATTAACATGAATCTCAAGATTATAAAATTTGTGAACAAAAAACCGACAGGCATTACTGTTCAAAGCATACCCAATAAATACACAATCTACTATTTTGGATCAAATTTTAACCATCTTCGGTAAAGGAACCTCTACCTTGGCTAAACACCCCCAAACTTTGAAATATTTCAAGTTGTGTTTCCTACCTTTCCACAACTCATTTGGAATTGATTGTGCTTTTCGACGGGGTACTCTATTGAGTATCTTATAAGCCGTAAGGATGACTTCCTCCCAAATGTTTCGCGGTGAACCAGAATTGATGATTAAGGCATTCATCATTTCCTTTAATGTTTTGTTCTTCCATTCCGCCAAACCATTTGACTGTGGTGTATAAAATGCAGTAGTTTGATGTATAATACCATATTCCAAACATATCTCTGCAAAAGGAGATTCATTTTCTCCATCTCTATCACTCCGAATCATTTTTATCTTTAGATTCAATTGGTTCTCCACTTTATTTTTGTATTGCTTAAACCCATCAATTGCTTCACCTTTACTATTAAGAAAATATACATAACAAAATCAAGTGCAGTCATCAATAAAATTTATAAAATAATTTTTTCCACCACGAGACGGTGTTGACTTCATATCGCATGTATCTCTGTGAATTAAGTGTAAAGTTTTGAAATTTCTTTCAATAGACTTATAAGAATGTTTAACAAACTTACTATCCACATAAATTTCACATTCCGATGTATCGCATTTAAAATTAGGCAATACATCTAGATTAACCAATTTTCGCAAGACTTTGTAATTTACATGTCCCAAACAGGCATGCCATAAATCATTAGACTCCAATAAGTAAACAGAAGCTGAATTTTTATAAATACTGTCAATAACACTTACATTAACTTTGAAAAGACCCTCATTGAGGTAGCCTTTTCTTATAAACATATCATTGTTACCTATTACAAGTTTATCACTAACTAGGACACACTTAAACTCGTTCATAACGAGCAGTGCAGCAGAAACTAAATTCTTCCTAATAGTAGGGACATGCAGAACATTGTTCAAAGTCAACACCTTGTCGGATGTCATTTTCAACATTACTCTCTCAGTTACTGCAATCCTTGTTATTACAGTGTTTCCCATGAACAAAACTTCATTGTACTAAACAGAAGTGTACATTGCAAAGACTTCTTTCGAAGAGCAAATATATCTAATGACACCTAAGTAAAGAAACAACTCTTTCGGATTTCCAACTAAGTTACACTCCGAGATCATTGCACACAAGTCTTCTGCATCTTCCATCTTTTCCACGATGTTTTCTTGATTTTTTCCTTTGCCTTTATCTTTCTCTTTGTCCTTTCTTGGAGCAAGACAATCAGAAGACCTATGACCAGCCTTACAACAATTGTAACAATGCCTTTGAATTTATTCTTGGCAAGTTCTTACTTCTGCGGGTTGGACTTCTTTCTCTTTTTGTCTTTGGTAGGAGCTTCTTCAATAATATTAACTCCAATGATTGTTTAAATCTTACGAAACTTCTTATCGGCATTTTTGTTATCTTCCTCAATCTTGAGACGAATCACAAGATCTTCAACCTTTATTTCTTTACGCTTGTGCTTTAGATAATTATTAAAATCATTCCATGAAGGAGGAAACATCTCGATCGTTGCAGCCACTTAAAAAGCTTCATTTACTGTCATATCTTCAGCAATCAAAATCATGGACGATAAGTTGAAGTTTCTGCAGTTGTGATCCTACAGTTTTACTATCTACAATTTTATAGTCTAAAATCTTGCGAGCACAAACTTTTTCAAGTATGCATCTTTTGTCTTATATTTCTTCTCAAGTGCATCCCACAACTCTTTTGAAGTTGTTATTGCACTATAGACATTATGTAAGTCATCTTCTAAAGCACTCAAAATGTAGCCTTTACCTAGGAAGTCTGCCTATTTACAAGGTTCACTAATTACGAATTTTTCTCTGTCTGGCATATCATCAGCAGGTACTGGAGATTCTTCACTTGTAAATTTCTGCAGACCAAGAGTGGTATGCCTGAAAAATACTCATTGCTGCTATCCTTTGAAATTATTTACTCAGCTTCTCTGCTTGTGATACAACAGTTCGGGTAGGTGCAGCAACGGCCACTGTAACACCATTCTTTGTCATTTCTGATAAACAAAAGTTGATACAATCTTAGTACGCAATAAATTATAAATGCAGACATAAAGGAGTATGAAATCATGAATATTTTTGTCTCCCCCAGAAACACAGATTTAAAAAAAAATGTCTTTAAGATTGTTAATAATCTGTGTTAGAAAAATCTAGAAAGACACATTTCTAATATATTTTTCCAGAAACAAGAAATAACCAAAATTTATTGAACCAGTAAGAAAGATGCACATAAATTTAAATCACAAAAATAAATTTATAAAACGTACCAAAATTTGGAAAAACTTTTAAATAAAAAAAGATCAAGTCCACTGAATTCACACTATATAAACTCCCAACAGAGAATAGATACAAAAAGCTCTGGTGTCAGCGAACCAATAAACAGCAGGAAAGTACATGAAGAAACGTTTGTGCAGAAGAAGAAGAATAAAATCAGAAAATTTGTAAACAAATATTTTGAAGAATGAATGGTATTTATAATCAAGAAGAACAGGTTCCGAAAAGTTGCAACCCTTTCAGAATCCACACGATCACTGATGAAAGTTTGCAACCTTTCAAATGGTAATGATTGTACCTAAAAGTTACAACCTCTCATAACAGTCATCGCGGAAAATTTAACTAAAACGAAAAAGTTCAAATAAAATGGGTCGCGCGTGGATCCGTGTCGAGTCGGGTTAATCAACTAATAAATTGAAACGTTTAGGTTAATTTCAACTAAATAACTGAAAACGTCAACTAATTAATTGAACAACTTTTGGAAAAATTACTAAACTACACAACTCTATTTTACATAATTCCAATATTTCCCTACTCTTTATTTAAAATTAAAAAATTACTTTTTTACCCCAATGATACTTTACTTACTTATCACGTTGGAAAAGTAAAACAAAAGTTTACCTTCCCCATAATTTTAGCCCAAAACTTCCCCCTAATTTTTTAAGTTAAAAATTCAAAGCAAATTTGAAATTTCAAATGATTATTATCCCTAATAATCCGGAATTGAGTCCAAAATATGTATATCATCTTCCCCATTATGATTTTTTCTTTTTTCCCTTTTTTTTGCGTTTTCTCTGTTTTTATTCTCCTTAGTAATCTATAGTTTTTATTCCAAAAATGGAAATCTCCGTAGATCTAAGTTATGCATCGTTGCATGACAATATAGTAATTACAATCCCAAGTTCTAGCAAGAGAAATTCGTCAAAGAGCAAACATGCATCTAGTTCGAAAGACCTAAAAACCCCAACGAAAAGAGATAGAAAGGCGGCACCTCTGATTATTCGACCAACACTACTTAAGGTATGTACATTAGTTTCCATATCCATCGTGATTTTCATATTTTTTTTACTTAGTCTGATGATTCCAATTTTTACGTATCGATTATTTTGTATCAGGATTTTTCTATTTTTTCGTTAATCTGATGATTTATATGTTTCTATTAAGTATCGTTTATTTTTTATTATGAATTTTATATTTATTTTTTAGTCTGCTAATTCATTTTTTTCAAGTATCAATTTTTTTTCGTATTTATGTGCCCTCATGATAAACTGATTTATGTGTTAATTTTAGGTATTTTACGTATATATTAATGTATCATATATACTAGTTAAGTATTAGTTTGTTATATATATTTATTTGTATCTTTATATAAAGAATAATTAAATTATTTGTTATTTGTGTATCTTTTTATGTTGCACACGAAATACAAATATGTTTAAATTTGATGTGTTGCTGTTATTTAGTATAAATTTGCATGCAAAATAAGGTATCAACAGATATGGAACACTGTTATTGAAGTATGATATGGAAAAATTCAAGGCTGGATATGTTAGTGATAGCGACGATCCAACAAGGACAAAGAGCAGGTATACTTCACAGGCAGAAGGTGTATTGGCTGATGTTGATTAGCTAGGTTTATATTATGTTGAACTTACGTAAATTAATATTTTGTGTTACAACTTCTCTTTTTCGTTCAAACTTTCTATGTAATTATTAATTTGAAGAATTTTTTTTGTCAAATATTTGTTACCAATTATATAAGTTAATTAACAGTAACTATAAATTATTTTTGCATCAGTAAGATATACAAAATAACTAATGATACCATATAAAATCTGTTCATAGTACACCTCATACTTTATTTAGACAGTTATTACAAAAAATGATACAAAATAATTTAATTAAAATGTTGTTGTTTTTCTGTAAATCTCAAGATATGATACTATATTATAATCAGATACAAAAATTTCATAGAATTATTAAGTATATGATACATATTTTAGCATCAAAAAATAAAATTAGTCTATCTTTATCAATTAAGACAAATTAATGTGATCAATATATTTAGTATCGTTCAACAGCTTGAATAAGTTCAAAGTTTTTCAACTTTAGTCTCAAATTATATTATTTAATTAACAGTGCATATAAATTATTTTTGTAAAAGTAGGATCTACGAAAAAACTTACGGTACCATATAAACTTTGTTCATAATATACCTGATAATATACTAACACGATTATTACAATAAATGAGACAAAATAACTTACTTATAATATCGTTATTTTTGAGTAAAAAAAATGTATGATACTATATTATAATCAGTTACACAATATCCATAATATTATTGAGTATATGCTACTTTTTTTTACTGTCAAAAAATAATTTTGTTTATCTTTAAACGTTATTAAAAATGTAATGATTATATTTAGTATCGTTCAACAGGTTGAGTAAGACAATAATCTATATATATATATATATATATATTTGATAATCTTTTCAACTTTTTGTATTCAATTATATAAGTTAATGAACAATACATATAAATTATTTTTGTAAAAGTAAGATCTACAAAATAAATGATTATACCATATAAATTTTGTTCAAAATATACCTGATACTTTATTTACACAATTGTTACACAAACTGATACAAAATACTTTAATCCAAAATCGTAGTTTTCCAGTAAATCAAAATGTATGATACTATATTACAATCAGATACACAAAATCTATAGTATAATTAAGTATATGATACATATTTTATTATCAAAAAATAAATTTGTTTATATTTAGTATTGCTTATTGTTTTGCATTGGATAACAAAATTTTGTTATCAGATACATTATATATTTACCATTATATGTAAATGATATTTAACATGTTATAAATTTTTCAATTTCTATAAACTTCATATAATACAGTCAAAAATTTGATATATTTAGTATCAATATAGGTTTTGTAGCTTGAAACATTCACATGGTTTTAATAACATCAATTGAAAAAGTTCAAATCTTATTAGCAAATTAATAATATCCAGAAACATTATTACACATCAAGCATAAAACTAGAAAAAAAATCATCAAGAATTCAGTATCTATTCATCACACACGATGACACTTGTTGTTGAATGGAAATTTAGTATCTCTTCAATACCTTTATCTAAAGTATCAATGCATAGAGGATACGTTCCGAATCCAACCACATGTTTATTAATTTCTATGTACAATTTTAAGCCCATATCATTCCGAATACACAGTGGAGATGAATTACCTTCAACAACATATCTAATCTCGATATTTCTTTCAAGTCATCAATACCCAGCTCATACGCAATTACTGAAATAAGATTCATTAACGAAATATTTTCCCTAACCACTATCCCATCACTTTTTATCGCTCATATATAACAACACTTTCCCATAATCCCGAATGTCGTAACAAGATCGAAATATTCATTTTTGAATCTTCATAAATTGCGTTCTTGATTTTTTTGGACAAGCTCGATTTTTTTTTCAATTCACACTGTGAAGCTTTCAATATTTGAAATTCAATAATGAGATAAATTAGTACATGATATTTATGTAGATTAGACTCTTAATTTGTTAAACGTCAACGTGAATTGTGGGATAATTCTTATCCCTTTAATTGCGCCGTAACTGTTAAAAACAAACAAATAATTAAAGTATTTGCCCGCTATGATTTAAGTATCGTTATGTTATTTTAAGTATCTAAATTACTTTAAAAAGGGGATTTTGGTAAATTTGGATACAATAGGGATAAAATGTAATTTGTCCCTTAGAGTATGTGATTTGCATAATTTTACAAATATTTTTGGTCTTTTAATTAAATTAAATAAATAAATAAACAATTAAAACAAACTTTGTCCAAAAATAATCTCCCGATTGATCATCTTCCGAAGCCGTAGCCGTAGCCGAAGCCGACCGAGCGAGCGTCCACGATGACTTCACGAGGGGTTTCCCTCTTTTCAACGCTTTTAATAACTAATAAGAGTGTTTATATATTTAAACTCTACTATTTTTCTTTCCACCACTGATGAGGGACAAATGCTTTTTCATTAAAGCATAAGATGACTTTTCAAGTTCCCAACTATTCAAGTTCTCAACATTTAAAGTTTTTATTTTTTCCTATATTTCCCATTAATTCTTGCAACATACCCAACACAACCCAAATTAAAAACTTTTATTAAAAATAAGGCATTAAAAGATATAAAAGTAGGTTTAATGACAATAAAAATTGAAACACCATAAACTCCAAAGTTTTAACAAACAACTAACAAAACTAATGCAAAAGAACAATCCCTAGAACTTGAAGGTCAATGTACAAAATAACTAAAATAGGAATCAAGGTTTAAACAAGAAAGGAAAAAACCCCAAATTAATGAAATACTAATTAACTAGAAGAGTCTAAGTCCAAATCTGGACATAGACGTATGGAGAACTCATGGAAGCTCAAAAGATTGGTTCACCCTTGAATTCGAACAACATCACTAATCTTCACGAAAAGGTCTTTCAATCAGTACACAATGTACTGATTGTAACACACAAATATCCCACTAAGTATAACATAAGCAAGTCACTTTAACATCATAAACATGAAAAATATAGAACATATATAACATTATCAATATATATAAACAATGTACAATTTTACAATTATGAATATCGAAATTATGTCAAGTAGTTGGTCCTCTCAAGGAACCCAAACTCAAACTATTAGTATACAATAATGTGGCACCCGATCCAATAGTTATGTCGGAATGTGACAATCAACACCATATTGAAGTAGATACTGACAACTGATCTCAATTAGTTATGCCAAAACGTTGAACCCGGTCGTCCCCACACATCTCAAACACAAGCACAAGTATAGTCTCAATATCATATAGTCAAGAAGTTTTAAATGGAATATAGTTATTCCTTCATATTAATTTACAGAAAGTGTGATCAATAATGCATCGTTGCATATATGCATACATCACAATGAAGAACAAACCAACATATCACATAATCACAATCATCACCTATCTTGAAACAGGCTTCAAACCCTAAATCCTTCTCTTTATGGATTCGTTCTTCTTGTTCTCGGTTTATAAATAATAAATATAATACGGGATTCAATAAACAATCACTAATTACCAGGATTACTAGCAATTCTTAAAACCCTAGATCATACTCATGATACCAAGTATCCAGACTAAGGCTTTTCTACATGGTTTCGTATTCAAAACTCTCCTCCATTGCCGACAAATCCAACACCAAATTGGTTTTCGCGAAACAGTGAGCTATTATAAAAATTCCAAGACCCTTATTTCACAACACACCTTTAACCAACGGCAATCAGAAAACCTCTTTCATGCTAAGATCAATTCATGGAATTCTACTAGCCAAGTTCAATTGTATAAAGTCGGCCAGATCCCTTAATGAGATATCCACCCCCTCATATAAGCATAATTATATATAAATAACCCTATTGGTACTAGATATCCCTACACCTTAATTAATCCATTTTCCTCCAAATCTAGGCTAGGTTGAACGAATAAATTTTTCGGCCTCAAGATTTCCCCCATTCGCTTTTCTATAGTGACAGAACCTAATCGTTATGTAATGGAGTTTAAATGAGAAGTTGTGGCCAATATGACTGACCATGTTCAGTAACTAAGCAAAAGGGAATTAATTAAAAAGTACTGCTAAAAAGTAAGATCAACACTATATAAAGGGGAATAATTTACCATGCAATGATTAGGAAGATTATGTGGTAGTAAATTTGGTAGATAAATGACCTAGAGTGTATCACCCTAAAACAAACTAATGTGAACTATAGCTTCATGATTTTTTCTTGTGTTAAAATGAGTTGTATTGATGTTGTTAGGAAGGGTGTGAAGTTTGGTCAAGTTTGGAGGTTAAACATCCATGATGTTCGGAAGATATGTCTTAGATAGTGCTTTTGTGTTCTCATGTATTATAGTGAGTTTTACGTGTTTGTTTTGTTTGAAATTCATGTGAGATGTTCCTAATACCTAGAAGAATATGTTTAGGGGTTTAACTTTTGGGTACGTCCCCACCTAGAAAATTACAAGAGGCCCTAGGGAAGGGCCCAAGACCGCTTAGACAATGTCCACCACCGAGACCAATCTACGACAGGTGGTCCAAACAACGGCTCGTCGACTTGGTCCTTCGATTGGAAGTGCAGGCTTTCATCTTTGGAGAATTACAGAGTCAACCAATGACCACCACTAATGGTCCATTATTGACAAACGGTCCGTTTGTTGGAGCCTTCTGTCAAGACTCCCTAAAACTGTCACCTTCCTGTAATGACTTGGGGTGTTTGGTAAATTAACCCCAAGACTTTTATGAACCTAGGATTATAATTTTATTTTATTTTAGGTAAATTAAAATGTTTCAAACCCTAATACCTAATATTAGACTTCATTTCCTTAAACCCCTCTCTCTAAAAACTCTCTCTAAAACTCCATAGAAGCTAGAATTCAAGAAAGAGCTTAGAGGGATTTTGGTGGTCTATTTCTTCCTCAAAATCATTGTTATTTATTCTATTTGAGTTATGGTAGTTATCCTTGAATTTTATTCCATTAAAGGAGTCCTTTCTAATGAATTTTCAAAAGGGATTTTTAACCCTAACTTCATCTATTTTAACTCTAAATATAGGTCTTGCATGAAAATGTTTTAAATGATTTAACTATGATGTTTCTAATACTAGTTGGTGATTTTAATTCTATAAATTCAATGAAAACATGTTAAAGCTTTTTATCAAACTTTGACTTAAGAAATGTGTTAAAGGAGCTTGATTATGTAGTATCTGAACTTTGGTTTCCTTATGTTGTTATTATGGTTTAGCTTCTGACTTAAGGGTCATATTATGATGGAATATTGAATAATTAATTATAGGTGGTGAAGGCTTGGTTAAACGGTGTGTTGTCTTTATTTTATAACTCTTATTATGAAATGCTCTTGAGTGGTATGGTCCATCTTCTTGGGTGCGGTGTTTACTTGTTGTATTTGGTATGTATTGTGAGTATGGCTTTGAAGGCCTAGTGTGTGAAATAAAGTGATAATGAAGAAGTTCCTGTTGATATGCATTATGAAGCTTGAATTGTAAGTTTTGCCTATATTATTCCTAAATGAAGTAAGTGTATAGGTTGTGTATGTTAAAGTGTGTATTGTCATGAATGAAGGCCTACGCATGTATAGAATTTAATGTAAATAAAATAATTTATATATGAAGGTGTTTTAACATGTACACATACACTTGAATGAATGAATGAAGCTAGTTTAAGTTTAAATGGGGAGTTTTGAGGTAAACACTTATCGTGAGTTGAGATGACGTATTTAGTTGCAAGCTCACTACTTCCTAATATCTTCCTAAGATATGTCGGAGGATGAATGTCATTCGTGAGTTGAGATGTGGTGTACACTAGTTATCGTTCACCTATAGTGTATAATGTTCAGAATCCCTGGGGTGTCATGCCTTGCAACGAGATATGAAGAAGATATTGTTACACTTCTTGAGTTGAGATGTGGTATTTCAATGTACCTCTTGAGATGAGTACTCCTCGTTAATAGAGAATGAGTTAGTTAGTATCATCTATGTATGCCTTAACTATGCGCAACCATTGGTGTAGCTATTGGGAAATCAATGCAAAATCTAGAAGAAAAGACCTCATTTTAGGCATGTGGGGGGACCCTTCTCTGATAAGGGAAGTATCGGGATTCCATGCCTAGCTCTCATGGTATATATTAATCTAACCCCCAAAAAAGTAATGAAAATTCTAAGTCTTATAAAATAGTGTGGTACTTAAGGTAGGGATTAGAACGGGATGTTATCTATCCATTACACTTGGTAGGTATTCTGAAAGGGGATTCTTGGAGTGTCTTATGTGATTGAATGTACTATGTCTTCTAAAAGAGAGTACTACTTAGGATAGGTGGTGAAATGGGGCACCATCTACTCATTGCACTAAGTAGGAATTCCAAAAGGCAAGTCTTGGTGTGTTGTTTGAGTTTTCTTCTAAAGTCTTGTTATTGAGTGGGGCTTGTTCTCCCGAGGTGAGTAATATTAGGAGGGTGAGTCTTGGGGATAACCTAGGTATGTGCATTTTCTTAAAGTCTTAACTTAGTGAGTCTTAGGATAACCTTAGCTAGGAAAACTCCTATGGAAATGAGTTCACTTCCTCTTGGATTCTCTTTTGAAGTTCATTGTTCATGGAATAAAATGATTCACCGTAATGTTAAAAAAAGTTCACTGTAACATTTATGAAGCTTATTCTAAAATGGTCCTTTATGGTTAAAATTAAGGAAATCTTTCTCTAAGTGTTAAATGATGATTTTTATGTTGTCTTACTTCCATATTCATGAATTTTTTATTGCATCAAAATGTTTTTTTACGAAAATTTTCTTTTTTGCATATGTCATACTCAGTACATTGTTTTGTACTATCCCCATACTTTTCTATACTTACTGAGTATAGGTTGGAGGATTTTGAATATTTGAAGGTGAAGCTTGGGAATCTACTCTCTGAAGACAAAGTATGTCCTCATATATTTGAGGGCATAATCTTGTTCTCTTAGTTTCTTATTCCTAGACGTATTATGTATTTTCTTTCGATGTAAAGGGTCGTGTACCTAAGATATTATGTTGTGTCATTAAGATTGGATTTTGACGATGAGACTTTCTTAATATTTTATGACAAATGTTTCCTTTATTAAATTATTCATGAAAAGTTTTAATTCCGCACGACTTTTCATGTCTTATGTAATGAACGATAGTTTTAGGGCTTGTAGAATACCCCAAAAGGTCAAGTTCTCCCTGTGAAGAAACAAGTCTTCTCCATGACTTCTAGGGGTTACTTGTGGATCGTTACAGAGTGGGTATCGGAGCATCAGGTTATGGTAAATAGTTTAGGTTCTAAAAGTCTCACAAGCCATGTCAATTAGAGTTAAGGTCATTTGTGTGAGTCGCGACACATCCATGGACAAGAGGGTATAAGATGGTAGAAGTTTAACTTTCTTCATTATTCTAACGTCGTACCTTAGAATTGAGTTGTATATGATATCTCTGTCAACCACTTCTCTTTGTGTTTATAGCTACGAGGAGATCAACCACTAGAAGGGAGGAGGGAGGTGTAGATAATGAGAGTATCCGTCCCCGTGTTGACCATATTCCTATAGTTGTCCTAGAGGGAGAAAATTAGGAGGTTCCCCTTGAAGGATCTCAAGTGCCTCCGAAAAATCAAGAGCCTCAAGTGCCCTAAATGCCCCCTATGTCTCAAGATCCATTTGTTGAAAGGGATATGACTACTGCGAATTAGAGGGTTGACCTAATTAATTTGACCCAACTCATGACGGCTCAAGCTCATGTCCTCAATTATCACTTTATTTCCCAATCTAATCAAGGAGGTGGATCTTAACCTTATGCTAGTACTCCCGCTTATAGAACTCCCTCCTACTTTCCATGGCACTAAGGTGAATGGAGATCGAAAAAGCTTCATATATGAGGTGTTCAAAGTGGTGGATGCTATGGGTGTGACCCCTAGGGAGAAAGTGGAGTTAGCCACTTATCAACTTAAGGATGTGGTTCAAGTATGGTTTGAGAAATGGAGGGATGAGTGACCCTTGAGAGATGATCCGGTAGATTGGGAGGTGTTCAAACAGGCTTTCCTAGATTGGTTCTTTCCCCTAGAGTTGTGGGAGAATAAAATGGTTGAATTCATTAATCTTTGTCAAGGGGGAATGAATATACAAGAGTACTCCCTTAAATTAACAAAATTATCTTAGTATGCCCCAATCTTTGTAGCCAACCCTAGGGCTAGGATGAACAAATTTGTGATGGGGTTGTCTACTTTGTGGAGAAAGAGTGTCGTACGACAACGATTCGTAGTGGAATGGACATTTATAGGCTCATGGCGTATTCTCAACAAATTTAGGAGACCAAAATTAGGGAAATAAGGAAAGAAGGTAAGAGGCCTACGTCGGATGATTCTAGTCACCAAAAACCTAAGAAGAGGTTCTATCACCAAGAGTCTTCCATGGCGAACAAGGATAGGGATCCAAACCAAAATTTCCAAGGTGGTGGCCATAATTTTGAGAGGATTAAGTATACTTACTGTGAAAACCAACATTTGGGTAAGTGTCTTGAACGACCCAAATCGAGTCGTGATTGAAACCCACACTTGACCTCCTAGGTGGGTGAACCAACGAATTCAACCCGAACATATATTTATCATTAATTTACAAATACTAACCATAATGCAGAAACTTAAATCTCATTATTGTAAGAAACACAAAACCATACCCAAACCTAAAAGTCATCACATCAAGAACATCTAATTTCCAAAAACTAAGTCTTAGAGTACCAATTACACCAAAATAAAATAATAAAATTGCATGTGTCCGAAAACATAGGACATCATGTCATGATTGAGAGAATTCAACACAAGCTTGAATGAATAACTCACCCTTGAACCTGATATACTAGAGACTGACTAGAGTTGAGGGCGAGTCAAAGTCGCTGGTACACTCGTTGCACTCCATAAAAGGAAAACAAAGAAAAATACAAGTAGGATTCAGCCCCGAGGGAGGCGGGAAGCTACCGCTTCTAGAATGAGGCAACATGTACTGAGAAGGTATAATTGGTCAATCTAAAATAAAACTAATATACAACGAATAATAGAATAAACTCAACTATGACACTTAACAAGTGATAGGCAATAAAAAACATGAACAAGTGAATGCATAATCAATCACAATATAAAGCACACCCATAAGGACTTATGCCTCCACGCCACGCTCATTTGGAAAATGTTTTCATTGAGACTAAGTACCTTAAATTATTTCAATATCCTTTTCTTTTTATATTACCGTGTTGGAACATGACATTCCAATCCAAAAATATCGTGTCAGAATGTGACACTCCTATTAAAGAATACCGCGTTAGAACTTGACACACCGATCTAATTATACAATTAATTTTTATTTATTATCACCACTTTCAATTCATTGATAATATTTTATCAAACCATATTTGTTCAAGACATCAATTTGATAAAGAGGGTTCAAGAAATATAAATTTCACAGCCTCAGAAATTAGATCAATCACAAAACACACATCGAAACCACTCAATCAAGTATATAGAAAACTTTATAATATCATTTAATGCATATCAATCACTATTTAGATTTTATCATCAAAAAGCATAAACCATAACCTACCTCCACCAAAGAACTGAAGTCAAGGAACTATTGTTTTTTCTTTCCTCAATGTCACCGAACCTTTTCAATCTATTAGTTTTATATGCATAATTTTCAAGTTAAAATTCCATTAGTCACATTATTTTATGTCTAGCCTATACATAAAAATTCACATAAATCTATAATCAATTTCCTAAAGTTCAAAGTTAAGGGTAAATCTTAATTCCTCCAATTAGCATAAATTTAATACAACTCATATAAAATACTAAACCTTATATTTAATTATCTATCTCAATATACTAAATTTTAGTTTATAAAATTGTACCTTACAATGACATTTCAACCCATTACAGATCGTATCTATATTGATGCAATATAGACTAATACTTTATAATTAAAACTTTGATATGAAATGAGGCACTTACCGCTTCAATCATTGCCTAATCATTAACTACACTGACCACTAATTTATTAAAAATTCTAAGAAAACACCTGGTAGCAATAGTTTCCTTCAATTTGCTTCTATGGCTATAATATACTTTTATTTTTTAAGTACCAAGTTCCAACACATAATAATGTAATAATTAAACAATTATGCCTTTCCAAACAACATGGAACATTAATTGTGATAAGGATTTACCTCAGAGCATTATCGCGTGTAAGTTTTTTGTTTTTCTCCGCTTCTCTCCTTTTGTTTTCTCTACAGATTGTTTGATACCCTAATTAATATATCTGACTAATAATAAAAATAATGGTAAAAGTCACCCACTATTAATTTTAATATTATCTTCTTTAACCACAAACTGAATTAATTATTAAAATGACCCTCACAAATTCTATTGTTATAATAAAGAATTGTCCAATATACCCATTTAAAATTTATTGAAAAGTATTTTATGAAATAAAAATCTCCAGTTTCCAAAACGATAATGATCAAGAAGTTACATGGATGGTTTTTTTAGTTGTGGTAGTTAGGGCCACAAAAGAATCTTCCCTATGGGATGGCAGCTACGAAGGATAGTTAATCCGGAGTTGATAGTCACAATAAGTATTTGCTCTTTATGGTTCTTGTTTTTATATTTTTAGATGAGTTTATATGGATTTATACTTCATATGATCTTGATGAATTGCTTAAAAGGTGGATTTTTGGATTTTCTAGCAGGTTTCATTGTGTTACAGTGATGCTCACTATAAATTTTTTGAATTTTGAAAAAAATTGTCTTGTCTTTAATCGAAGTTTCAATGTGTGTAAAGGTGATGTATATGAGCATGTTTAAGGTTGGATAAGGTAGTTTTTCCATTAAAGAAGGATAAAGGTGAATTTTGAATTTGTGAAGTTTTGCAAAAGTCGTATGCGTTACAAGTGTTTGGAAATGTGAAATGGTGCTCCTTGTTAGTTGGTGACTTGATTATGAATGGTTGGTTATGATTTTAATGTGATATGTGTTGCTAATGTAGTCCTTGAGAGTCATAATGTTTTAGTGTCATTCGAGGACGAATGTTGTTCCAAGTGGGGGAGAATGTAACACCCTAAAACGAACTAAGGTGAACTAGAAATTCTTGATTGTTTGTTAAGTTAATTTTTTGTTATTACTAGTTTTATTAATGTTTTTAGTCAGCGGGTAAATTTTGGATGTCAAACGTCCAAGAACATCCATGACGTTCGGAAGATATGCCTTACATAGTTCTTGTGAGTTCTTATGTGTTTGAGTAAGTTTTACGTGTTCGTTTTGTATGAAGGTGTGAGATATTCCTAAGACCTAGACGACTATGTTCACAGGTTTAACGTCAGGGTAGGACCCCACATATGAACTACAAGGGACCCTAGAGAAAATCCCAAGACTAGGACCAAAGACTGCCTAGGCAGTGTCCACAAACGAGACCAATCAACGTCCAATGGTTCAACCAACGTCTCATTGACTTTGTTCGACGATTGGAACTATAGGCCTTCATGTTTGGAGAATATCGTAACTAACCAACTACCACAACCAACGGTCTGTTGGTTGGAGCTGTCTGTAAAGACTGCAAAAAGATATCATTTTCCTGTAATGACTTGGGGTGTTTGGTAAATTCACCCCAAGTATTTTATAAACCTAGGATGATACAATTTGGGTATTTTAAGTATATTAAAGTGTTTCAAACCCTCTAAGACCTAATTTTAGACTTCATTTCCTAAAATCTAAATTCATCTCTCTTAAAACTCTCTAAAACATTATAGAAGCTAGAATTCAAGAATGTTTTTGTAGGGAAGTTAGTGGTCGAGCTTCTTAAATACAATTGGAGTTTCTTCTATTTGAGGTATGGTATTCATCCTAGAACTCTCTTACATTCAAGAAGTCCTTTCTAATGAATTTTCATAAAGAGTTTTCAACCCTAGCTTCCTCTATCTTTAACTCTAAATAAGAGTCTTTCATGAAAACTTTTGAATTATTCAAATATTATTTTTCTAATGTTATTTGGTGATTTTCATGTTAAAAATTCAATGAAAACATTTTCAAGATTTTTATCAATCTTTGACTTAAGAAATGGATTAAATGAGCATGACTGTGTAATGTTTGAACTTTGGTTTCCTTATGTTGTTATTATGGTTTAGCTACTTCCCTAAGGGACATATATGATGAAATATTTAAGAATTGATTATATGTTGTGAAATATTGGTTAAATGGTGAGTTGGTTTTATTGTATAACTCGTATCATGAAATGCTCTAGAGTGGCATAGTCCACCTTCTTGGTGGTGGTGTTTACTTATTGTATTCAGTTGTATTTGGTAATATATTGTGAGTATGGATTTGAATGCCTAGTTAATTAAATGAAGTGATAATGATGAGTTTCACGTCTATATGCATTATGATGCTTGGATTGTATGTTTTGCCTAGATTAGACCTAAATGAAGTTAATGTGTAAGTTGAGCATGTTAAAGTGTATAATGTGATGAATGAAGGACTAAGCATGTATAGAAGTTAGTGTAAATGAAATGATGTTTATATGCAAGGTGTGTTCACATGTACACACACTTGAATGAATGAATGAAGCTAAGTTTAATCAAAAGTGGAGCTTTGAGGTGAATGCTCTTCGTGAGTTTAGATGAAGTGTGTAGTAGCAACCTCACTACATCCTAAGAGCATTCTAACATAGGTCGGAGGAAGAATTCCCTTCGTGATTTGAGATGTGGTGCTCACTAGTTATCCTTAACCTATAGTGTATAATATTGAGAATCTATTGAGAATCATGCCTAGAACCGAGAGGATTGAAGAAGAGGTGGTTTTACTTCGAGAGTTGAGATATTGTATTCCAGTGTACCTCTTGAGATAAGTACTCCCTGTTAGTACAAACTGAGTCTCCTTATCCCTTAACTATACAGACACATAGATGTAGCTATAGAGGAAGCCATGTAAAAGCTTGAAGAAAATATCTCTCTCAAGGCAAGTGAGGGGACCCTTCTCAGAGAAGGAAGTATTGGCGTTCCATGTCTAGATCTCATGGTCTATGTCGGTTAATCAAATCCACACAAAAGTAATGAAAGTTCTCAGACTTCTAAAAGAGTGTGCTACTTAGGATAGGTAGCAGAATGAGACGATATTTATCCATTGCACTAGGTAGGCATTCCGAAAGGGGAGTCTTGGTGAGTCTTATATGAATTTAAAGTACTTAGTCTTCCAAAAGAATGTACTACTTAGGGTAGGTGGTGGAATGGGACGCCATCTACTCATTGCACTAAGTAAGCATTCCGAAAGGGAAGTCTCGGTGTGTTGTTTGAGTGTTCTTCTAATTTCTTGTCATTGAGTGGGTGTTTTTTCTCCTGAGGTGAGTAAGACTAGACGGTGTAGCGTTGGGGATTACTTAGGTGTGTATTGAAGGAGGTGTATGTGCATTTCCTTCATGTCTTACCATAGTGAGTCTTAGGATAATCTTAACTAGGAAAATGCCTACAGAAATGAGTTCACTTCCTCTTGGTTAGTTTTTGGGAGTTCACTATTTTTGGAATAAAATTATTCACTGTAATGTTAAAAAAAAAGGTTAGTGTAAATTTTAAAAGCTTACTATAAAATGGTCCTTTTTGGTTAAAATTATGGAAATCTTTCTCTTAGTGTTAAATGATGATTTTTATGTTGTTTTACTCCTATATTCATGCATGTTTTACTTAATATGCATGAAAAGTGTTTTTACTAAAATGTCCATTTTTGTATGTTTTTGCATATGTCATACATAGTACATTGTTTTGTACTAACCCCACATTTTTATACTTAATAAGTATATGTTAGAGGCTTTTGAAGATTTGAAGGCAAAGTTTGGGAATCTACTCTCTCAACACAAAGTATGTCCTCATATATCCGAGGGCATAGTCTTATTCTCTTAGTTTCTTATTTAATCACTTATTATATATTTTCTTTCAATGTAAAGGGTTGTGTATTTTAGATATTATGTTGTGTATTTAAGATTATTTTGTGACGATGACACTTCCTTAGTATTTTATGAAGAATGTTTCATTTATTAAATCATTCGTTAAAACTATTAATTTCGTAATACTTTTCATGTCTTATGTAATGAACAATAGTTAAAGGTATTGTACAAGACCCCAAAGGGTCAAGTACGCCTTATGATGAACCAAGAGTTCTCCCTAACTTCTAGGGGTACTTGTGGATCATCACATAGAGTTTACATGAATAGCAAAACATAAAAAAGATAAAATAATGAAATTCGAATGAGAAGTTATGGCCATGGTCGCATAAGATATTTTGTCGTATCGTTAAGATTATCTTGTGACGATGACACTTCCTTAGTATTTTATGATGAATTTTTTCATTTATCAAATTATTCATTAAAATTTTTAATTCCGCACTACTTCTCATGTCTTATGTGATGAACGATAGTTAAAGGGATTGTAAAAAAACCCAAAGGGTCAAGTACGCCTTGTGATTAACCAAGGGTTCTACCTAAATTCTAGGGGTAATTGCGGGTCGTAACATAGAGTTTATATGAATCACAAAACATAAAAAAGATAAAATAATAGAATTCCAATGAGAAGTTATTGCCATGGTTGACCACGTTTAGTTAGTAAGCAAAACAGAATTATTCTCAATGTTATGCTGATTATAGAGTAAGACCATCACTATTTATAGGGGAGAAATTTTTCCTGGCAATAAATAGAAGGATTTTGGGGCTAATAAATTTGGTAGACAAATGACCTAGAGTTTACATAAATTATAATAGGGATAAGGCGCAAGTACCCATGTGGATTATGAATAAAATCTCAAAGACACACCTAAATTTAACTATGTCCTATTTCTCCACCCTCCACCCTCCACCCAAAACTAATTTAAAAATGGAATAAATATACTACATAATTTAACATGGCATAGAGAGTGTGCACACACACATGAAGACAAGTTATGAGTGCACAAATTGGACAAACGTCATTTATTGATTAGTAATTGTATAATTAGTTAGTACACGTGAATGTCATCAGGTAGCACACAATTTTTTAATATAAAGTAAACATTATTAAAATAAAAAAAAAGTGTCACTCTTAACAACTCGTAGTTACACATCTTCAATATAGTTTTTCCTCCCTTCTCTTTAGTGCGGTACTATGTTATTATTTTATAATGTTGGTGTTCTTAATTTTAATATAATATAATATGATATAAATATTCTTATAAAATATAGAAGATGTATTAAATTTGATGTTTTTAGTTGGAATATTATATTAATTTAACATTCGTGTTAGGGAATATTCTAATTCACTAACTTTTGAGATTGTCCACGTCTATAAATCAATCCTGAGGTTTTATGCAAGAAGAATTAAGTACATTTTTAAAATATAGTTTAAAAATGTAAGGAAAATCCATCATTTTTAGTTAAAATGTGTAGTTATAGTATGTGCATATTGTTCCATCATAAATATATGGAGGATATACTAAATCGTATCTTTTAAGAAGAAGAAGAACAAGAAAAATAAAAGTGTTTTTAGAAAAATGTAGTTAAAAATTTGAGGAAAACACTCTTTTTATAGCCAACAAAGGGTAGTGTTTAAAAAGTTTCGGAAGAGATACAACTATTCAAAGTCTCAACCCTATACAAAAGTCACAACCCTTTTCAAAGTTCACAACTCATATGAAAAGTTACAACATTTCGGAAATGTCACAACCCTTCAGTTGTGAAAAATGTGTCTCTTAATATAATATACTAAAATACATACAAATAAATATAATACAATATAAAATATAGAGGATATACTACAGTTCGTATTTTAAGTAGGTAGTATAGACAGATAAAAAATTTATCTATAGATTGGTTTAATTTTAATTTGATATGACATTTTACAAAATAAAGAAGAATTTCAATTTAAAAATCATAGGTTGAATATATTAAAAGATCTTTTAACTTTGTGGTCTAAAAGATGTGTCACACCAAAAGAAAAAATAGCATTCGATATTAAACTGAATAAAAGACAAAGTACACTAAATAAATTGGAAAGGATAGAGTATTTACTAAATGTTGTTTTGACTCTTCAAATAAGTTTTTGATCAAGTACATTGTCCTCCACATTTTGAGTCTTTTTAGATTTTCAAAACTAAGTTATAGTTTGTGCAACAGAAATCATTGATCTTTTTGTCAAGTAGAAGTTGTTACAAAAGTATATTTTATTGCTTGAAAAAGAGTAAATATGAATAATAAAGATAATCTTTTCATTTGAAGTTGACTTTTTTCATTTGCCTTGACGACTCATTTATTTTTGATCTATCTATTTTACCCAAAAAATAATATTGTAATTGAATGATTAAGAAAATCTCACAATATTCCTTTTTTAAAGAAGAAAAATAGAAAACCAAAAAAAATATTATAATTACGTGATTGAACAACTCTTACAATTTTTCTTATTTTAAGAACAAGAATAGAAAACTTACAAAAATTTGTAGTTTAAACATGTGACAAGCCCCCTCTATTTAATAACATCAAAGGATATTATGAAAATATTCTTATCGCATCTTTAAGAGAAGTCACAACCCTTCAGAAAAATCACAACTTTTCGAACATGTTTTAACTCATCGAAAAAGTCACAACTCAATAAATAATTCAGAACCTTTTGGAAGAGTCACTGCCCAACACTGTGAAAATGTGTATACTTTAATATAATATAGCATAAATAAATACAATATTAAATATGTAAAATATGTACTAAATAAAGTGTTTTAATTTGGGGGTATTTTAGTAATTTCACATTCGATTTAGGAAATTTATATTTTAAAGGTAGTATAGATAGATATATATAAAACGTATATACACTTAATTATTTTTATTTCTTTCTTTATAAAATATTTATTTTAATTTCTTTCTCACAGTTACTTTTTAAAAATTAATTTGTTATCTTTTCAATTTCAATATATTTAAAAGGATTATGTTTTTTCAAAAAATAAATAATTTAGAAGTGTCCCTTAGTTTTAACATTTTATTGTTTGATGTTTGATTTGATTTTCTTCATTTATTTAGATATCAGTTCAAATCTAAGTTATTTTAAATATAAAACACTTGTAGTTAAATTTGAAATAAAATGAAAATGAAAGAAAATAAGAATATTTTTTTAGTAATATATATTTTTTTAATATACATATATAATACATGGAAGACCAGTGTGCAAATGCAACATACTTGGGTGGTTGAATTTGTCACACCAGCACAAAAGGTGCACAAAAATATATAAAAAATGAGTTGGGGATGGGAGGGAGGGGGTAATAGGACCCTAGTTAAGTTTAGGCGTGTGTATAAGATTTTGATCCTATTCAAGGGGTACTTGTTCTTTATACAATTAAAATACATAAAAAGATAAAATAATGTGTTATATAATGGAGTTTCAATAAGAAGTTATAGTTATGACTAGCCTTTGTTCCGTCACTAAAAAAAAGACAATTACTTCCTAATGGTCTACTAATGTTTTCCTAGGAAGAGTGGGCAATAGAGGTTGAAAGGATAAGAGACATTTTTAAAATAAGATAATATCAAAATGCTCAAATATACTAACAATTTATGAATATTTTTTCAAAAAAACTAAAGAGGTTGAGGCATGTCACATACCAAACAATTGTTCACATCATCAACTAAATTATGTTAATTCAATTAGGAGACGTTTTTTTCTCTTCAAAACACAAAATCTTGAGAAAAAAGGCACATGATAAGGTTAAGAGATTAATTATAGTCTCTAATCTACATTGACGATAACCTATGAATTATCCGAACTATAAAAAAAAGATATTTAATACACCTAAAAAACATCTATAAATTTGACCACCTTCTAGTGAGCTTCACTCATTACTTCCAAAACATTCTTATGTTTTGTTTGTCATTCTTCGGTGTTTCCCTTTGCAATCATTATCCGTCGTTCTTGAATTAGTTAGCCTTATTCTTCACTCTTGTACTCTTCCTCACTGTCGACTCACCTTCTTGAGCTTTGTTATGTGCCTAATATGCCATTTTGTTCAATTGTTGCTAATCCACACACAATTTCACAAAAACATTAGGGTTTATGAACATAATGACTTTGAGTTAAGGCAAGAAAATATATTGAAGAGTTTCATTCGGATAATAAACAATGATGTATCTAAAAATCAATAAGGTATCTTCACAGAAATTGAAATTTTCAAGTCCAAAAAACCTATCTTGTTCTAACATGTTTCGAATAATGTATAAATCCATATGCTGCTTGATTTGTTTTGTATAACATAAATCTTCTGGAAAAAAATATAAATATTAGCACTTATAGCGAATATGTAATCCATGTTTTATGATCCTGATACTATAAATTTGACCTCACAATAATGAGTTTAAAGAGAAAAAAAAAAGACTTTTAGTGTTACATGTTAGATACTCCTTTCTTTCCTATTTTATGTAACACCATTTTGATACCAATATATAAAAAAAAAATATGACTTCTGCCTATATTGGGAATAATCAAGCTACTAAATTATTATTTTATGATTCTTGAGAAGTTTTATAGTCACACAAATGTTATAACATATTTAACACAATAAGTTTTAGAATTTTGTAATCCATGTAGACTTAAAGTAAACATGTCTTTGAAAGATGAAATATATGGGGTTCAAACATCATCATGTTTCAATTAGAAAAATATTATTTTTTTTAATAATAGATTAAAGAGAAAAGAACGTCACATGAGTTAGAAGAAACAAAGAATTCTTTTTAATTGTCTATATTTTAGTTTATAATAAAAGTACAAATATAAGTATAAGAAATAATAACCTATATATATATATATATATATATATATATATATCTTTTTTTCTTCATTTAACTTTATTCTTTCTTCGAAACATGATTAATCCTTACCATTTGGTCATTAGGATTTATCATCTCTTTTTTTCTTCATTTAACTTTATTCTTTCTTCAACTTCTTCTTTGAAAAAATTCAAAACTTTTTTCCTACATAAACATAGGATAATTAAAAATATCAATAATTATATTACCTTTTTCTATCAATTTATAATAAAACAATATGGACATATAATTTCACTCTCATATAGCTATTAATGAATATTATAAACACTTGATAGAAATGAAGGATAAAATATGCATTCGAAGATAGATTATAAATAATCTTACAGATTCTTTGACAAATAAAGATTATAACATACAAAGAATTACTATTTTAAGATTTATAGTAGCTATGTTGGTTGACTACCTGAATTTTAAATTTATTGGGGATGGTTTGACCATAACTTGTAATACACTCCTCTATTTTCGCTTTATCTAAATCAAATTTTTTATTTTTTATAAAAAAAGAAGAAGAAGAAGAAGAAGAATTTCTAATTTGTTAAGTCACCAAAATAAGATAATGTTTTTTTCTCTTTGGAGAATCAAGTAATTTGACTTATCAAAAAAAAAATTCCGTATTAGGTTTTTTTAGTATACCAAAAAAAAATAAACTTACAATATGAATTTTGACAATAGCCAAAATTAATGAATAATTATTTGGGGTCAATTATCAAAGCTAACAATAAATTATTGCTTTTATGAGAAAAACATGAATTAGTTATTTTTACAATGCAATATTAACAATTGTCCCCTAAATATTTCTACAATGCATTTCTGATAATTAGTGATACTAGTTCTTTTTTTCTGGTAATAGTAAAATGGAATGAAGCACATTTTTTTGAAAAAATAAAATAAAAATTAGTGCATATTTATACCAATTAGAGATACTTTATTTGTGTTCAAATACCTAATTAAACTTTAAAAAAGATGATATATCTTTGGATATATTTTGCATATTCAAAATTTGATTTTTATAAAAACCATGATTAAGTTAGGATCAAACAATGCATTAGTAAAAACTCATAATTTTTTAAACATCATAAGTAAAGAATAATTAAATAGGAAAAAAAGAGGGTTTTATGAAAAAGATGGAGTATCCTTAGTTTTACTTGCTATGTTCAATAATCTTTATAGGTTTTTTTAAGTTTATATGTCATCATCTTCTTCATCAATAAAATTTTTCTGATATATAGAAATTTAAAACGCCTTTTAAATATTGATACTTAACTTGAGATTCTGCATACAGAAATAGAAGCAT
The DNA here is from genome assembly GCA_027704865.1 of Solanum neorickii. Taxonomy (NCBI): domain Eukaryota; kingdom Viridiplantae; phylum Streptophyta; class Magnoliopsida; order Solanales; family Solanaceae; genus Solanum; species Solanum neorickii. The sequence continues at coordinate 16,475,675 of JAKWJC010000363.1, read as the reverse complement.
AGATCAACATAAAGCGGAAATTAAGTTTGAGAATTGGGGAGTCATCTTCTAACCCATGACATCGCACTACATATGACAAGACCATATCTTCTTTAAGTTTCTCTATTTTTTTCAAATGAAGTTTTGAGTGTTTCTTAAGAGGAACTAAATTAATTGGTGAATTGTCATCTAATTTTGTTCTTCTTAAAATAGACATATCTTGCATTAATGAATAGTTGTTACATTGGTAAAACTCTTATTTTGATTGAATATGAATTGAATATATCAAGATCAGCTAATGCGGGTGTGATAAAAAGTGTTTCTTGTTCACTATCATTTGCTCATAAAAGTCATGGTATATAAATTGTATTCACTTTCTTAAAATAACATACTTTTTACGATATTAGTTTTTTGTTAATAAAGTTTTCATTTTTCCCAAGTAGAATTTAAAAATTTTACTCACATTAAAAAAAAAGAACTTTCAAGTTATTTTTTATGTATATAAAAAGAGAAATGAATCAACAAAATTAGTAAACAGTATTGATGTTGGCTTACTGATCTATGTTTGGCGAAAAAAACTATTGTTTAGACGTTTCTAAGAAAACATGTTACTTGCACTATGGATTCTATAGAAGCTGAAATAATAAAAAATTCCCAAGATTTATTCAAACCCTAGGCCTATATAGTCTATTTAAAATCAAGGAAGTGACATAATTTTAAGGACATAATGGATGATAGGAACCCACTAGTGAAATCCCACATCACTGGTGAAGAAATCGAAATATTAATTGGATTTTGGGGCTAAAACATGATGAACATTATTGCTTGTTCATGAAAGAAACTGGCACCTCTTTCTATTTCTATTAGTAAAAATTATGTAGCTTAGGCATCAAAGAACGCAGCTTAAGTGCCTCAATGAATAAGTAAACGACAAAAATGACCCTGAAACAAAAGCTGATGAAGGCCATTAACTACAATTCTTATGGGCCGTTGTTTGAACTATCGATTGTCAAACGGGGTCATGGTATTGGATCACATTGTTTATGTCTCGGTTAATACTATCTCCTAAAGTCAGACTCTTTGTGCATTGAACCAGCTTTTCTGCAGTTATATCAAAGTACTGTGCATTGTGTGATCTTCATGATTAGTACATGAACATTTCATTTAGCTTTACCTTTTTGTTATGTTTTGGTATTTATATTTTTGCTCACATTATATAATTGCTCGGTTACACTTTGTTCTGCTCACATATATATTTTCTAGCTTAGTATCTTTTTCCTGCCTTCATAGTAAATTCAATGTATTTTCTCATCTCTGCGCTACATCCTTTAATTATATAGGTTTAGGTACTCAACATCTAGATCACGCTTAAAATTGATTCTTCTTGTACATTCAGCAACTTCAAAGGTGTCATATTTCAAGGACAATAGACATGCTTTCATTTTAGTCATTATTTTAAGTTTCATTTTTATTAGAGTTCGTTGGGTTCATGTCCCATCAATTCAACTCATTTAAAGACTTGTCATACATAGTAGTAGGTTCAGCTAGAGTTGTTAAGTGGTCGTTCCTGTTATCACAAACCCTAGTTAATTTCACTTATATTTAGTGTGTTATGGTTTTCCCCATTTTCAAGTATCCTTCATTGTACTTTTCGCACAGTACATGTTTTACTTAACTATTTTCAGTATTTCCATGATATGCCAGATTCCGCGTTAGCTTTGGGTTACTCCTGATCCTAGGTCCCGTGATGTGTGTAGGGGTAGCCACGGGGTGTAAAGTTGGGGTCAACTTTTTGGAATTATATTTTTTCACATTAGATAGCTTTGTACTTGTGACTTGAAGGTTTTAAAGGGTTTATATTGTATATATATATATATATATATATATATATATATATATATCAATTTTATGTTTTACTTTTCTTCTGCAAGCTTCTTTTATTAGTATTATTTAACTTTAGTTCTACCTTTGCACTCATTACATTACATTCTCGGTACGGGTTGTCTTACATACTAGCTATTATAGTAGGTACCATCAAACTCAAGACGTCAGGTCGTGGCAGTACTTTTGTTAAGGCGAGTAGAGATAGGGTCGACAAAAAGGGATATTTGTGATGGCTTCAAGTGTTACTTTTTTAGAAACTAGGGTTAAGAAATTGTTGAAAGGATAATGTAATTTTTATATATCATTTATAATATGAGCCAATTTGATAAAATTTAAAAATATCGGTCAATTTTAATAGCATTGGTGTTTCAATTGGTTCTTTCAATAACAAGTTCAAGAATGCAAATGGTTAAGAATTCATCTGATGTTGTGTCAAATCAATAGAGTAACATAAAATAACATATTAAAGAGTATCTAAAAGTTAAAATATATGTTATATATAAAATCCTTTTCATAAATATCAGGTACAACTATATGTATACAAATTAGTTTATTATGAACACCTGAATTTCAAAATGTTGAATGTTTATCGGCAAATACAGTTATAAAATGTTGATTGATTTTATACCCTTAAAGCTAAATTATTTTTTTAAAACAGATTAAACATATATGACAAAATATTATATTGAGCTTTACGTAATAATTTGAATACAACAAAAACTTTTCCTACTAATTAATTTCTTGATTTATCAATTATGAATTGGACACTAACTTAATTTGTTCATATGGTGACATTTATATTAAAATTTTCTATCAGAAAATTATCATGATGTTGATGTAAATTGATAAAAATCATGCATATGCCTTTGAGTTTATTCATTTTTATAGATACTATTCGGTTTAATCAATTGTATAAACATATTTTATTAGTTTTTACTTCATACACATATTTTTCACTATTATTAGTTTGATATAGAAATAAAGATGAAGTGTAAGTGTAAGAGATGTTTATTGTGTTTACTGAACACAAGATCTTTTTATCATGGTCGTGTATATGTTTCAAAGTAAAAGTGAATTACATATACACTCAACTCTTTTGTAAGATGGTATAATAAGAGGCGTAAGAAAAAAGGAACAGTGAAGTGATTCAGTTACCAAAATGGATTCAGTTATCTCCGGATTATGGTGGTGATGAGGTTTTTGTTCATCAATCTAGTATAAGATCTTAATACTTTCATTGTGTAACTGCCGGTGAAGTAGTTAAACCGATGTATAATATAGTAATGATGGTCATACGAAGGCTATCAATGATACCGACCCAGATGGTGCTCTTATCAAAAGAGGATCCCATGATGGCATAGGTGGTGGAAGTGATTCCTGTGGTGATGGTGGTTTGTATAAAATTTTATGTGGGAAATATTGTGGTGGTTAAGGCGTTAAGGGTGGCGGAGGTACGGAGGTGATGGTTGATATGACGATGGTGGTGGGAGGTATGGTGGAGGTGGCGATTGGTATAGTGGTTGTGGTAGAGGAGGAAGTAGGTGTTACAAGTGTGGATAAGATTGTTATTTCACAAGGGAATGTTGCCAAGGTTTTGGATATGACAGTAGTACTGGTGGTGGTAGATATGGTTGCACGAGAATGGAGGCGGAGGTGGTGGGAATGATATTTATATAAAGGATGTCAATGTAACCAAACCTTATTCCCCTAATTTGTAACAACCACCACCACCTCCACCTCCTCTGTCGTTCAACCATATTTACCAGCACCACCTTTGCCATATCCGTAGCTTTGACTAGATTTCCTAGAAAATGACAAGCATTCTCACACTTGTATTACCCAGTTCCTCCTCTAGCACCGCCACCTCAACCATACCTCCCACCACGACCTTCACATCAACCATCAACTCCAAAATGCTTGCTACCGCCCTAACCACCTTCACACCACCATATATCCAACTCAAGATCAATATACACAACCACTACCATATAAATCACCCCCACCACCTCCACCATAACGTGGTCCTCTTTTAACAGAATCACTATCTAGACAGACAACATTGAAAGCCATAGTACGACCATCATACCATGATTCAACATTAAGTTCAACAGATTCAACACCATTTAAACTATGAAAACCTTCATATCTATACTAGATTGATTATTAGAGAGCTCATTGCCATCATTATCAGAAGTAACGAAACTGAATCCATTTTTCTCCATAAATCAATTCATCGTTCCTTTGTTCTGACATCCCTAAATACACTAACACTTCAAGGTAGATAATACAATTATATGCCATGGATGCTAGAGGAAAGAGATAAGGAGGTACAAAAGCTCGTTTGTTTAATCATACGATGTCTTTTTTCATAAAATAGGGTACGAAAGGGGTACTACCTTATAATTTATGTGTTGGTGTTGCACATAAAAAAAAATAGGAACAGATTGTATTAATGTTCCTACACTCATATTTAAGTAAAAATACTTTGTTCTATTTATCTCTTTTTTTTCTTCTAAATGTTAAATTATTGAACTTTACCTAAGAGATGTAATTCTCATATGGTGTACTATCATAGTTATATATGAATGCATATTTTTAAGTTATTTTGATATATAATATTATGGGAAAAAAATAAAATATGAATTTAAAAGACTCTGTCCTAGTTCTCCCCCTATTTCTACAGCTCTAATGCTTTAGAAGAGGTTTTGCAATTTTTTGTGAACATTAGTCAAATAGTATTGAACCCTCTTGTGATCCATTATGAATTCGATTCAGGGTGGCTTGGATCCTACTTGAGATTCTGCTTATATTTGGCACTCCACCAGGAGTTACACGTCATATGAAAAGAAAGACCATAAAAAGGTAAAAGAAACATAAACTTAGTCATTTTGCTGCAACATGTGCTTAACTTCATCTACCGATGAATTTATATGTTATCCCACTTGAAATATATTCAATAATACTTCTAACAAAATAAACTAAATAGTTTTCTTTGATAAGCCCCATAAATGAATTTTTCATTTTAGCCATTTTTTATTTAAGAAGAAGATTTCAAAATTTTAGAATAAATTTTTTCAACAACAAATTGTTTCACATGGATAAGCAACAAAGAGTTAGAACAATGAAGTTTATAGCAAGTGAAAAGATAAGAGTTACGTTACCTTGGCTGAAGGACACATCTTCTATGAGAAGAAGAGAGATGAGAATGTTCGAATCGGGACTTATACATCCCACAAGAGAATAAGGAGTAGTGTAACATTCAGTTGTGAGCAAGGAGGTAAAATAGTAAGAAGAAATGAAGGTGAGCATAATAGGAAGTTGAAGTTAGCTTTTATAGATAGGATTAATGAATATGGGTTTTACCCTAATCAGATTAGGTTGGGCTTGAGTAAGAATTTTATTTTAATTTTTTGTAATTAATAAAATGGCCAATATGACCAAAAAATTGATCTTTAAAAAATGGGTTTCGGGGTAATTTAGGAAGTTATAGAAATATCAAATATGCTAAAGAAATGTCAATCATGTAATATTTTCAAAACAGTTAAAATATGAAATTTTCCATGATTTTCGTGAGTTCCTCATATAGAAAATACCTTCATCCCCCTTCACAACTACTTACATTCAAATTGTGTAGTAATATAAGAGATCAAAATTCCATCTTTTGTAGATAATAATAAGATATTTATTGATCACCAAAGATGAAGTAATCCTGAAGAGTTTTCTAGATCCTCCAAAAATTTGAGGACAATATGAATCATTTTTTGTTGATTCTCTCAATAAACTCCCAATATGCACAATGACCAAGGATGATTTACCTTTTAGATGCCAAACTCTAATAAACCGTTATCAAGAAAATCTAAAGAAAAAATGTGCCCTTAACCAATAGACTTATATAGTAGAGGAATTTTGTAAACATTGAAACCCTACTCATGTTCATGTACATATGAAAAAAACTTAAAGGTAGAAAATCCTACCTTTGGTTTGAAACAACTTGCACAGAGAATGTGCAACAAAGTAAAAGTAGATGAGGATTCTACATCGATGCCAGGTCTCCAAGTTATCGACTATACCTTCAATCTTTTTTAAGCTAAAAAAAAAATTACGTGATTCAAATTAGGAGGGCACAAAATTATTATCTCGAGAAAAGTGGTCCACATTCTCATTCATCATTAGCTAAAGGGAATATGAAGAATTCTTACCTTAACTAAACTTCCGTCTTCAATATTGGTGTATCATACTCTCTGTAAGCAAGAAAATTTAAGTAAGAAAATTATATTTCAAGTGAAGGACAATGAGTCTTTAATGGCGATGAAATACATTTTAAGTAATGTACTATTTTGTATTGTTATAGTTATTTCACAATAGCATTATAATCCAACGGCGCACCCAGAATTTGAAGACTTTGGGTACACCAATATAAACATAACTCAACTATAAGTTCTAAGCTAAACTTAAAATAAAAATAAAAGCTTAAATGGGATTTGAACACTGATCTAGAGGTTGCTATATTACCTTTTTACCAATTGCACAAGGGTACTCTATATTTTTTTATGAATGCACTATTAACTAGGGCACTTCTATGTTGTTTTATGGGTTCATTGTTAACTATATCTTAATTTCTACTAGTCTTTCTTAATAAATATACATATATACATATGATCTTTTGGGATGTTACTGGGTTCACGTGCACCCCCACGGTATAGTGTGGTCCGCCGTTTATTAAAACAATAAAAATTGAGAAGTGCAAAGAAATATAGCTTAGATGCTTTCTCATAAATGTACGAACAGTGTATTGTGATAACACGAAAAATAAAAACATTTCAATTTATTGAGGACAAAGAATAGAGGAAAAAAGGAAGACTTCCTAGATTAGCATAATGGAATATAGGAATGATAATTAAGAGGTATTTAAGTTACAACCTTATTAGAAAGGTCAAGAAAGAGAAATGTTAACTAACCTTCAAATTAATTCAAGAAAATATTTATGGATAAACTAGCATTCCAAATTTCTATTGTATTATCCATAAAAAAATTCTTTCTCATAGCAACAATTTATACAAGTTCATCACTCGTTATTCCATAATTTGTTAATTCATCAAAAAATTGCTTTGCTAAAATGCCAAACTCCATCGTGTTTAACCCTCTCGAAACGAGAGATTTCAAACCATACAATCAAGCTAGTCATGATAAGTAAAGAAAAAACATTCCATTGAAATGGGATGGAAAAATTCTATACACACATTAATATATCGTTGATTTTTAAAGAGCATAGTTCTAGTTTAATAGAAAGAGAATGATGAAATTAGAATGTATCAATGGACATAGCTCAACTGTACTAGTAGGGAGTGTATCAGTTCCACTTCCTTTAGAACTATCCCAAAAATATCAAGAGATAAATTAAAATTATGGTGATTTATCTAGGTTTGAGAACATATTTTTGACGATCACCATGTCTTTACGAAAGGCAATTTGTCAAGAACTTTTGATCAATATTTTTAACATCACCATAACTTTATGTAAATGAAGTCTTGCGGAATATCAAATTTTTGTAGTGAAAAATATATTCGTCTTACAGTTGAATCTAGGGGGTAAGATGTACACATAACTTATCCCTATTTTTGCAGGATAAAGAGATTTTTTCTAATTGATCCACAATCCAAAAGATTGGTTTATTCAGACCTCTTTTAAAGTCGATTTTTCAAGTAAACAACATTCTGTTTTATCACACAAGTTAGTTTGACGAAAGTAATAATTAAGGTGTACACACATTTTCCCATATCTTTGTGTCGTACGAATATTATTTCTAATAAACCAACGATTCAAAAGAAAAGTTCATAACATGGATATAAGCAAAAAAAATATGTCAATAAAACAAGAATAGAGAAAAAAATTTAGGTTTATGCATAGATATTCTTCAACTTATTCGATAGTATATTTTATGTCAAAAAATACAATAAAAGAATTACATGATGATATATGTTTATATGGAAAAGTAAAGTGGTTTTTGTTGGTGATATTAGAAAATTACAATTAAAAACAATTTTTCAGGTTGAGACATGAATAGATGTATTTCCCTTTTTAAGGAGATTTAAACCCACGGCAACAACTTTTTTCACCAGTCTAGCAATAGTTTCTTAACTTTTCTTCTCCGGAAAACATACGTTAATCTCCAAGTAGAAGTCAAAAAATATGAGACAACAATTGAATCCAAAGCGTCTTAAAAAGAACATCTTCCTTCAACTAATAAAAACTTTTATTTGCTCATTTATATGCGCTCTATATTTTCTTATACATCGGAAAATATAAGATCATTACTATATGTAGTGGATACATTATTTCTTGTCATTAATAGGAAGATTATGGAAGTAACTTGATTAGGTAAATAACGTAGTGGTTGCATAAGTTTCAAGACATAAAAAGATAGAAAAATGAGTAAAATAATAAAGTTCAGTGAGAAGTTTTGGCAAATATGGCTGACCACGTTCAGTTAGTAAATAAATCGCAATTACTCCAACATTGTGATAACAAAGTAAGACCATCAGTATTTATATGGAGACGTTCTTCCTTACAATGAATAAGAACAATATGGGCTAGTAAATTTTGTAGATAAACGACATCTAGGTTACATGAGTTAGAATACATAGAAAGATAGAATCCTGAGTGAAATAATGTGTTACAACCCAGAGCATTGTGATTGATATTCATACTAACCCTCCGGTAGGAGAACCATTACTACAGTCCAAATTTAAAACTTTTATGAAAACTAAGACATTTAAAGATACGGAAGTAGGTTTAATGACAATAAAAATAGAGTCCCCACAAACTCCAAGGTTCTAACAAACAACTAATCATACTAATGTGAAAGAACAATTACTAAACTTGAAATTCAAAGTACCTAAATCACTAAACGAGGAATGAAACCATAAACAAGAAGGGGTACAACCCCAAACAAACAAAATATTCACTAACTATAAGAGTCTAAGTCCAAAATGTGGGCATAGACGAAAGGAGAACCCATTGAAGCCTTGAAGAATTGGCTCACACTTATATTCGAAGGAAAACATTGATCTTCAGAACAAGGTATGTCAATAGTCGCCTGCATATGCCATGTATTCAACACAAATAAGAGCAAGTTCTTTATCAGTACACACCCACAGTGTAATGATGAGGCCACATTATTATCCGACTAAGTGTAACATAAGCAAGTCAATACAACATCATAAACATGTAAATTATCAAACATATACAATAGTATTAATATCTATGAACAACGTACAATTTCACAGTTCTCAAAATAGAAATTATGTCAAGTAGTTGGTCTTCTCATAAAACTCAAACTCAAACTGTTAGCATACTAGAACATGGCACCCGATCCAATAGTTATGTCAAAATATGACCATAAATCCCCTGTTTATGCAGGAGCGTGAAAATTGATCCTAATTAGTTATGCCGAAACGTGGCCCCCAATCCTTTACACACACTGCAATCACAAGCTCAAGTATATTCTTAATATCGTACAGTTAAGAAGTGATTCCTGGCATATAGGTATTCCTTCATATTAATTTACAGAAAGTGTGATCTATAATGCAACGTTCACATACATAAATACATCACAATGAAGCATGAACCAACATATTGTAAAATCACAATCATCACCTACCTCGAAAAAAGCTTAAAATCCTAAATCCTTCCCTTAATGGATTCGCTTGTTCTTGGTTTAGAAACAATAAGTATAATACGGGACTCAATAAACAATCACTAATTACCTGGATTACTAACAATTCTAAAAACCCAAGATCATATTCATGATATCAAGTATCCAAACTAAGACTTTTTCCACAATGGTTTACTATTCAAAACCTTCGCCATTGATGATTAACCATTCTATTGCGTTCAACGGATCGAAAATTGGATTCGGGGAGTAAAAAGCTTCCCCTTAGCCTGAAGAATGGTAGAAAACTGTCGAAATGCACATGGGGTTCGTTCCTTAGATCTAAGAATCAAAAACTGCAAAATAAAGTCGTTGAGGGGTTTATTTACGACTTTAAGTCGAGTCTGACCCGCTAAAGTGGATCCTCCATAGTGATAAAATCCTACACCAAAGCAGCTTGCACGAAACACTGAGCTATTCTAATAATTCGGAGACGCCTATTTCATAACACACCTTTAATCGACGATACTTGCCCAAATTCTATTGTATAAATTCGTAAGGATTCCTTAATGAGATATAGACCCCCTCATTTAATAAAATTATAAATAAATCACCCTATTTATACTAGATTCTCCTACAACTTATTGAATCCAATTTTGTCCAAATCTAGACTAGATTTGAAAAATTCCAAATACTACGAACGGCATCCAAATTACCCTCATTGGCTTTTCTATAATGACGGAACTCGGTTGTTACATAATGGAGTTTCAATGAGAAGTTACAGCCTGTATGACTGATCACGTTCTGTCACTAAAAAAGGCAATTACTTCCAATGTTCTACTAAAAAGGTGAGACGATCACTATTTATAGAGGACAAATTTACCTTGCAATGAATACGAATAATATGTGGTAGTAAATTTAGTAGATAAATGACCTAGAGGTTACACGAATCATAAGAAATTAAAAAAATATAAAACAATGGAGTTCAAATGAGAATACATGGCCATGGCTGACCACGTTTAGTTACTAAGCAAAAGATAATTGTTCTGAATGTTCTGCTAATTGTAGAGTAAGACCATCACTATTTATTGGGGAGATATTCTTACTTGCAAAAAACAGAAAGATTGTAGAGTTACTAAATTGGGTAGATAAATGTCCAAGAAGTTACATAAATTACATAGGGATAAGGCGCAAGTACCCATGTGTACTATGGCCAAACTCTCAAACACACACCTAAATTTATCTAGGTCCTGTCACCCGCTCCCTCCACCCACCCCCACCCTCCACCAAACTAATTTAAAATTAAATAAATATACTACATACTCGAACATTGCATAGAGAATGTGCACACTCACTTGAAGACAAGTGATGAGTGCACAAATTGGACAAATATCATTTATCATTTATTGATTACTAATTTTATAATTATTTACTACAAATATTTACTGATAATAGAATTTATATAAATTTAATTATCTTTATTTCTTTCTTCATAAAATTTTTTTCTTAAGTTTTTTCTCGCTTTAACTTTTTAAAAATTAATTCGATATCTTTAAACATTCGATTTTTTTAAAAAAAAGATTATGTTCTTTAAAAAAAACTAATAATTTAAAAGTGTCCTTTAGTTTTAACATTAAATTTTTGATGTTTTATTTGGTTCTCTTCATTTATTTTGATATCAGTTAGAAATTAAGTAATTTTAAATACAACAAAATTGAAATTAAATTTTACATCAAATGAAAATGAAAGACAAAGAAAAAAAAATCAATAGAAAAATTATGAATCAAGAAAAAAATTAGAAGTTTGAATACAAAGTAAAAAAAAAGTGTATTAACTTAATTTAAACGCAAGATAAAGAAAATAAAAATATTTAAGTAATATTTTCTTAGTAAATTATTTTTATAAAAAATAAAAATATATATTTACACATGTGGCAGTCGAGTGTGTACAAACGCAACTTACTGCGGTGGTTGAACTTGCCAAGTTAGAAAAAAGGTGCACAAAAAGATTAAAAAAATGAGTTTGGGAGTGAGGGGTGAGGGGAGGGTGTAATAGTATCCTAGTTGAGTTTAGGCATGTTTCAGAGATTTTGTTCATATTCTAGGGGGATACTTGTGCTTTATCTCATTGCAAAACATAGAAAGATAAATAATGAGTGATATAAGGGAGTTTCAATGAGAAGTTATTGTCATGACTAGACCCGTTCAGTTATAAAATAAAAGATAATTACTATTAACATTCTACTAACATTTTCTAGGCAGAGTAGGAAATAGAGGATGATAGGATAGGAGACAATTTTAAAATAATATAATATTAAAATACACAAATATATTAACAATTTTATGAATAGTTTTTTCCTAAAAATATAAAGAGGTTGATTCAAATCACATACAAAACAATTGTTCACATCAACAACTAATTATGTTAATTCAACTTTGAGACTTTTTTTTTGTTCAAAAAACAAAAAATCTTGATTGATAAAGCATATGAGAAGTCTATGAGATTCATTATAGTCTCCAATCTACATTGACAAAAAACTATGAATTGCCCAAACTACAAAACGAAAGAAACTTAATACACCTAAAAACATCTATAAATTTGACTACCTTCTAGTAAGATTAACTCATTACTTCCAAGAAAATCGTTTTTTTTCGTTGTCATTCTTTGATGTTTCCCTTTGCATTCATTATCCAGATTGTTCTTGAATTCGCAAGCGTTATTTCTCACTCTCATAATCCTCCTTACCAATGACTCACCCTCTTGCACATTGCTATTTGCATAATATGTCATATTCTCCAATTACTGCTAATTCACAAACAATTTCATTACAAAATTAGGGCTTCTCAAGATAATGACTTTGTGTTCAGGCGAGACAAAATATTGAAGAGTTTCATTGGGTAATAAACAATGACATTGCTAAAAATAAATAATATATCTTTAAAGAAATCGACATTTTCCAAGCTCGAAAAACATATCTTGTTTTAACATGTTTTGAATAATTCATATGATGCTTAATTTGTTTAGTATAATATAAATCTTCATAATAAAAATATAAATATTAACACTTATAACGAATATACAATCCATCTTTTATGATCCATATACTGTAAATTTGACCTCACATTAATGAGTTTAAAAAGAAAAAAAAATTTAATCACATGTCAGGTACTCCTTTCTTTCCAATTTTATGTAACACCATTTTGATATCAATCCATAAAAAAAAAAGGACATCTGTCTATATTTGAAAATAATCAAGCTAAAGATTTTTTAATTTTATCATTAGTGAGAAGTTTAATAGTCACAGAAATATTACAACGTATTAAGACAACAAGTTTTAGAATTATGTGTTCCATGTAGAGTCAAAGTAAAAATGTTTTTAAATATAAAATATATGAGGTTCAAACTTCATCAAGTTTCAATTAAGAAAATATTATTTTTTTAAATTAAAGAGGAAAGAACGTCACTTGAAAGAGAAGTAAGAAAGCATTCCTTTAATTTTCTATGTTCTTTATAATTAAAGTACAACTATAAGTATAAGAAACCACAACATATATATAGATTAGCAATGTATATATCTTTTTGAGAAGCTGATATTTGAAAAGACAATAATGGTTGTCAGATCTCACCACATCAAGAATTTTTATGAAATCTTAATTAATCTACTCTATTTGGTCATTAGGATTTATAATCTCTTATTTTCTTCATTTAACTTTATTCTTTCTTCAACATCTTATTTGAAAAACTTTTCCAACATAAACATAGCAGAATTAAAGGTATAAATAATTATATAATCTTTTTTCTGTCAATTAATAGTAAAACAATATGGACATATAATTTCACTCTCATTGTTATTGTTAGGTACATATGAATATGTATGTGTGTATTTTGAATATTGATAATCCGGTGCGGTGCATTATGGAGCAACATGAGCAAACCTGAATTCATTTAACATAGCTTACCGGAAGAGGAACTCCAAAATTAAGTACAACTACTAATTTATTAGGAAGCATACTTAAAGTAGGAAAATCATGTGAATAAAGATGTAAGAAGGAATTCAAAACCCAGTGAAAGAAGGAATACTATATCCTACTTGATTAAGGAAAACATACGTCTTTATTTACTTCCTGCTTGTTCAAGGAAAACTTACTTGAGGCGTGAAGAAGCGTAAGGTTTCTTGCGGCAAAGACAAATAAGAATATGAAGCCAAAGTTGAGTTCAAGAAAGATTTGATGCGGCAAAGTTAAAGTTGAAGAAGGAGTTGACCATGCAGTGAACTAGGAGTTCCACACAAAAAGAGGAGTCCTACATGATGTAAGACTCCTAGTTGAGATAGGTTTTGGATTCAAGACAAAATCTATAAATAGGGAGATAATTTCGCTTGAGAAAAATTGCGCACATACATAGAGAGAAGATCAAAACACGATCAAGAGGTTTGAGAGAGTTTTGAGAGTTACTTGCAGTGTGCTAATTTTTTAGGAAAACGTTGTAGCATTGTATTTTTTTGTTGAGACATGAAGTTTCATAAAATTGAGTTAAATCCTACAGTGGTGTAGGTCATGATTTTTACCCTTAAGAATTGGGGTTTTTCGAGATAAAATATTGTGCTATTATTTTAGTTGCTTCATAAAATGTAATTGTTGTAATTTGCAAAGGAACATATAGAATAAACATGTTCCTTAGGCGATTTTGGGGGCCAGACTTCCAACAATTGGTAATAGAGCAAGTTATCTTTGAAGAGTTTAATAGCTCAAGATAAGATCATTATGAATTCTACATCTTCTCTTGGTCATGGTCAAGGGCAACACATCGACAGACCACAGTTATTTAATGGAGAATACTACTATTGATGGACGACAAGGATGGAAAACTTCATACAAGCTAAAGATTATGAACTACGGGTTAGAATTACTAATGGACCATTAACTCCTATTCTTACTGATAGTGAAGGGAATAAGGTACATAAACCTACACATAAATATGATGAAGTTGATTACAAGATGCTAGGAAAGAATGCAAAAGCTAAGGGCATTTTTGTATGTGGCCTAGGACCTAATGAGTTTAATCGTATCTCAAGTTGTACCTCTTCTAAACAAATATGTGATACCTTACAAAACGCTCACGAAGGTACAACTCAAGTCTGAAAGTTTAGGATTGCCAGACTGTACTCTTATTATGAAGCCTTTTGGAGAATCTCTTCAAGACATGCTTACCAGATTCACCATAGTGGTAAACGAATTAATATCCTTGGGCGAAGTATACATCACTGAGGAAAAGGTTGAAAGTACTTAGGACTCTACCTAGGTCTTGGGAAATAAAAATCACTGCAATTAGAGAAGCCAAGGATCTAACCAATATGACTTTGGATGAATTAGTAGGAAATCTCAAAACTTATGAGATGAATGTTAACAAAAGAGGTAAAGGAAACAAAGAGAAAAAAATCTTTGATTTAAAGCAACTGAAAGTGATGAATCAGATAAGGATGATGTTTAATTGACACTAATAAGTAGAAACTTCAAGAAATTCTTGTAAAAGGGCTTAAATTCTAGGGGGGGAAAGGTAACATACACTAAAGAAAAGAATATAGAGAAACCACAAAGTGAAAAATGCTTCAAGTGTGGAAAAATTGACTATCAAATTAAGAATTGTCCTATGTGGGACGTAGAATGGAAGAAGGGAAGAGCAAAAAAAACGAAGGAAATTCTCAACAAAAAGAAAAAAAAGGAAGAAGCAATGTATGCTACTTGCGGAACAAGTTCAGACATGTATGACGAAGATGATGAGGACCTTGCTTTGATTAAAAGAATCAGAAACTGAACATTAATCAGACTCTGAAGGAATGGAGGTAAATCTTATTGATTTTAAAGATAAACTAGTAAAGTTCTCTAAGAAAAAACTATCATTCTTATTACTCACATCCGTAGTTACAAGTCAAGAACTACTTAAAACCGAAAATCAATTGCTTGATCCCATGACTAGTTTAAAGTTTGAGTATATTGCTCTTGAAAAAGTTAATTCCGATCTCAAGAAAGAAAATCAACTCCTAAAGGGACAGGTATATCAACGTGATCCCTGCACTTTGGATCTCAAATCTTAAATTCTGAAACAAAGTGTTACTGGGAACAAAAAAAAAAAATTAGTGGTGATCAAATCAGATGTGACCAAGATCTAATGAGGTTAAACAATGAACTATCTTTTTAAAAGGAAAATTCTAGGAGAATGAATCTTGAATTTTGTAGGATTAAAATTGATTTGGAAAGACCTAATAAATGGACAAAATCTTCCATGATAGTAACACATCTAGGTAACAATACTCAGAAAATAGTAATTGGAATAGGGTGTGAACAACCTATGATTGAAAATAGTTTGTTATATATTATTTTTTGTAACTTAGGCCGCTCTAAGCAAAATTATCCGAAATACAGAGTTAATGCTTAAAATAAAGCAGGAGAAATTTATGAAACTGAACATGTATATTCCTAGAAAAAACATTCTGCCCAAATGGGCTCATAGAGATCTTATTTATCCTTTAGATCAAAACAAAGGACCCAAGCTAGTCTGGCTTCCTTAATCTAACCTTTGAATTTGCAGGAAAAGTGAGAGGAAGCATGCAACATTCACCAATTGAACATGTTGTTTCATATGCATGATTAAAACTAAAAAAAATCTTCTCACTTAAAAGGGGAATAGATGAATAACATTCACTGGAAAATAGTTGAAGAAAAAACGAGAAAAGAAGAAATAAGAAAAGAAAAGGGAAGGAATGAAGAAGCATGTGAAAGGAACAGGTTCAACCTATGCAGTATCTAATAGTTATGCGCACTCAGATGATCAATAAATCAAAAATATGATCAGCCAATGAAAATACTTTCAAAAGAAAAAATTTGGATCCTGAGGATTATTAAGGTCACATGAGTATCCCAAGATAGATAATGAACATTGCGCATACTGCCCTCTAATCTTGAATTCTATGCAGTTTTTGTTATTAAGTTGTATGTGTCTATACCACTTTTAAAGTCATGCTACTCATGCACTATAACATTGTATTTTCATCTAGAACAGGAGAGAGACTTGGTAAAATTGAAGAAAATTTAACATTATCCAGAGAACTAAGGTATGTGCACTATAATTATTCATGATTAAATATAAAGTCAATGCACTTTTAACCGATTTCTTCCACTTGTCCCAAAAGATATTCATAACCTAAATACTACCATAACAAATATCTTCTTAAAAAGCCTTATCCCAATGTAATGGTCTATGATTGAGAAGAATTTTATGGAGTACACCTCTACTTTGGTGCCTTATAAATATAGATTAAGAAAGTAGAGTGTGCTGGTTCTTAGGGGGAATCTTTGGTATTGAGTAAAGTCTTAGAGGATTTACATTCTAAGGGGAATATTTTTGGGGACCATACACTTGAAAAAAGTACACTTGTTAGGCTCAACTAAGGTGCATCTAGTGAGGGGGAATCAATGGGAGACCAATCTGTCGAACCTAGTTCTTCTATTGGGAACTATATAAACTGGGATTTTGTATTGATATAAAAAAAAGTATTTTAGGTGGTGTTGCACCTGATAGTACCACGTGAATGGAACAGATTGAGAGAAGATGTTGCATTACAAATGATATTCAAGAAAATTTATTCCTCTTACTGACTCTATTGAAATTAAAGATAAGTGAACTATTGTTTCTGCAAAAAGAACATTGTCGATTGAACAACTTCCATAAAAGTGATAAAAAAAAAAGAGAAAGAAAAGGATTGAGCGTGCATAGATGAAGTGTACCTTTGAAATTGAGAAGACTGCTAATCTTGTTAATCCAGAAGATATCTTGGCTACTGAAAAATGAATTTTATTTATCCTCTCAACTTTTTAAATTACCTAGCCACAAGTTATTCCAGAGCATGTTTTTCTCATCACAAGTGCTTGATTCTATATTTAATTTTGATTACATTTGTGGTGTATATGCTTTTTGATTAATGCTAATGTTTGGTTTGAGTTTCAGGTTCATTCTTTCTCATAAGTTTGTGCAAACACTCTGTTATAGCTAACTCAGTTCTTGATTTTTTAAGTGTTTGAGTATGTCATAGCTGCCATGATTATCAAATGTGCTTTTCTTAGTATGGTGTATGCCTTCACAATGTTTTCTTTGCCTGATGTCAAAAGGGGGAAGCAGTAACATATGAGTTATGTGTACTTTTTCAATGCGAGCAGATAAACTTTGTCATAGTCAAAAAGAGGGATTTTGTTAGATTCTTGTTGTTTTGAAGTATGGAAAAGTTAAGGAGTTGTAGTAGTAACATGGAAAAAAGAAAAATGTATGTCTTATTTGGTGTGTTCGTAATGTATGTTTGTCATCATTAAAAAGGGGGAATTTGTTAGAATGAGAATGATTTGATAACTAACAAATACAGGATTAGAAGAAAGAAACAGGTTGTTGACACGTGTTCCTTACAGACCGAATCCGACTTGGATAAGGAGAACGTCAACCTCGTGAATTAGAAGATATAAAGATGTGGAAGTATTGTTTTTTCGACAAGCAACCAACACAGAAGCTTTTCTTTTATAAAGGAGATATCAAGCAAGGTAGTTCTCTTAATAAAACAGGAGTTTTACATGAAGCATGAAATCTACACGAAGAAGAATAACTACTGTGTAATGCATTTTTGTCATCATCAAAAAGGGAAATTTTTGTAGGTACATAGGAATATGTATGTGTATATTTTGAAAATTGACAATCCGGTGCGGTGCATTATGGAGCAACCTGAGCAAACCTGAGTTCATTTAACGTAGCTTACGAAGAGGAAATGCAAAATTAAGTACAACTTTGTAATTTCTTAGGAAGCATACATAAAGTAGAAAAATAGTGTGAATAATGATGTAAGAAGGAATTCAAAGCCAAGTGAAGAAGGAATATTATATCCTACTTGCTTAAGTAAAACATACGTCTTTATTTACTCCTTATATTCTTCAGGAAAACTTATTTGAGGCTGCAGGAAGCGTAAGGTTTTTTCGGCAAAGACATATAAGAATAGAAAGCCAAAGTTGATTTCAACAAGGATTTGATGCGGCAAAGTTAAAGTTTAAAAATAAGGTTAAGATGCAGTGAACTAGGAGTTCCACACAAAAGAGGAGTCCTACATGAAGTAGGATTTCTAGTTGAAATAGGTTTTGGATTAAATTCCAAATCTATAAATAGGGCGATAGTTTCACTTGAGAAAAAATGTGCACTTACATAAATAGAAGATCAAAATACGATTAAAAGGTTTGAGAGTTACTTTGGTGTGTTGCAAATTTGTGAGGAAAACGTTGTAATATTGTAATTAAGAGTTTTGATTAGAATCGAGTATGCGTATAGGATTCGTCTAGCAAGTTTGAGAAACCTGACGGCTGGTAGAAGATATAAAATCAGGGTTTGTTGTGTCTTTGGGTGGCTAGAACTTAGAGTTCATAATTTCTTTACTAGGAACTAGAGTTTTTAATTCCTCTAGGAATTAGAGTTTAAAATTACTTAGGTTATAAGACTATGTAATCTTTTTTTGAGACTTGAAATTTAATAAAGCGTAGTTAAATTCTACATATATGTAGGTCATGGTTTTTACCCTTAAAATGGGGTTTTCCGCAATAAAATAGTGTGTTATTATTTTATTTGATTTACAAAACGTAACTGTTGTAATATACTAAGGAACATATAGAATAAACTTTTTCCATAGACAATTTGGGGGGTAAGAATTCCAACAGTTATTAGTGAAAATTATTAACACTTGATAGAAATGAAGGATAAAATATGCATCCGAAGAGAGATTATAAATAATCTTACAGATTCTTTGAGAAATAAAGATTTTAACATACAAAGAATTGCTGCTGGTTGACTACCTGGATTTTAAATTTATTGTTGAGAGCTTGACCATATCTTGTAATCGACTTCTCCATTTTCTCTTTCTCTAAGTCCAATTTTAATTTTTAAAATAAAGAAGAATTTCTAGTATGGAAAGTCACTAACATTATGTTAACATTTTTTTATCTTGGGAGAAACAAGTAATTTGACTTATCAAAATTCTACATTTTTCCTTTTTAGGTTTTTTCAGTGTACAACATGAATTTTGTCAATAGCCAAAATTAATATATAATTATTTAGGGACAATTATCAAAGCTAACAATAAATTAGTGATTTTATAAGAAAAACATGAATTAGCTAAGAAATTTGTTATTGAAAAATATATAGTTAATAGTGTTGTTTTAATAGTTTTCCCTAAATATTTTTACAATGCAGTTTTGATATTTACTGAAGCTGGTTCCTTTTTTTTTCTGGTTATACTAAAATGGAATAAAGAATATTTATTTGAAGAAATAAAGTAAAAACTAGTGTATATTGTACCAATTAGTGATACTTTATTTGTGTTCCAACACCTAATTAAACTTTAGAAAAGATAATTCTTTGGATATATTTTGTATCTCCGACATAATTTTGTTTTCATAAAAATCAATATAAATGTGGTTCAAACAAAATATTAGTGAAAATTTGAAATTATTTCAACATCACAAGTAAAGAATAATTAAAAAAGGAAAAAAGAGAGATTTATGAAAAACATGAAGTGTCCCTTAGTTTGACATGCTATGTCCAATAATATCTATATGTCTTTGTAATTTTATAGGTCATTATCTTCTTCATCAGTAAAATTTGTTTGAACAATATATCGACGTAAATCAAAATTTGAATTTGAGAATTTTGCCGTCATCTTCTTCTAACTCATGACCTCACGCTACATATGACAACCCCATATCTTTTTCAACTTTCTCCATTTTTTAAAGAAAAATTTTGAGTACTTTTTTACAGGAACTAAATTACTTGGTGAATTATCGTCAAATTGATTTTTTCTTTAAATAGGCATATCTTGCATTATGAATAGTTGTTAAATTGGTAAAAATCTTATTTTGATTGAATAGGAATTGAATGAATCAAGATAAGCTAATGCGAGTGTGGTAAAAAGAAATAAGTGTTTCTTGTTCTTGTTACTTTTTCATTATAGTCATGGTATTTATTCACTTTCATAAAATAATATTTTTTTACAATATTTGTGTATTTTATGAAATTGGTCATTTTTTACCAAGTTAAATTTTGAAATTTTACTCACATTTTAAAATGAGAACCTTCAAATATATTTTTTTATATAAAATAGAAATGAAGAAACAAATGTAGTAAGCACTATTGATGTTAGCCTCCTGCTCTAATTCCGGAGAAATCCCTCCATATAGTGACAAGAATCTCAATATACTGATTGCTCACCACAACCAGAAAACCTCTAATACCAACCTTGATAAGTCTTGACCCAAGTTGTAGAAACCTTATCCTAAATATATTGTAACACCTCACAACTAGAAAGAACTAGATAGGAGTTAAAATATGGAAATGCTTATTTTTGGAAATTGTTAGAAAAAAAATCAAAAAAAATAAGTTGAAAAGTGAGTATTTGGTAAGCTTCATATGACCATGACTTTTATCTCAAAATGAGTTATAGGTACTTCTAGATATGGTTGGAAATCTCTTGAAACGACCTTTCCAACACCGTATGTTTGCGCAATTTCGACTTTGTATGAGTAAGTTATACCCTTTTGAAGATGCCCTGTCAGATTAGGAAATGTCCAGATCCGGGATTTTAAAGGGTATTTTAGTCTTTGCACTATCCTATTATTTTATTCAACTATTAGGAGTTTAATATGGGTCAAGAATGAACTTAATCAGCTCTAGAAAATTAGAATTCTTCACGCTAGGGCTAAGGAGAAAGGAGAGGATAAAAGAAGAAGGAAAAAGGGGCAATTTCATCAAGATCAATCAAGAAAGTTGGTGTTTTCGCTAAGAATTTAATTCGATCAAGTATGTGAGTCTCTCATAACGTTGGGATCGTTCTCCCACGTGTCAAGCATGTTAATTTCAGTTTTAATTCATCCTTAAAAAGTTTGAATATTGATGATTTTAATACCCTTTCTTGAATTCATGTGTTATTATTGATTTATCTTTGATTGGAAAGTTTTTTAGAAAATATTTCCTTTTTAATTTTCCAATTTTTTGCGAGTTCCTTAAAAATGGGCTCAAAAAATGAAGGTCACTTTCAAGGAGAACCGAAGAAGTTCATCTTCCAAACTATTTTGTCACGTTATGAAGTCATTTGGGGTTACGTTCTTAGGTACATTTTCAGTGTATCGACATTTTAAGAGAAATTGAGAAAAGGAATCGAAGTTAGGACAATTCGGTTTAGAATATGATGAAGAAAATTTGACTAGCAAAATTTGAAGGTGGACCCGAATCGCGCGCCTAATGCCCATTTCTTCAAATTTCAGTTTCGCATAAGGGAGTTAATACGACGTTTTCTGCCTCAAAAGATTTTTTCCTTACTAGAATTTAAAAATGCCTTTGTGTCGCGGATCCACCTCCAAATATTAATTTTAGGATTTTCCCCATATTTAGCTATCTAAAATAATTATTAAATATTATAGGATCTTTTCATACACAAATATTTATCTTTGAATCGATAATTCAATTTAATATTCAGTTAAGAGTGAAATCAAGAACAGTACGAATTAAAGTTTCGAGAAATCAAGAGTCAAATAAGAGAAGTCACGATACTAACTCACGGATCTTACATGCAACCTCCTATTCCAAGATTCTATTAGAACTTGGAATTTCTTTGAGATGTAGTGATAGATTATATTGTTACAACACATATCTTATTCAAATATTCGAGACTGATTTCAAGGCGAATTACTTATTTGTGGTCTACTTTTGTAAATAATGAATGTTATTCTCTATTTTTAGTTAAGGCTAGCATGCACGAGTACATTCTTTATGCCTCGCCAGATCTGCGAAGTCAGATATTTTGTACTTTTGGGGATTTTAAGAAGTTAGATCTTTTGTGCACATTTGGATGGGAGAGTGGAACTAGTTTCCAAATGTGCTTGGAGATGTTATTGAGTCACTTGCTAGAATGTGATCTTTGTTGATACTGGATTCTATCAAGATACTACATTTCTAGGCATAAGAACTCCTCTGGAATATTCGAAAAAATAATAAAACTCTATCTAGCAAGATAGTTATGTGAACTAGGTGACCCAAAAAAAATTCATGGGACAAGAATTCGACATTTGAGATATCAAATTTATGTGGGATTCTACAAGAGGAGTCCAATTTCATTTAAGGTTCTTGGAGACTACTTACCCTAAGCTCAAGCTCGCACTAATGTAAATTGTAATACATTTCCTTGAATAGGCATCTCTAAAATTTCCTATATTCAAAAAATATTTATTAAGTGATGAAGATGTGGGTGAATTCTTCTTGACAAGCAAATGTTTTAGCAAAATCCATAAAAACCTTTTCACAGAGATCAAATAAATCCTAAGAAGTTCCACACTTTGTTCGAGTGAAACAAATAGCCCTTGAATCACAGAGAAATCCTAAGAGAGAGGAATTAAGGAATATACATATTTCTAATGACAATCTTTATGAATAAAATTGTTCTTTTTATTTATTTTGTGATTGTAATATATTCTTTGTATTTAAGAATATATATTGCAAATAAATTGGCACACCCGGTGTAACCCAATTTACCCTTCATCTCCTCTCTCACAAATTAAATGCAAATCTGAAGCCACAAACCACAACGACCGAAACTCCATTTCTATGGGTACTTCAAGTCTCATCTTTGAGTTTATCAAGTTTACGCTTCGACAATCCTTGAATTAGGGAGCATTAATGGACACCAAATTTTGTGAAACTTTATGAGATTGGACACTTACACAAGAAAAGTATGACAAGTTTGGGAAGTCACCATTAGTGGGAACATCATCCTGAACGAGCTCAACACGCTTTGTAGGTTAGGACAACATTAAGCTGGGATTCAATATCATTGTTTTCAATATACACAATTCATATTCATTCAAATTAACAAAATTTAACATTTAATAGGTCGCCCAAATATTTCAATATAAAAAAAGTCAGCTAGTTTTATTTTTGTCCTATATTTTACATAGTCTATGGGTCACTATGGTCCAATACAAGTGACACTTGTTAGTGAAAAACTTACCAGATAACAAAAATACAAGATTGATACTGAAAAATGAAATGAAGAAACAAAAATCTCTTTATGTTGAGGTGCGGATATCTTGCTCTCCTTTAGGAGATATAAGTCTACTACAACAAATGTTTTCACTGGTCCAGCAGTAGTCCTTTTTTAGTTGTACCATCTAGGATACAACATCCTATTCACAAAAAAAATAACTTTACAACTCTGGAAAAGAGTTGTGTCAAAAGCTCCACAAAAAGAACACCCCCCTTCAACTAATACGAACTCTATTTTTTACAAACTTTATCACTCTATATTTTATCTTGTATGTTGTGTGCCATACCAAATGAAGACCACCACTATAATACTACAAGAAGTCTTCCAAGCAATGAATAGGAAGATAATGGGGTAGTAAATAATAAAGATAATGGCCTTAGGAGTTACATATGTTACAAAGAATAATGGAAAAATAAAGAATGAGATAATAAGAGGGATAACTAATGCCATCAATGATTGATGAACATGCTGACCAAGTTTCCAACGTTCACAGGAACATTTTAGTGACCAACAAAATAATGAGCAGTAATGTCTATGAGCATTGAAAGGTTAGTCACCAAACAGTTGCAATGTATACTGTCCACTAACAATATTTGTACTCAAAGTAGAGAAAATTAATATATTATAATAATAATATTAAAATGATAATCCAACAATCTCCATTAGGTTTGTGGTCAATAATAACTCCTGTACACCAACTGCGACACACAATGCTAACAAGTTTTCTTTTATGTTAAATTACCTATGGGTGGTCCAAGCCAAGTGACACTTTGCATTAGGTATTTGGACAATAATTTCTCATGCACACCCACTGCATTACCACATGGTAAGTAATTAATTAAATGCCAGATGAAGAAAAATTAAAGTGAACATCAATGCTAGCAATATATTGATCATACTAATGTAAAAGGTTTTTTATCACGAATTATATAGAAGTCATGATAAATGCATTTGTCAAAAAAAATTGATTTAAACAATAACTACATGTTAATTCTAAGCTAAATGGGGTCAATTGTCTTCATATTTGGATCAGGGCGAGAAGGAATGGATGTAAGATGACATGTAAAAGTTATACTTCCAATCATCACACTACCTTAATTTAATAATAAAATCATGTAGACATAAAGAACTTCACAGATGGGAGGTGCACCAAAATTCCGTAAATACCTGCCTAGAATAGTAGGGTTCATGGAACATAATAAAAAGGCTATTCAATCTAATATTCACTAGAGAAAAATTCCTTTAGCTTCAGAAATAAATTTTTTTACCATTCAATGAAAACATTCCCTGGTCGTCAAAAAAGTAAGTTGATGACGAATCATGTACAATTTCCAATGGTGGAAAAAATCTAGGTGATTTCTTCTATTTATGAATTGAAGGATAGACTTACCTAAAACCACTGTCAAGAAAGCAAGATATTTTGTTTAGAAATAGAAAGGAAGATGAAGAAGTGAACCACAATCATGCCAAAAAAATATACTATTAAGAAACAAAAAGAAAGACAGAGATTTAGAAGTAAAAAAGGACGGTTTAGCAACTAAAACTCTTTAATTTCTAGAATAAAATCTAAGAGTGAAAAGAAATTGAACTCATACAAGTGAATACTTACCTAATTAATCTAAAGGGTTCAATTGAACGGATATGAGGGTTTCTTCATAATCTCAAAGAAGCCTAAAATAAACTAATCATATGTATATATTCATATAAAAGAGAACCCTAGACCCGCTATGTGGCGTCACCACAAGCTAGAATTTACTTATAAATTTATTTATTTTGAAAAGTAGTCTCTCCGTTTCTTGAAAATATGTGACATTTACCAAAATTTCAATATATTCATATGAAAGAAAACACTACGCTCGCCTATGTGGTGCCGCCACAAGTTAGAATTTACGTTTATGTTTATTTATTTCAAAAAATAGTTTTCCCCTTCTTGATAAGATGTGACTTTTATGAAAATAATTTACGTTTATGAAGAGTACAACTTTTATAAAAACTTTCCAAAAAATAGTCATCCTCTTTCATTAAATAATGTGACTTTTATGAAAAATTGTGAATTTTATGAATAGTTGCGACTTTAATGAAGAGTTGTAACTTATATGAAAAGTCGTGACTTTTATGAAAAGTTGTGACTTTTATGAAAAGCCGTGACTTTTATGAAAAGTTGCGACTTTATGAAGAGTTGTGAATTTTATGAAAAGCTGTAACTTTTATAAAAGGTTGTGACATTTTTCAAAAGGTGGTGAGCTTTCTAAATAATCATAACATTTCCGATAAGGCGCAATAAATATTTGTACACACTAACATTCAATAGATAGAGGTGTTTCCTCTGAATTTATAACAACTAAAATTTTGAACCACCCTCTTTTTCTTTTTCTTTTTATTCATCGACAATATGCACATCATTTTGGTTGCATACTTCTCCACAATTCCTTCGCTTATCGGCCTTTTAGACTAATCCTTCTTATGTCCTCCGAGAGCAAGCTCGTCAGAAGTTTAACATCTTCCAGACCTCGTCATGCCTTGAGCAGCAGCAGTTTCAATAACAAACTTATGCTTGACGAGAGTTTCTTACGGCACCAAAGCAATACCCTTTGCAGGTGTAAAAATAACGAACTCTCTCTTCTATTTGACGCTTAAAGAAGTGATAGCCTTTTCCAAATAATGGTGTACAATGGGAGTAATAATCTTCGTTCCACACAAGTCTTCACCTGTCTCGATCATATTGGCACTGTTGCCTCCATGATTCGGCATTGGGTTGGTGTTGAAATTTTATGCCGCCGGTTGGAGAGAGGCTACCTCTTGATCAATCAAATCCTGAATTTTGTGCTTGTGGTTGATATAATCTTCAGTATCATGCCCAATACTGTTGGAATTATAAGCACATCTTTGATCGGGTCTGTTGAATTTTGAATTGACATCCTCGGGTATGGGCCCCACGGGTGGATGTATCCAACCGTAGCCAGTCACTCGTACAACTTTGTCAGGCTTTCAGCGAGCGCAGTGAAGTTACTTAAAGGATTTTTCTCGAATCTGGGTCGAGGAGGATCACAACCGCCTTGTTGAGGAGGAGGCACCTGTTGATATCTATTGGTATTTTTACGGGGAGCTTGGCTTCTAGGATATGGGTTTGTTTGGTAGTTTGGCGATGGATCTTGGTAATTCGGACGGGAATTTTGGTATAGTGGAGCTTGGACTGGATAAATAGGATGGGTTGCTCGGTAGCTCGACAGTACGTTAGCACAATTGCGAGCAACTTCCTGGTAGTGAGATGGAATTTGCTAATTTGGGGACGGACTTTGATAATTTGGGGATGGACTTTGGTATAGTGGTTCTTGGACGTTTGGATAAGAGGGGATAGAACTCTGGATATTGGGATGACTAGATTGCGTGTAGCAAGCTTGGTAATACTTTGGCAAGGCCGAGAATGACCTTGGGAATATGATGAGATTCAGGGGGTTTTCCTTCCCACATATGAAACGACATCGATTTCTTCTCTTTTCTTTTTCAACAACCCTGAAGATCCAGGTGATGCGGCTTTACGGTCTATTTTTCCTAATATTAAACAGTCTCACTAGTCTTAACTATCTCATCACACCTTCACAAACGAGCAACATAATTCTATATTAATATTCCGGCTCTTGCACGTACACAAATACTTAAACGATTTCCTTCTCACACATAGGTGGTCTCACCCTTGTTGATTCTTTTCTCCACCTATAGGCGAACTCCCAATAACTCTCTGTTGTCCCTATAACTCTCTGTTGATTTTTGCTTCATCTTATCCAAAGAGTATCGATCGAGAATAATTTCTATGTTGTAAGCAAATCGATCAATAAAATCTTTGGCCAATGTATTCCAGCTGGGCCATTGCCTGGTTTCATGCGAGGTGAACCATTCAAGAACTTCTCGGCACAAGCTTCAGTTGAAGAGCCGCAATAAAGCTTCATCCCTTCCAATTCCGACGAGTTGGTAACAGTAGGCTCTCAGATGAGTCATAGGGTTGTCCACCCCTCCAAAGGTGTCAAACTTCAGAATTTTGAACGCTTCTAGATGGTTCAAATTTGGATGAATACATAAGTCTTCATAACTAAGACCGTCAATATCAGGGACGCATTGAAGCTCTTTGTTGAATTTTTTGATCTCTTCCTTTGTGTCGACCTTCACCTCTTCCTTTTCCCTCCACCCCTTTTCCTGTTCCTCGTAATGGTCCAGCTCAGATTCATGCGCATCCTGCTCGGTAGGGATGGAAATTTGGAAAGTGTCTCTCTTTTTTAAGCGTGGAGCTTCAGAGGGACTCTGAGCATTTTGACAGGTTTAATAATTATGTGGGTACGTCTAAGAATTGGTATTCATATTTAAGTGGTGGTAGGGTATTTGGGCATTGAAAGTATTTTTGTTTTGATTTTGGTTCTGATTTATTGGTGGTGAAGCGGTTTGATGATTGGTATTTTGAGGATGTGATGGCATTTGGGGGTGGTAGTTTTGGAGAGGAGGTGGAGTTTGATTGGATGTAGAAGCATATTGGGGATTTTTGATAGTCAGATCTATAACCGACGGATTCTGAAAATGTGTAGATGGTTTTTTCTGAGTTTGATCCATATTTGAGAAAGAGAAGTAGATTGCCTCCAGCAGTGTTAGCAGCAAATCTCGGTGTAGGCAGATCCTGTCTCCTTTGGATTTCTACCCTCATCTATGCTATCTGCTGCATCAACTGTAGAATGAACTCATTTTGGTACGCTATGGTGGGTTGAGACACCACAACATCAATAAGACTCACTTCTTCGTTTATATCCCTCATATCTTCGAAATAGGGATGATCTGCAAGCTTTTGATCGACACATATCAGTTTCATAGTACGTGAGAAGGAAAACATATCAAAGGCAGATTTGTTAGTGTAGAATCAGAGTAGAAAATGTATAATATCACATAGAGAGCAGATAAACACACAAGTTGCTTTGTTTGAGGATACCTTAAACCCACAAGTGAGGACAGAAACATGCTTTTTAACAAATAGGTGTTTGCTTGTTTTAGTTTTGACGCTGCCTCAGAATGTCTAAATCACGTTGAGGTATAAGCTCTTCATGCAACTGCCTTTTGACGTCCGTTGATCAGAACTTTTTATCTTCTCGTAATATGAAGGGGAAAATGAAAATTTTTAAATATAGAGGTCAGGCCTAGGGAGGCTGCCTAGGTATCTCAAAAAGAGATTTCAGGACCAACGTAGTTCGAGTACAAGATGAAACATTTTCATTCATCCTTTCATCAAGTTTACAAGGATATTGAAAGGAAATAATAGAGCTTTTAACAGACGAAATGATGACGACAAGTTAGTCACTTCCCTTCTTTTTGCAGCATTAGTCTCCTCCTTTCGGATGACCGAGGAATGGAGGCTTGTAGACAATTTCCTCGTCATCGTTTTCCTCAATTACTTCAGGGTGAGCATTATTGGGACCACTTTTGTCTCCTTTCTCGTAGACGGGGTATTTTTCGCCCATTTTCCGAAGTTTATCAATCATGTTGCTATGGAAGGCTTTGTTTTTTTCTTCATTGCGGCCATCGTTTTCTCGTGGAGGCGAATTCTTTCATTTCCATTGTCAGCTCCTCATTAAGTAACATGCTTTTAGATAACAGAGCGGGTGTCTCCGAATCTATCCTCGCTTCTCTTTCTTGCAGTTTCAACCGAAGCATGACCAACTTCTCTCGCAAGTCCTCTGTCTGCATCTGAACATCTTTCTTTCTCTTCATATGTGACGCCACATCCTCATCTAGCGTCATGGTTGCATCTTTATATATTACCGTAGTCATGTCCACTCTGAGCCTTTCCTCCTTGGCTTCTTGAATTTCTCGAGTGATCTGTTCTATCTCTCTTTGTAGTTCTTCTCCAGTGAGTTCCATCTGGATGTTCTTACCTTTGTCCATGGCAGTGATTTTTCCTTTCCTGAAAAGGTAGAATAAATGTTTTAGGATTTGTGGTATAGGAAGTTTCTTTTGAGTGAGAAACTTAACACTTTGAAATTTCTGTCGGACATTTTGTAATAGTGACTTCTTTATATTCATTGGAAATTTCAGGATAGGAGTGGGTTTACGATATCCTCATTAATAGAAATATAGACAAATAAGAAGTTAAACACACATATATCACATCCTAATCATGCATGTAAACCTTTGTGCCAACGATAGGCCTAGCGATCTGAAGGATGTATTGCGTCATTTAAACAAATAGTTGTATCCCAAAAATAAACATCACTAAAAATCATAGCGTTAATTAAACAATTTAATCAAACGGGGTACATTTGGGCAGGGGGATGTGATGCGAATACAGATAGAAAACAATCCCACGATGGGGAGTTAAAAGTTTGATGGCTCGACTCCTCTTCTGACTTTCGCTACTTCTTCGCGGATGATGCACTTGCTGGTGAACATATATAGCTCGGCGAACACAACTTTGGAAGATGTTTGTATGACTAGTAAAGTGTTCATCTCTTCTAGGGTTGTGTCCAAACGCATCAGACAAACCCTTGTATCGGCTAGCTGTTGTGACGTCAAAACTAGAACCCTCTGACTTTCTAACTATCATTATTCGTACTATCGCTCCCTTTGTTGAAATTCTTGCTCTCTCTTCTGAAATTCTTTCTCCTTCTGCTGAAATCCTTGCTCTCTTCGGTCCCATTCTTGCTGACAATTGTATGCATGGATCTGAAGACTTGTTTGTACATGTTCAATTTCTTGACCTGTGCGTAATAATAGATTCACTACACGATGCAGATCATTCTGCAACCATCTCTTGTATTCTTCGACATACCCAACTTCATATCTATTCTCGGTCATATCCCATTTTATGTTGACACGTCCTGCCCGTTCCTCAAGGATGATCTTAACGAAAGGTATTTTGCCATTCCCGTTGTAATCGACAACAAAAGAGCTAGCATCCCCTTGGATGGGTATGATTTGTGTTCTACCAAATTATCGCATCACACTTGTCGGGTTGTAGGGCCGCAATCCTCAGATGCCAGGAACGACTAAAAATGGAAGTTTGGCCCCTTGTGCTGCTATCCTCTCGAACTTGAAGTTTGGTTTCATCTACTGCATATCTCCTTCTTTAAGATCTTAAAATACCCTCGCCCACGCATCCCTGATGGTGTGAATTCGAAATCTGCGGAAACTTTGATAGAATTCAAAATTACCAAGAGGACTCGAATTGCTTGGTTTGGCCAACTCTTATGGCAGGGCGTCGTCCCTTTTACAGAGATGCTCATTCAACCACCATTGAAGTAGAATGTTGCAACCTTGGAAAAACGGGAACCAATTTTTACACAGACTTAAAGATCGATAAAGGTCGGCCAAAATTATTAGGGCAAAACTATAGTGCTTCTTTTCTTCTTGTTTTCTACCAATTCCTTTGAACATGGCATCCACTACCATAACGACCCGGGTGTCGATTTCCTTTCCTTCATCTTTAGGTAACACCATAGTTCCTAAAAGGCATGTAGAGAAAGCGATAGTCTGAGTTTGCCTCCAGGTACTGTGATTGTGGAATTCATTCGTAAATAGTCTGAAAGAGTTGTCGTGCCCCCATCTCTCGAAAAATATCATTAGTGGTATATCGTGGGTTTCCAACTAAATTGCATTTACTAGTAACAATATGTTCTTTAATTCTTCACTAGTTGGCCTATCTTGAAGAAGGATGTGATGATTAGGACATTTTTTCCTCTTGCCACACGTCCCGATAGAATCCAGACAATCCTTAATTTCCTCTAGCGTGGGCATTATTTTGACATATTCAAATCGAAAAACCATCTTCTTAGTCGTAGAATCGAGTGGTAATATCGATAAACGTGGGCCATACCTTGAAGTACATTATAAAAGGTAAGTTACCCAGGTGAACAGAGATTTCTCTCTTTTGACAGTCTTTGAGGATGTCCAAGCATAAGCGGAGAATGTCTGGCGTCTTGGTGACCATGTTGATATGAAGGAACTGACTTGACATCTACAAAACATAAAACGTGTTAATTGTCATCCTTCACAATACAACAAACATTTAAACACGCAATACATCCTTCAAATTTTTCACACAAATATGATCTTCCTATCGAGTCGTGGGCTCTTTGGACTCAAGGCGGACTTTCTAATAGGCCCAACACTCCTTGGGTGTTGGGTCGTCGTAGGCCAATGCGCTGTTTTCAGGATTGGATTTCGCTCTATCTTAGTTTAACTAGGATTGGGTTGTATTTAAAGTGGAAAGGGTAACCCAAGCGGACCACTTGGGCTGGGATAGTTAATGATCGTTGACTATCATGTAGCCAACTATACTCGTCAGGATGCCCGAGAAAGTTTGGTTGATGAACGACTGTGAACCCGCATACTCGACCTTTAGTGGGAATGAAAATAATTGTCGTTTGACAAAAGATTTATTGCCATGAATGAAATTGTTCAATAAAATAATAAACATATAAACAATTATACACATGGCCAAATAATGTTAGTTTTAAGGTTAGAATCCTCTAAAAATCCCAAGTAGAGTCTCCATTTCTATTTTAATCGAAAAGGAAAAAACTATTTTTTGTTTAAGAGTTTTTGATTTATTACAGTAGCCACTTAATTTTGAGGAAAATTAAGAAAATTATTGTTTTCAAATAACTTAACATAGAAAATTGTTTGTAAACATTTAAAGGGTTTGGGGTTTCGAATTAATGTTTTAGGATGGTGTTAGGCATATAAAACATCCATTTAAAATTGTTACCCGACAACTAACTATTTGTCTAATACTTGTTTAAAATTTTGAAAATTGTTTTAAAGTGAGTCTCTTAATTTTTACAACTTTGAAACCTTATCATTTTTTTAATTTTTTTTAAGTCTTATTTCAACTTTAAATTAATTGAACAGTATGACATTCGATGGGGATTTAGAGTTTTCTAACCTTAATATTACTATGAATAAACGTAAACACATTGACGATAAGGTAAGAGAAAGAGAGAGTGAGAGAGAGAGAAATTTGGGTCCAAATTCGGGTTTCCTGTTCGCCTTGAGTGGAATTTTGGACCCGCCTGTTTTGGGTTTTTGACCTTTTATGATTATATATATATATATATATATATATATATATATACCACTTGAATGTAATAATGCACAAGTAAAATAATTAGAAAAAACGATAACTAAGTGAGCTGCTAAGGACAGATAAGAAATAAGAAAAGGTCTACATGTATTCCCAGCTTTCGAAATTCCCTAAGGGAGACTAGTTAAAGCTATGTACGGCCAAGGCTTGACCGAGTAGAGATTTGGGCCTTTGTGGCCCAATAGTAAATGCATAGACCGTATCCATGAGAACCCCGAAACATTTTCGCATGCAATAAAATAAGAAAAGGAATTAATATATTATTCAACTCGCTATAATTCAAATAAAATAATTTTAAAGAAACAAATGACACACACATATATATATATATATAAATAGATAGTTATGACCCATAAAATAAAAGAGACATATAAAAGGAAACATTTGATCCCCTGGGAACCGAAAATCTATAAGAAAATCTGTAGCATAGGCATTTGACCCCCATAAGAAGTAAAACAGAGGGTATTCACCGCATTTAAACACACCAATAGAAAGAAAATATATCACGCTAATTCGCACTTTAACGATAACAAACTAATCCCCACAGTTTCCATCTATTCAAGAGGAATTACCACCGAAATAGATAATTCAAATGCCCGTGTAGTCCACTATTACCATAAAGATATATTAACACGTGACTTTCATGCCATCAATTGCTTATGTTAAATTTGAAGTGATATCATCATAACAATGCAAAAATAATAACAAAGGGGGGGGGGGGGATCAGGGTTGAGATAGGTATCAAAGAGACTACTCGATCTAAGGGCAGATTTCAACAATGAACGAAAATACACTCGAAAATGGACATTCAAATTAGCTAATTCGAATCAAAATAGGGGAAAACGGGCCCTTTCGCTAAAATGGACATTCAAATTAGCTAATTCGAAATTAGCCGGCTAAACATACAGAAGGGCTAATAAGATCAATTTTATGATCTTCTCAATTTTAACGAAATAAGATAGTTGGCGTAATTACAATTGATTTCAAAGTGTAAACTATTATATAACTAAATTCAATAATAGAATATTTAAACAAAATAAAATTTCTCGAGAAGAATCGCGATTTATAATGAGCAACGAGATTAATTTGAAATAACTTAAAACATTTTAAACTTTATAAAACCAATTATTTTGAATCATTTAGAATCAGATGATCGTCAATTAATTCGTATCGTAGAGGGTCAAAATTGTATGTGAACAATCCCAACTACTAAGGTTTTGGAAGTGATGACAACAATGAAATGTCTCCAGAAGTTTCATTTTGAATAACTTGGGTAACTTGGAGACTTTTTTCTCAAATATTATATCAGCTTACAACTTTTTAAGACTTATGAAAATCATCATGAGGGTCTTTTAGCATTAAAAAAATAAAATAATTTTCAGTGTTGCATTGTGCAAGCTTGGATGTCCTCATAAAATTCTAAGATTTATCTGTAATGAACCATTCAATCATAAAACGGAGCTCATTCCTAGGGATAATTCTTAAGTACAAAACTTTTTCAAAGAGTTTTCCTTCAGTAAAAATGTATACTAGGGTAAAGTAGGAGATCAGAAGTAAGAGAGTAGCTGATGTGGTTGAGGCACTAATAAGTACATACCTCAGCTCACGCGGGGAAGTAGTAACTATATCATTTTTGAAATGGATCGGAAGGACATTGATGTTATTGATGCACCTATACTAAGGCACTCCCTCATGAATGTTAAGAAGCTAGTCAATGCATGGTACTTGGAAACCACTGCTACATTACAAGTTTTATGACCCTTTGTTGTTTGTTGAAGTGCTAACTCACGAATCTTACATGCTACCTGAGATACCAAGATGCTAATAGCACTTAAAATTTCTTGGAGATGTAGTTCTAGGTTATGTTGTTACAACACATCTCTATTTCAAATACTGATGTTAAGTTAAAATTGCAGATAAGGCTAACCTGCATAAGCACATTGTTCATTCCTTCTAGATATGCAAACGCAGATATATTGTAGTGTTAAGGATTTTGAGAAATTGGATCGAGTTGAACTACATCCCCGAAGGTTGTTGGAGATTATTTTGAGTCCCTTGCGAGAGAGTGATCTTTGTTGATACTGGTTTCAACAAAGATACTACATTACTAAGTATAAGTCCTCTTCTGGAATTGTTTATTGAACCTCAACAATTAATATTCTATCCAGCAAAACTGTTAAGTGAACCATGTGACCCAAAAAATTTCATGGGACAAGAAGTTGACATTTGAAACATCAAATTCTTGTGAGACAGTCTTAAATTGTGTTTTAATATCATTATTGTCTATGTATACAAAGCACTCTCATTCACATTACTAAAATTCTAGTATTAAATGTATCAACATTTAATAAGTTGCCTATATACATTAATATAGAAAAAATATTTTTATTATTAATAGAAGAGCAAGTTGTGTTTTATGTCCTATATTTTTCATATTCTATGTGTCACAATCCTATAGTCTTACTTGTCTTCCATGCGACATCTAGTAAATTACTCACGAAACTTTCACTGTAGTGTAAGCTTAAGTAAGACTTTTCAAACTAAGATTTCTAAGAGAATGCACACATGACTAAAAAGAGTGGGAAAACATTAGAAGAAGTCTTTGTATTAATTTGTGGAAATGCTTTATATTTGATTGGATCAGTTTGCAAATGAGAGGTTCTCTATTTATACTACCTCCTAAGGACCTAAGTGTAAATAATATTTACTCTACAAGTCATTACAATATTTATACTTCAATTCTATTCTAGAATTCTCAACAAGTTCTGGGAATTCTAAAGACTTACTTGAAAATATCCAGTGATTTTAGATTGTTCTACTAACCTATCCACAACTCGAATCTTCTCCCTTATTCTGATGCCAAATTTGATCAGTGAAGTGGAAGTACATGACACTCTTCCCAACTTGTTGATGCAATGGGTGTGGCGCATTCCAACAACAACTCCCAATTTTGTCCTTAAACATCCAAAATCTTCATATCTCTCCTATTTGGCCTCCTCTGAAGATTTATCCTTCCAATGTACAAGAAATGTGGTGTTTACTTGATGGCCTCACTTCCCTCTTACTTGATAGTCTATCATATACGCGATTTCTCAATCATGCAAGCGGTGATAGTTATGGTTGCCCATTTTGACTAGTTCCGACTGGGACATCTTTGCCCTCATGGTATGGCTTGAGGACTCATGCATGAAACACCAAATGGTTATTGAAGTGTGGAGGTAATTCCACTTCATAGGAGACTTTCCTACCTAGTAATGTTCTTGAATGGGCCCTCATATTTTCACAATAAGTTCTGATATATGCCCTTTTGTGCTTTAAACTATCTTAGGTTGAACTTCATCAATACAATGTCTCCAACGTTGTAATCTGTGGGAAACCAATTGTAGTCAACTTATTCTTCATCCTTTTGGTTGCCTTGTCTAAGTAAGACTTGGTAGTGGTGACTTTTTTCTTCCATATTTTGGAAAGATGGTAGTGTCCCAAAATCTTTCCATCAAAAGGAGCATGTAAAAAATATGGAGTTTAGGGTTTTTGGATATATGCCAACTAAAATGGAGTGCGACCGGTGGACTCACTAATTTGAAAATTTTAATAAAATATCTTTATTTCTAGGAGTCTGGCGCAATACTTTGAGTCCGCACTTATATATTTCATTAAATAGAATTCTAGTGAGGATTTGACGTGTTCAGCTTACATGTCGTTGTTGTGGGTGAAAACTTGCGAGGAAGTGAAGCGCCATGCCAAATATCTCAAATTAATCACCCCAAAAGTTCCGGTTAAGAAACAGTCTTGATCACTAAGGATATGTCTTGGCATTTCCCAGTGTTTATCCAAGTTCTTGAAAAATAGCATGACCACCTCCTTAGTGATGCAACCTGCTATGACATGCATGAAATTAGCATATTTCGAAAATTTGTCCACCACAATAATTATTGTTCTGTACGTGTCTTACTTGCATAAGGAAGTGATGAAGTCCATGGTCACGCTCTACAATGGGTGTGAATGTTCTGTTATAGGTAGTGGCTCAAGTAGCCCTCCTGGTTGCCTCTGCTCAACCTTGTCATGTTGATAAACTAGACATTTCTAGATTAAGCATTCTATGTTGTCCCACATATATGGCCAATATTAGATTACCTCGATCACGCCCTCATTCGCCGCATCCTCTCATGCCCATCCACAGTGCATTGTGCCTGTTTAACGTAAAAATTAAAAACAAAAATGACTAAGTTTCGAAAAATCAATTAATCTTATGATTTAAGAAAAATTAATTTTCAAATTTAAAAGAGTCGCCACTTAAATTTTAGTAAAAAATCAAGAAAAAACCTTATAATTATTTTCAAGAGATTTAAACAAATAATATCAATTGACAAATTGTTCGAAGTTCAAATGTACATTTTAGAAGGTGTTAGGCCCTCGGAATGCCCGTTAACTCGCGATTGACTGACTATTTGACTGAAAGAGTTTTCAAATAATAATCAATTTTTTACTAAGTTAAGTAAATTCTAATTTTGATTTATTTACTCACTATCAATATTATTTTTAATCAATTATTTTTTAACAGAAAGTAACTAAAAGAGATGATCTAAAGGGATAAACTTAAGTGTTGACAAAGATCGAGAAGTAAAATAAATGAAAGAGTTTAATCCTTTTCCTATTTCATTGATATGAAATGGTTTATATACAATCAATACAAGACTAGGAAACTAAATATTCACCTAACTCTAAGTAGGAACTAAATATACACTTAATACAGGTAATATATCAGAATATATTCATCATATAACACACCCCTCAGTCGAAGCGGGAGGTCGCCGAATGTTACGACTGTCCTGAAATTCCACAAATAACAACAAAGGAAGGCCCTCGGTGAATATGTCTGCAATCAGATAACGCAAGGGGACATGTAAAACGCGAACTTGGCCGCGATCCACCTTTTCCCTGACAAAATCTATGTCCATTTCAATGTGTTAAGTACATTGATGATAAACCGGATTACTAGCAAGATATATGGCACTCACATTATCACAATAAACAATGTAGCCTGTTTTATAGGACAATGAAGTTCGAACAAAAAATTTTGCAACCAACATGACATACAAACTACGTTGGTTACCCCTCAATATTCTGCCTCTACACTAGAACGGGAAATGGTAGCAAGACATTTAGAGGACCAAGAGATCAAGTTATCATCCAAAAAAGACACAGTAACCCGACGTTGAACATCGTGTGTCAGGGTATCCACCCCAATCAGCATCAGTATACTAAATAAGAGTTGAGGTGGTGGACGAAAACATGTGAAGACAAAAATTCATAGTACCCTATATGTAGCACAAAATACGCTTAAGTGCGTGCATGTGATCCTCCTCGGGTCATGAATGAATAAGCATACCTATTGTATGACTTACGTAATATCGGTTCTTGTGAATGTAAGGTACTGAAGTCCTCTCGCAAAACTTTTATAAAGAGAGGGATTCTCACATGGTTTGCTTGTAGTAGTACCGAGCTTCGGTTTTGTATCCACCAAGGTAGAAGATGACATACACGAGGACATGCCTTCTAGTTCAATAATCTTTAGAGCATATTTATTTTTTGATAAAAATAAACCACAGACATGACGAGTGACTGCAATTCTAAGAAAATAGCTCAAATGTACCAAGTCCTTCATAGAAAATTCCGAGCAAAGACGAGAGATGATCGACTGATGGAGCATATCCGAGCAAGCAATCAAAATTACATCATCGACATGCAATAAGAGGTAAACCATAGAAGCACCTCAACGATAAGTAAACAACGAATGATCCGAAGTAGTTTAATTAACACCAAGAGTACAAACATAGTCAGCAAACCTCTTATACAAGCCTTTGGAGTTTTTTTGAGCACATATAGAGATTTCTTCAGCAAAAAACATGATTAGAACGATCCGGATCCCGATATCCCAATAATTGGTACATGTAAACTATCTCCTTGAGTTTCCCATGTAGGAAGGCATTTTTGACGTCAAGTTGTTGTATCTGCCAGGCCTTAGAGAGAGCAAAACTGAGCACCATGCGAATAGTCACCGATTTGACAATAGGACTAAACGTCTCACCATAATCCACACCAACATGTTGAGTTTTACCATTACCTAAAAGACAGGCTTTATGCCTCTCAAATGAACCATAAGATCTTTCTTTATGAGAAAAAATCCACATATGCCGAAATACATTAACATTAGAAGGACGGGGCACTAACTCCCACGTCTTATTTTCAATACGACCATTATTTTCTTCATCTATAGCCATTTTCCAATTCAGGTCATGAAAAAGAGATATAGGGGTAGGAGGTAAGGGGGATTTAGATGTTGATGTAAGAAGGTTAAAGGACTTCTTAGGATTTGAAATCCCATATTCGCTCCGAGTAACCGGACCCGTAGGGTGACGTGAGGAAGATATCAAAATGTGGGCTAGGAAGAGAGTTGGATGGGAGAGTGGAAGGAGTATAGGTATTTGGTACAGTTGACTGGGGAAGACCAGGAGTCGACTGAGGATGGCTATGACGGTCGTTGGGTACGTTGGAACCACATTTTGTAACAGGTACAACTTTTGGGTTAGGAGAGGTAGTGAAATGCTGTACTAGGTAAGGAGATTGTCCATCATCTAGAAACTCATAAAATTGAGTTTGAGGATTACTGGTTTTTGCAAAAGAAAGTGTGTCTCATCAAATATTACGTGACGGTTAATGATGATTTTTCTAGATAACAACTTAAAGCATATATACACACGTTGATTTGAAGGATACCCTAAAAAACACAAGGAGTGGACTGGGGTTGAAGTTCGTTTATGGTTTGTAGAGGGAATAAGAGGATTACATAAACATCCAAACACACAAAGATAAGAATAAGACGGATCTTTTTGATACAAAATCTCGAAAAGGAGATTGATAATTTAAAAGCTTACGAGGTAGAATATTGAGAAGAAAAGTCGTCATTTGCAAAGCATGATACGAAAAGGAAGGAGGAAAAAAATTATGGGCCAATAATGTACAAATAATGTTGTTGGTCGTACAAACTTGTCTTTTTGATTTCCCATTTTTAGGGATATATGATGACAGGAAGGACGAAACGAGACCATTTTCATTATAAAAATCCCAAAAAGGGGCCATAATCAAATTCCCTGCCATTATCGCATTGTATATTTTTTATGTCTCGCTCAAATTGGGTTCGTATAAATGTCTTGAAACTCAAAAATGTGGAAAATATTTGTGATTAATGTGATACAGTAAATGTCCATAAAAAATTAGAATAATCATCCAAAAACAAGACATAATATGGATGACCCGATGATCTCAAAACAGGTGATGTCCAAAGATCACTATGGATAATATCAAATGGCATATAAGTGTGAGAACTGGATTGATAAAAAAAAGCAACTCAACATGTTTTCCCAGAGGAGAAGAACGAAAAATATAAGAGTTTTTAACTTGATTACATGTAATAAATTTATTTTTTCTAGGAGAGTTCAAAACAGATGTTCTTGCGTGACCCAAACGATCATGCCAAAGGGATGGTGCCAAAGCGACTAAAGTGACTGGAGAAGTGAGAGGATACAACTCTCCCCGACTTTTACACCTCATTAGCGGTCTCACCATCCGAAAATCATTCACAAAAATATCCACATGGTACAAATTCAATGGAGACAGAGTTATCGATTGTAAATTTTCTAACTGACACCAAATTTTTAACAAGGTGAGGGGTATGAAGAACATTTTTTAATTCTAAGGGAGGACACCGCGAAGATAGTTCAGTGTGACCATAACAATGAATTGGAATAGATTGACCATTACCAACTACTATTCCATGTTTATTACTAATATTAAAATAAGACGTGACGTTACCTTATGCGGATATCATTTGAGAAGTGGAATTGGTGTCCATGTACCTATTCGCATCTCGAGGAGTGATGTCGAGAGTATGCATAGCAGCTTTAATGTCATTCGGAGTTGGCGCTGCCATGTATGCCTGCTGCGACATGGGCCCAAGTATACCAGGCTGCTGTTTTAGCTGCTGTCCATAATTGGTTCTGGTCGATTTGATGGATATGTACAATGAGGTATAGTCCAGGGAGACCAAGGTGCCAACCACGACCATGACTGACCTCTAGACAATGGGGAATTGGATGGCGGATGATGAATTGCTTGTTGTAGTGTCCACTCGTCTGTGGAAGACCAGGAGTCGACTGGGGACGGTTGTTGCCGCCTCCCATATGACCACAACCTCTAGACATACATCCACCTCCACTACCACCTTTGCTGCTTCCACGACCACCATTGTTGTTGTAATTATTATTGCGCTAGCTATTCCTCTTCCAAACATAAGTATTGTGGTGTGAAGAGGAATGTTTAACAATATCATGTGATCCATTCGAATCACGAGCCACCATGGCTGATGAGGAGCTCTGTGCTGCCTTCTTAGCAAGTGCAGCCTCTTAAAAAGTGTGCATCGAACGGGCCTGATTAAATTGTGGTAGAGGATCTTGTTGGCGAATGAGAGTGGCCACACCTTTGCAGGGTTTGGTAAGGCCAGAGACTAGTTGAAGAACTAGTCTATTGTTGTCGACTGGAGAGCCTACATACTTGAGTTAATCCGACAAATATTTGAGGTGTTGACAATAGGCAAAGATACCTGCAAAATCTTTCATGGTCACATGAGTAAAATTGTACTCAAGGGTGACGGCGCGATAGTGTTTTTTATCTTTGAATATGTCATGCAATCTATTCCAAGTTTCCATAGCAGTGATGTCTTGCTCAAGAATCAAATGGAGTAGATCATGAGATAAAGTAGCGTAAATCCACTGTAAAACAGTCACATCAAGAGTGGACCGAATCTCTTTCTCCTCATCTGTTTTCGGAACTTTCTCATTGCCCTTCGACGGAGGAATGATATGGTCAAGAACTCGATGGAATCATGTGTGAATCTTAAACAGTTCCGCCCATGTGGAATATAGGACCTTCTCCATCTCAAGAATGATGGGAATATGGTTCTTGATGTTGGATACAACAAGAATAGAGTAAAAGGAAGATTTTGAGTCCGACATGGTGATAATAGAAGAGAGATGAAGAAAAAGATAGGGGAAGATGATGAAGCTTGAAGAGAAGCGGAAGTACTTTTCCCTAGAAATCTGAGCATGGGTAACTAAATATATACCTAGTTATAAGTAGGAACTAAATATACACTTAATACAGGTAACAAATCAGAACATATTCATCATATAATCTAACAATAAAGAATAAGTCAAATTTATATGTATACATGAATTTTGAATATATATATATATATATATAAGGAATGAGTATCATCGGGAATTAAGTAAATTAAACCAAGGTCAAATAATATTAGTCAAATATTATGAAAAATAAATAAGAAGGAAAGGAAATATCAAATTTGGGCTTTTGGCCCAAATTCTACTGCTGTAATTTTTTTGGCTTTTGGGCCGGTTTTCCTTCAAATATTCAGTGTATACATTGATCTTATACTGATGTATACTCTTTTTATACATCGTAATTTAGCTCCTCGCGCCCCTGTATATTTCTTGGACTTGCATATCATAATTTCTGACTATATATCAATGTATACAACGGTATATAGATCCCTTTCTGAGCCTTTAGAGGCTTGCATTAGCCTTTCTTTCTCCCCTGAATACCAAAGTTTGACTCAATAAGACTCAAGGATATGCAAGAGTGGAGTCCAAGTGACTCAGATTGGTATCACATAAGTAAAAAAAGTAAAAGAAAGAAAGATTAGCAATCTATCTTGCAACAACTAAATCGATTGAGGAAATTGAGCATTTAAAATACAACACCCTAATTCTCCAATTGGTTACTGCCTTTCTACACTTTGAGCACTGAAAATTACATTTTTTGATTTCAAAGAGAAAGAAAGCAAAACTCTCAAGATAAACACATGGTACCCAACAGAGAAATATTAACCAATTATTTTAAGAAGACAAATTCATATTAGGTAGCAAGTCAAAATAGTAAAGTAAAGAACAAATTTTTTTGCGCAATCATAAAACACTCATATTAAAGGAATATAACTGTATTCAAGCTAAAGACAATTTAGAGCCAAGTCAATTATTTTTAGAAAGAACTTACTTGTAAAAAATATGAAGAGGGAAAAATCGCAATAAATAAAAATCTAAGAATGACCATAATAAAAACAATCGATAACAAACTACTGTGACAGTCACACTAAAACGGTACCTCAGAAATAAAATGGGTGAATGGCACAATAAATTTGCAAGATCTTTATCTAATCACCATCATGGTGACATTTTATACACAAACCAACAAAACTAAACTTGAAGCTAGTAATATTGTCCATAGAATCTAAACTTTAAACTAAAGCAAAGGAGAACTTACAACAACAAAAAAAAAGAATTACAAACAACTTGCTTATGAGACACAAACCATATTAGAAACTGGATTATGATTAGCAATAAACAATATTGTCATAAGATTAAATCGAGTTGCCAAAATGCATAAAAATTCAAGTTACAATCAGAGCTAAATGGTATATCAGTAACAAACCAGATAAATAATATTCATTCTTGGAGAACTATTGAGCACAAATATCAAAACTCGACCAACACGCGATTCACAGCAAACATGACAGGTGAGCTTAAGGCTTAAGTATAGATTT
Source organism: Solanum neorickii (assembly GCA_027704865.1). Classification (NCBI taxonomy): domain Eukaryota; kingdom Viridiplantae; phylum Streptophyta; class Magnoliopsida; order Solanales; family Solanaceae; genus Solanum; species Solanum neorickii. The sequence goes on along the minus strand of JAKWJC010000363.1, from coordinate 16,432,258 downwards.
GAACAAATAATTTAGGCAAGACGTAGAAAACAGAATGATCAACCAAGAATTCCAAGAAAAAAAATAATAGTAGCAAGCCATGACCCTTCATATCAGTCTCAAGGGAGAATGAAGTCGAGAAAGACACAACAGAGACAACCTCATTACATGCTATTGTACGCTGAACTAGAAAGTAATTAAGGAGTAGATATTACCTTTTCTCTGGCATCTAAATGAAAGCAAGGAGCTATTAACGACTTTAGCACCAAAACGACGAATCCTTGAAAACTTTGAAGGACAAAACAAAGCGGACAAATGCTAAGACTGAACCAAATATCTTCGAGAACTTTTCAAACGCACAGTTTCCTCAAAACATTGAGCTAATTTCCAAATCTTTCTCTAATGTCTCATCTAATTGAAACTCTTTTTTTTACAAAAAAATCATCCAAACGTCCCCTTCACTTTTTCTGTTTTCAACTCTCTATGTCTATCACAAAAAAATTCTTTTCTCCCAAAGAAATTCCCCCGCTAACAGTGAAAAGAGGAGGTAAATATGGGAAGATATTAGGGTTCGTAATTGGGGGAAAAGGATAAAAATAGATAAGAACGAGTCCCACCCCCTAATCAAAACTCAAATTTCTTTCACCATTTGAGAGAAACAACCTTTTTCTGAAATTTTAGCTCCATTATAGAAGAGGAAAGAAAAATAGACGGATTTGATAGATCGATCATCCTTGAAGGCTACGTAGATCCATATGAAAGCGCGAGGACAATTTCACATGTTTGAGATTGGAATCATACTTTGTTATTGTTGTTGGGAGTTGTTTACGCGTTGGGGAAGATGGGGGTGCATACCAGGTTGTTTAGAATTATTGTTGACCTTGTCGCGTGTCATTAACTTGCGGCTTGATTTCTTTTAAGAAAAGAAGGTGGGACGGGTTGGGAGATTATCTTGTTGGGCTATTGGAATATTTTAATTGGTTCTTGAGTTTGGTTGAATGAAGTTTGAGATAATTGGGCCTTGCTGAATGTACTGAATTGAATTTGTGTTTGGGCCAAAAGTTTGGTCCCAATTTCGGTTCTTGCAAATGGTTGAAGAAAAAAATTTCCATAATAACCAATTGGATTATGATAAAAATGTAGACGGTGGATTTTATCAACACATAAAAAATGAATTTTTTATAAATGAAATAAAGAGCTTCTAAATCTTAATGAAATAAATTAAGGAAAAATTAGTAAACTAGTCAAAATAAATACCATATTTAGTAAAAATATCCATACTTTATAAATATTAGCAATAATGTCAAAAATGTCATTATTTTAAAAAATTTATGTGTCCCAACTTTCTTCCTATTTTATCTCTCTTTTTCAATTAATTTTATATATCTTTTTTTTAAAAAAAAATCATTCTCTCTCATATTTATCTTTTCAAATTGTTAATTCTCTCTCCCATTTAATTTTTTTCTCTCTCATGGTTATCTTTTCTGATTTTTCTCTAACATTCAAGTTGCAAATATTTTTTTACCATATATTTTGGTTATTTTTTTAATCCAAAATTGAATCAACAAGAATCTCTTTGATTAAGGTATCTCTAATCTTTATCCTATTTTCAGATTTCTTTTCTAATTTTATTTTTGTTTAAATCTGAAAAAAATGTTGTTTGTATTTTTCAATTTCCGTTATGATTTATTCTCCCATGGTTGAATCCAAGAGGCTTACTATAGGTATTCATCTTAATCAACCAATTTCTGGTGATTTTTCATCCTTTAATTTATTTATTACTTAACAAATAGTGTATAATGTATGATACGCTGCTAAAATGAGGGAAGAAAGAGGGTAAGAACATTTGCAAGACTCATTGGTGTGCAAAACCTTCCTCAAATTCAGAACGCAAATGTAGAATCTTTGTCTACTCGTGAGGATCTTGAAAAAGACGACGAAGATCGGATAGTTGTCGAACAATTTTCTATTAGTTTGTTTTGTATTTATAGTTCTTTTTTAGAATTTGGTATGCTTTCTTAATTTGTATTCAAATCACTATGTATACTATCAATATTTATATTTATTAAAAATTTCATGTTGCATGGTTTATGAATCTTGTATTTGTCCCTAATTTGTATTCATCCAAATGTATGTCAACTAGTTATGTATTTTATTTATAAGAAGAACAACTTTCTATTAGTTTATTTGTATTGGAACACAAATACAAATAATAGACATATTAGAATGAATACAACTTAGAAAAGGAAATAAGATTTTGAAAAGAAAAATAAATACACAGTGAAAAATATATACGAATACAAATGTATTTCTTAAATAGCTACATTTTATTTGACATACATATTGGAATGAATACAAATTAATAAAGGTATGTCAACTGAATTTGACATTTTTTTCTAATTTGTATTTATTTTAAAGATATGTCAATTAGTTATGTGTTTTATTTAAGAATGAGTACACCAAATATTCAATTATTTCTTTTAAATTTTATATTTCATTCACTTTTTCATCATACTAATTTTTTGTATTTTATATATTATTATACAAAATTCTAAATAAAAACTAGAATAAATAGAAATACAAATAAAATACATATTGAAATGAATACATACAGGATTTTTGAAGAAAAAAATAACTATATAGGGAAAAAATATATGAAAATACAAATATTTCTTAAATTACTATATAGATAGATTCGGCATACCTATTGGAATGAATACAAACTAATAAAAAACTATAATAAATATAAATAGAATATATTGTGGAATGAATATAATTTTAAAAAGGTAAAATTCTGGAGAGAAAAAAAACAAAATTTAAGTTTTATTTGAAAATGTAACTGATGAAAAAATTAAGGATGCTTGCCTTTTTTTGAAATATTCCCCCCTTAATTTTCTCAAATAAATAATAAAAACATACATAACAAACTAAAATGACATTTTTACTAAATATTGAAATTGTTGCTAATGAGTCTTCTTAAATGCTAAAATATTGACATTTTGAAAAATTTCCCATTAATTAATTAATTTAATAGACTGAAGATTTTGAGATAACAAACCACTTATTTAGGCAAAATTAACATAATAAAATGTTTAAGTAAAACTAAAATTTTTGAAATGATTTTCAAAATAATAATAATAATAATAATAATAATAATAACAATAAATAATAATATTAATAATAAATGTACTAATTATATACATAATTATGTAAAAACATACATTATTTAAACATTATGATTAAGTTATAAAGTATTTAAAATAACTTTCTCAAAATTTTATATTTTTCCTTGAAATTATTTAAATCATTTAAATTTGATGAAGCTCAAAATGATTAATTTATATCGTGGAAGTCCATAATTGGGTGTCAATAGTTGTTCTCTTCGATGATTGGCCACCTAATTGACTCAAACTTGGCTACATAGACCCTCTAACCCATAGTTAGTTGGAGATGGTCTTCCACCCAAACACGTCTTGTCTTGCCTAGGGCAGCCAACTTCATGTGTTTCTTTACCTTTGATACTGTTGCATGCCATCCTTGGTAACATCTGAGATGTTATGATGCATTGTAGTGATTGAAGCGAGCTTAGTCTTCCTACTCAGTACATCAGACACTATACCACCCCATTTCGGCTTATACTCTTAGACGTAGTCAAACTCAGCTAGAAATTCTAGTCACCTAACTTACTTCAAGGTGATCTTTTGTGACCGGGATAATATAGTGGCCTCATTGTTGGTCTAAACCACAAACTTGGATCCTTGTACCAAGTGTCTCTACGTAGGCAATGTAAGATGACCTCCATCTCTTTCTCTTGCACCATATAGCGTCGTTCCATGTCATGCAATTTGCGTCTTCCAAATGTTATTGGGTGTCTATCTTGAATAAATACTCCCCGATGGAGAAATCTGACGATTCTTTATATACCTCGAAGTTATTTCAGAAGTGGGAAAACGTCAAGACTAACTCTTATTTACAACAACCTTGAGGTTTTCGAGAACCCTTTGCCACTGCTCGCTCAAAACCCATGACTTATTACTCTACAATGACTCATGAGCAGAGCATCTTTAGAGGTGTAGCCACTTATGAATTTGTGATAATACTTCACAAGTCCAAGAAAATATCTCGACTTGATCACTTTTATGGTTGCCTCCCACTCATTATCGCACATATATTCGCTTCATCCATACGCAGTTTTCCTTCACAAATTATTAGCCCTAAGAAGTGTACCTCGTGCGGACAGAACTCACATTACTCTTGCTTGATTTAAAGTTGGTTATCCAGTAATACTTGGAGAACCATCTTCAAGTTATCCACGTGCTCCTCCAAGGTTTTCCAATAAATGACGATATCATCTATGTATACTACCATAAACTTATCCCAAGTAGAGATTAAAGATTTTCTTCATCAACATGCAAAAGGTGGTGGGTGCGTTTGTTAAGACGAAGGTCATCATCAACCACTCATATGCTCTATATCTCATCATGTTCACCATATTTTTCTCATCCCCTTCCGCAATGCGAAGCTTGTAGTAACCTTGACGAAGATCCACCTTGGTGAAATACTTGGTATGTCAAAATCCATCTAATTAACAATAAGCAGGATATGGTACTTATTTTTTATCGTTACCTTTTTAAGATGTCGATAGATTATGCATTGCCTCAATGACCCATCTTTATTTTTTTTAAACAAGATTGGTCACCATTAGGTGATTTGTGCGGGTGAATGTGACTGGCGTCAAGTAGATGCTTCCTTAGCTTCTCTAACTCGGGTGCATCCAAGCGAAAGGGTGCATGTGTGGGTGTCTTGGTTCTAACCTCCAACTAGATCTTGTGATCTACCTTTTACCCAGGAGGTAGCTTTTTTGGTAGCTCGTCCGACATCACATCTTTATTCTCTTTAAAAATCTTTTCAGTGGCCAGTGGAAATACCTCCTTGGCACCATTGTCTTCTAACAACCTTTAAATGGTGGCTATGAACGTCGGCTCTCCTTTTTTAGGTCCTTCATAATTCTCATTACCGACAATTGGGCATGTGCTTTCTGCTAAGCCTCATTGACTAGGGGTACCATGAATGAGCCTTCCCGCTCCATGACCATGAATCGTTGGATGTAAGGATCCATCATCACATGACACTTTTGGAAGAATTCTTGCCCAAGAATGATATCAAATATATCTAAAGAAGATGTGGTAAAGTTAGTCTTACCTTGCCACTTACACAACATGATGCTGACTCATTGGGAAACTCCAAACAGGGGAGTTGGGTGTGCATTTATCTTTCTTGATGCACGTGTTGTATGTATTGTAACTTATCCCCAACCTTGTTTTCGCGTTTTGTTCGTAATGTTCGCTTTAGAAACGGAGTCTATCATGGAATGAGTTTATCATCCATTGATGTAGATGTCTACATATTGTGTGTTATAATTTTCAGACTTTTCCCTCTACTTTGCAATATCCCCGCATAGCCCGGCCATGGCTAGCTGCGATGTGCCCGCATCCTTCCATTTCTCTTATGAGTCCTTCTTTTTACGCTCATAGGATTGAACCAAGGTTCTTAGTTTTTGGGAACTTAGCATAACCACGCAGTCCACCACATATTCTGATGCCAAATTTGAACAGTGAAGTGGCAGGACATTACACTATGTATCACTATGGTCTAAGCCAATCACACTTTGTATTAGGTATCTAGTCAATAATAACTCCTGCAACACACAATGCGAAGAAGTTTCTTCATATGTCTTATATTTTACATAAGTTATATCACTAATGTCGAAGCCAGGTGCAACTATATATTAGGTATATGGACAAAAATAATACCTAATCATCCACTATAACACCCAATTCTAAGTAATCCAATATCAGATTAAGCAAAATTTAAGTGAATATCGAAGCTAGAAGTATATTGATAATACTAGTATAAAAGAATTACATCATAATGCATTATGCGAATGTTATGATAAAGGCATTTGCCAGAAAAAAAAATTAATCTAAACAACAATTATGTGTCAATTCTAAGCTAGTTGAGGTCAATTATCTTTGTTTTTTACCAGGTTAAGAAGGAACGAATATATAGGTAACATGTATAAGTTATACTTCCAATCTCCTCATTATGGTAACCTAATAATCGGATTATGAAGACATAAAAAACTTCATAGATTGGAGGTGCACCAAAATTTACCTAAGACCTACCTAGAATAGTAGGGTTCATAGAACATAATAAAATGACAATTCAATAATTGTTCACTAGAGGAATTTTCCTTTTGCATCAGAAATATAATTTTTTTAGCATACAATAAAAACATTACTTGGTCGACAAGGAAGTAAGTTGAGAACCATGAGGTATTATGTACAATTTTCAGTGATGGAAAAATCTAGGTGATTTCTTCTGTTTATGCCCTGAAGGATAGAGCTACCTAGTACTACGATCAAGCAAGCAAGATATATTGTTTAGAAATAGAAAAGAAGAGGGAGAAATACTTGATGTAACTCTAGATGCAAGTAATAAAGCAAATAAAATATACTATAGAAAATTGAATGAAAGACAGAGAGATTTAGAAGAAAAAAAGGACGCTCTATCAACAAAAAGGAATTTAATTACTAGAGTAAAATACAAAGGTGAAAAAAAATTTATTCATTAAAGTGAATATTTAGCCAAAATATCAAGAGAGTTAAATCGAATAGATGTGAGGTTTCCCCAAATTCTCAAAGTATCCTAAACATCATCCAAAAACCAACCCCTAAAACATACCCTAGTACTAACCCCTTGCTTAAATTTTCATTTTAGTGTATTTTAAACCCTTCGTGCTTGTTTCATTAATCTTCTAAGATATCCAAATTACTTTTAGTGTATTTTAAACCCTTCGTGCTTGTTTCATTAATCTTCTAAGATATCCAAATTACTTCGAATCGACTTGATAGTTTTTATATCCATAATGACTAATCCATATCACATCATGATATGCGTAGCACATCACTACATAAATATAATATTATATATTTTATGTTTTAATCTCAAAACAATATATATATATATATATATATACATATTAACAATGTGTAATGATTATATGTGTGATTTGTAATAAAGTAATTAACATCTTTTAGGTAAGAAACTCAAGAGTTTACTTTGATTCTCCCCATATATGAATTTTCCCTTTTAGCCATTTTTTAAACTCAAAAAGAAATTTTCAGAATTCTATAACAATTTTTCCAACAAAAATTATTTCACATGGATAAGCAACAAAGAGTTAGAGCAGTGATGAATAAAGAAAAGGAAAATATAGGAGTTACGTTACCTTGGTTGGTAACACATCTTTTATGAGAGACAGATGAGAACATTGGAATAGGGAGCTTGTATAGCCCACAACAGAATAAGCAATAGAGTAACATTCATCCATGAACAAGGAGGCAACATAGTAAGTGGAAATGAAGGTGAGCTCAAGAGGAAGATGAAGTTTGCTTTTATAGATAGGGTTAATGAATGTGGGCCTTACCCTAATAAAATTATGGTAATTTTTCATAAGAACTATATTATGAAAAAATTTTGTGGGAATCAAATTATGAAATTCCATAGAAACTAAATCATGGTATGTTTTCATAAGAATTAAATTATGAAAATTTTCCATTGGAATCAAATTATGATAAGTTTTTATAACAATTAAATTATGAAAATTTTCCATGGGAATCAAATTATGGGAAATTAAATTATGAAAATTTTCCATGGGAATCAAATTATGGTAAGTTTTCATAAGAATTAAATTATGGAAATTTTTTGTGGAGAATCAAATTATGCAAATACCATAGAAACCGAATTACGGTAATTTTTCGGAAACTACATGAAAAAATATGCCCGAAGGAGAATAGACTCGCTTCATGAGAACTTGAATTCCTTGCGTACTATTCAGGTGAAAGCCTAAAATTTGCGTTGACACCACAAGGTCTCTATCACCAAGTCAAGCTTGTGAACGCAATCCTTGCTAATTGAATTGGTGGTCATTTGTAGTTGATGACCCAAATGAAATTACCACATTGTGAAGAGATTTCATGTGATAAGTCTTCAAGATATTGAAACACTTCAAGCCCAAAATGAGTTGATAAATAACCTAAAGTCAAATGAACTCTTACAAATTAGAGAATATTGTCATGAAGACTCTTGTAAAGTTTGACCTCAACATATCGGAGTGGTCAATTTTCATGAAGATTTCAACTTTCACCATCAAAATTTGACAAGCCTACACGTTGACAAATCTAAAATAATAATAACACATTCATGACTACTTCAAGTCTTGTCGTCATACTTCGGCAAGCCTCTACATCGACAAGTCCCGATATAAGGGGCATTTGTGGGTAAATTCTATTGGATCAAATTCATACAAAATTTGAATTACATCTATGTTCATTTGGGCTAGATAAATAATTTGGACTTAATAAATAAATAAGTACATCTTATTAAATTCAAACCCAATGTCCATTTCACCTTGAAGCCCAAACACATGCCACGTGTCACAATGACTAGGCATCCAAGAACAACAAGGTGACTCCACGTGTCCAAATGAGGTGGTAGTCCCAGTCAAATTTAAGAACGAATCAAAATGCACTAAGTGTCAGAATAACATCCTTTGGCCAATCACAAGCAACCTTGTCCACTCCCTACAACTATAAATAAGGGATAGACATAACATTCAAAAGGGGATTCAGAAAACTCTTCAACAATAATCGAGCAATTTAGAGAAGACTATTATTTCAATATCAATAGTTCTTCGAAAGAGTGATCAACAGAGTTCTTCCCAAAGATTAACTTACAACGATGAAGCGCTTTCCGACGTCCAGGAGATCGACAATATCTCAAGGAGGTTTACATCATCCAAGAATTCGGGAAATATGCTACTGAAGGTCATCGAATTGCAAAGAAACTTAGGAGAGAGAATCAAGAAAACAACGAAATTGTACTCAGAACGATTCACTAATTAAAATCACATTGTTTTCTTTTATTTATTTTGCTTGCATTTAATTTTTCACGCTTACAAAAATTTGATGCAAACAACATTTTATTTGAAATTGATAAAGATCAAGTTGGAAAACAAGTTTAAACTAATTTTCCAAATTTGAAATTCAATCTCCGGGTTGGATTTGGAAATATTTTTAATCAAAAACTGATTTTAAAATAATGTAAGAACTGTTTCAGAGAACAAGAACAAGTCTCATGGCCAAACAAACTTTAGATTTGGTTGAAATCATATTAGAAAAACACACAAAAAAATAATTATTATTTAAAAAAAAGGAGATCTCATGTGCTAATGAGCCCTAATTTCATTGTTCATTTGTCAAATTTGATTCATCAGCAAGCGCCATCTTCTTTCGTCAAAGATAAGACGAAAATGTTGAGTAACACTTGCTTACAAAAAACGAGTAATGTGGAATGTCATGGGAATCAAAGATCGTGAGAAAAAATCCAAATTACTTCATATGTAATAAAGATTGGCCACAATTTGTGTTGCATCACCAACTGGAGCCAACTAACTTTTTGATCATCTCACTCATTGAAAAATCAGTGTTCCATTTACTTCCATACACACAAAAAAATTGCATAAACATTACTCGTAAGAGGCAACTTTCTTACGAAGGACTCAATAGCAGTACCTATGAAGAGGAGATTGGGCCTTCAAAGAGAGCTAAGAAAATGGAACCAATAATGGTAGTATCGGATACTTAGGAAGAAAGTGTTGATACGTCATCATCTAATGATGAAGAAGATCCTCCCTACTAACATCGTCTAACTTACTATAAAAATCCTAAGCAGGATAAACTGCATGTCATCAATAAACATATCGTCTATCAATTTCTACATATGGTATACTAAGTTATAGTTAGAGTATAAATTTGTATATCGACGTGAGTGTAACTTATTAGTAAGATCTTTAATATTCTCTAAAAGTAAATAGTAACACCTCTTTTCTAGTCTGTGGTAAAATCTTACACACATTACATGTATAGTTTCTTTTAAAATGAAGATTGATTCACTATTGAAATTATTTATTATAAAAAATTCATAACATTCAGATTGTCATATAAATTTTCACACTAATTATTGTCTTAAATATTTCATATTATATTTGTTGGAATCATGTTGTAATTAATAGTTGTTATACTGATATGCAATTTATTGTAGATCGGAAGGACGAAGAAGCTGATAGTGGAAGTGAAGAATATGGTCTAAAAAGGTATAGTCGATGTAATATGGTGACCTTCATTGGCCATGATGTCTATTATGGAATTGTTGTATAAAAGTCGCCACAACTTTTATAGTAAGGCTAAATGATTCTTGACATTTTATTTTTCGTTATCTAAATTTTCATGCCTTTACATACTATTATTTTTTTAAAAACCTAACGATCATGTTTGCTTGTGTCACGGTCCGAATCTACACCTTGGATGTGGCCAACACTTAAGAACCATTGTTGGTCCCCAAGAGAACCCTCATCCTATTTGACTAAAAGGGTAAGACTAACTTAACCATGCAAAAGCATAAAATTGAAATAAAATTTAATAAACAAAACTTTACAAAACTTTTAACTCAAATAAACAACTTTGAATGAAAATAATATAATAAACTCACCATAAAATAGGCAACTTAAGTATTTAAAATATTTAATAAATTAAATGAATAATACAGACTTCTTAACTAAATTGACTATCTATGAAGCCTCTAACTGATAAAGATTGAAGCCGGAACAAGACCCACGACATCTTGACTAAACTGAAAAGTAACAGAAATCCTCCGGAAGCAAGAAGGTTCATCATAGAAAACGCGAACTCTTGGATTTATCAACGAATCTCCTGTTGATGATCCCGAATAATTGTGTCTGCATAATGAGAAGATGCGGGTCTATTTGCTTATTACGTGGAATATACAAGCATATTAGGGGAAATCTAAATCATAAAACATAGGCTTGAACTTGATAAAAAGGAAAACATACTTACCTCTTTACAAACTTACTCAACTCAAGGAAAACTCAAGATACTCAACTTACTCAACTCAAAAGTATTTAGGGATAAGATACTCAACTAGAGATTAGATTAGATACTCAACTCAAAGATATGATATTTGACTCTTGATGCTAAACTCAATCTAAATAAAGAATATGCATGCAATATATAGAAAGCTTATAAAACATTAAAATCGACTTAGTTCGTTAAAGAAAATGCAACAACAAACTCAACTTTACTCATACAATAAAGTAATTTTGTTTCTGTGGGAGATTCTCTAATAGAAAACCATCACTATGAGCCTAAGCAATGGTAAAACATCTTACTTAACGTTGCAAGAGGATCGTCCTATACCTTGCCGTCAGTAAAAAACCTGAATTACTAAGTGAATCCACTAGTCTATGCTAAAAAACACTAAGGAATCATGTAAAAACAATGAGCCTTCTTTTGTCCATGTTGGCTGCATGGTCTTTAAGGGCTTTTTAATATGAATTCGCGTCACCATACACTACAACAAAAATAACTTTTAGCGGCTTTAAATATTGACACTAAGTGGTATCTTTACCAGCATTAGTTAAGTATCACTAGAACTAATGTCGCTAATGACTTTAGGGACATATATAAAGAGTGACAATTGCCACTAAAAATACATATTTAGTAGAAATTAAGAATCAAATGACACTAATGGTTATTTTTGTTATAGTGATATCGGTTCTCAATTCTACTCCCAAAATACTTAGCTCGTATGTTTCAAAAAACATCTTTTCTTGTTTGAGGTAATTGCTCCAACTTAGCTTTAAAAGCTCTCTAGGAAATCCTAGTTTTCTCTTTACTAAAAACTAACCAACGGCTAAGTTGGAAGTCTAGCTTCCTTTTTTGCTCAAAATATGAAAAAATTTGTAACTCTTAGGGAGTACTTAGTTCTCTATCAAATAACCTACTTTTAGCCCTTCCAATAAAAATTCAAGAGATAATAGATGTAAGATGTTTGATTTACAAGAAGCCGCCTTTAGTATTTCCCATCGTGGTGACTGATTAGACATCAACCTAGAATAGACCATATAACCTACACCTTGCTAGCCTTTGTAAGTCGATATTTCTATCGAGTATTAGCAGGACAATTGGTTCAGGCCTACAGTCGTTCTACAGGAGGTTAAAGCTTTGAGAGACATGGGAGAGGTATCTGTTTGCATATCTCGTATCCAAAACCTCTCAGCCAACTCAATTGTTCAATTTTAAGATACTCTTTACTTAACTTAAAACTTTTTATCTTAAATCAACTCTTAGGGAATACTTAGTACCCTTATATTTCTTGAAGGAGAGACTTCAACTTTAACTCTTTGCTTTAACTCAAAACTTGAGTGTTAAACCGAATTTAAAACATTTAAGTAAGACTCTAGAAAAGATAAAGAAACTTTACGTTGACTTGCTTCTTAACTTCTAGGCTTACCTCTTAACTTTTTTTACTTTGATCTTAACTTTCTTTGAATTGGATTATGGTTTCAAGGTTCAATACTTTTAACTTTGTCTCTACTTTGTCTCTTGAATGTAAATTATGAATTCAAGAGTTATGGTTCATGACATACGGGATCTCATGATGACAAGGTAACCTTATGAATACATTCTCTTCGTTCTCATGTGCTCACTTGCTAGAGTCTTGAAACAAGTTACTAGAAGTTTTACAAAACTCCACAAAAGGACTAAAAAGATTTCCTTAGAATGTTGGAAAGAATTCTCAAACTTAATCCTCAACTCTACCTTGAATTTGAGTTACAAATTCAAGGTTATGATCATTTAAGAATGATTTTAGGTGTTTACAAGTAGCTTAGAGTAGTTAGAATCGAAAAAGAATGAATGTCATAAACGGAGCAAGCGGAAGCAAAATGGATAGGGCAGGACACCTTGAGACTATGGGTGGCGCGGGGAGTCAGCCCCTGAAGTATAGGAAGGTTTTAGGGCGCTTTAGCAGGCGCGTTTCGCCAGGCTCACCCAGAAAATGTGCCAAACATCCTTGCTCGTTTTCTTACCCTTACTCGACTAAAATCGAACGGTTTATTCCGCTACACTTGGATAAGTTATTCAACTTAATTGTCTCTAATCTACTTAAAATAACACTAAAATAACTCAATTTCATCTACATAAATCAGCAAAACTCAAATACAATAAGATTTAGAATGAACTTCAAGAACTCATCAAAATTCAAACCATTAAACTTTAAGAATGAAATTTCGCTGCAAAATAGCATGATTGGTGTTGACAATTAAATATTTCTCCTAAAATTTTCAATATTCGTGATTTTATAGCTATAATAGTTTAGAATACTTTTTTTTATAGTTTTGAATAAGTTTATTGATAATTATCATTATTTATCAAAAATTTTATTACTTATTCTTAAAATGACTTTTTTACATGCCATATTTTAATATTCATTCTATTTGTTACATCGGTTAATATTCATTTTGATATTTTGTACTGTTTAAAAATTAATTTTAATACGAATATAATTTCCTTATACTAATATATTATGAACTAATAATATTTGGGTTACCATCTCGAGCGCATAACTTAGGCCATCTATAACAATTATATATATATATATATATATATATATAAAGAGAAACCTATGCCGTCTATGTTGAGTCACCACAAACAAGGATTCTCCTTTAAATTTGTCTATTATCAAAACTAGTCTTCCCCTTTAATGAAAAGTTGTTACTTTATGAAAATATGAGACTTTTATAAAAAGTTGTGACCTTTATGAAGAGTTACCACTTTTATTAAGAGTTGCGACTTTTATGAAAAGTTGAGACTTTAATGTTTTCACCTTTCCGAAGGGCTGTAACTTTTTCAAAGAGTTGTAACCTACAGTTTGTTTAATATAAACAGAGCAATTTTCTGCCGTTATTATTTGTACCTTTTTTTCGCTATAGGGTAGTTGAATTTAAATTTATTATAATGTTTCTTATGAAGTTTGTTTCATTCCTTACGGTTTTCTTCCTCCTAATTCATGGAGATTAATATTAACTATAAGTCATAGTTATTCATGTAACCATGGAAAAAAATTTACTATTTTGGTGAACTTTTTTAAATTCTAGGAAAAACTTCAGCAAAATGATTAAAAATCGTTCTTCTTTTCTTGCCTTCCTACAAGTTTCTTCATATAAACAAAGAAAATGGTTTTCATCGTAGTGTGACATTACTACTCCTGCACCTCTTAGTCGACAACTCAAAAAACTGCTGAATTGGTTCAATTCACTATTTGGTTCTTTATTAACAAAACATTTATTTCTGTCGTTAATATTTGTAGTCTATTTCGTTATTAGGGAAGTTGAATTTAAATACATTAATTAATCTTCTTATGAAGTATGTTTTATTTCTCAAAGTTTTTTTCCTCCTATCTAATGAAGCTTAATCTTTTAGTGTATGTCATAGTAATTCATGTATCTATTGCAATTTCTTTTTTAGATTTTGGTGTTTTTTTTTACTTAGTTAAAAATTCCAGTGAGGATAATTGAAAGTTTATCTTCCTTTTTTTTTCTATAGCTTTTTTTTTGGTATACTTTTTGGGAATGTTTTTGTGGTTTGTGTTATATTTGATAGCACAGAACCAAAAATATGTGATAACTAATACGCAACCAATGCTGAAATTGGTTAAAAGAACCAAACAGATTGCTCTCTTCTTTGCCATAGTAAGTATTGATTGCTCATTCTTGCGTACAAACATTTTATATGTCATTGCACCCTTCTTAGAATATTAGTATAGAGATAATTAGTTCACTTCTTTTATTGCAAGTTAACTAATTTGTCATATTTCTTTGTCTCTTCTTTTTAGGCATAATAAGAAATCAAGTTTTCTTGAAACAAATAAATATCCAAAATACACTAAAAAAAGATATTTTTTTAACGATAATGAATACGAACAACGAAGAAGAGTGCTAGAATCTTCACCTACATTAATTAATTGTCAATTCATTCGATATTGCTATGGACTTTTTCCATGGACATTTATAATTGTCTCTAAAGATCAATTTTGCCATATTGATAATCTTTCTTCTGATCAATTTTTGTTTTATGCTTTTTCATAAATAAGTTATAACATTTTCTTTTGGCTTCTTTCAATTAAATTTGTGAACTATAAACTTTGTTAAAGTCTGATAGACAGTCTTTTTGAAAAATATGTTAAGCAATATGCGCTTTTCTTCTTGATTGTTCGGAAAGTAAGGTTGTCTTTATTATTATTTGTGGAAATTTGTGAGTTCAAAATCTCAGAAAAATATTCTTTGAGATTTTTATATGATATGTGTAAAATTTTTGGTTTACAATTCACATTTATGAATGATATCTCCTACTACTTGGTTGATAATTATATTATAACCGTAACAATAACTATGGTTCAATTCCAAAAAGTTGGGCTGGTGATATGAAACCTAAGAAATAGTAGTGACTATTCTGAGACGATGAGAAAAAACATTTATGATACTAACAATTTTAGGATCATATGAAAGGAGTCGATGGTCCTCCATTTGAATTAGTGAATTATGTTCTTGTATGGACTTAATGTTCCACTTTACTTGGGAGTGTTGTTGCTTGAAGCTATTTGGTCTCTTCATTAAAGTGTGATGTTGTTCATTATAAGCTCTTGGAATATAGAATGTTTCATGACTTCTGATCGACTATTTCCATGGGGATTTCTTATAATTCTTTCTTATACTTAAAATAACTCTATCACTCATAATTTTTGTATAAAATATAAAAAATAAAAAAATATAGCACTTTTAAGATTTTGGATTCCCTTAACATAAAATTATTTTGACAATGTAGTGTCTATATCAAAAATTTGAATATTACTTAATGATCAATGAGAGCTTAGTAACATAGTTCAATTCTGTGCGAGGCACGGGTAATTATACCTAGTATAAAATAATTGGCTCACTAGGTCAAGATAGTGGTGAAATAATTCTCTTAATTGGAGAGAGTTTCCAAATTAGTAAAATCTTAAAGAGTCTCTCCTTTCTTTCCTTTTCGGGTGGCCACCACCCTAGAATTTGGCAAAACTCCGGCAACCAAAATCCCCAAGCCGTTTTTGTTTTTCTTTTGAATGTTTCAAAAGATCCACCAGCTAGCAACTTATAAATGATATCAAATCCACACTAAATTTTCCGGCGAACATTTTTCCATTGTTTTCAGAGAGCGTTAGCTCCAGCAAACTCTGAGCTTACAAACAACCCATCCCCTTTCCTTCCCTGTTTTCAGCCACCGCTAGACCTCTCCCTCTTCTCCCAATACCCCACTGTCCATCTTCTTCTCTGTCACTGTTCAACACCAACAAACCCATCTCCAGTGAACCGAATCTCCACTAGAAAAGAGAACCCAAAACACCACCAGCCTCCACCCTTCCTCTTGTCCGACAGCCGTCAATAAAACATCCCCAAAGCCTCCCTAAAAACAGGAATAAAACAACTGAGTGAGATCTTTAGTTCAAGTGAACAACAATTACTGAGCTCACACGACGAACCGGTAAGAAGAAAAGCTCCAAGGAGTTGGATAGTGTTGGAAAACATTATACACGACGGAAACATATTAGGATCTTTACTGCTTACATGAATAATAGTTAACCAATACCATTTACTCTAGAACACACTAACCATGTGAGAACACATAAGCATATTAAAAGTTTAATTTTATAAATACCTCTTTATGCGTTAATAGATATCTTTAAGCGAATCCACATGTTATACAGACCTTCAAGTGAATCTATAAGATAGTTATGGTCTTCTACCGTGATCCCAAGTACATCTGAACTCTCTCAATAGTTGGTGGACAATTAACGAATAGAAAACTAATTCTTTGATTTTCTAGGTTCGTGAAAGAGATCTCTTTCTAATCCAAAATTGACTAGAAAACCTTGTTTTTGTAGAAGACTAGAAAAACTCATATTATTCTTTCTTGTTGCATAAAAATAGGATTTTGAGTATTAATTAAATATGGGCACTATAGGGACCACAAAATTAATTACAGAGCACGCCTATTATGGAAATGATTTCAAATTATTAATTTTAATTGATCATACCATAATAAATTACAAGTCATTCCACTAAAACTTCGTAATTGCACTCCTCTTTATATTTTGTAATTTTCCATTAAACACTTGTGTATTTCCCATATTAAGATTTCAGATACTAATCAATAAATTAAATAGCTGACGAATTTAACTTAATGATTAACTTACTTTAGAGTACTACTTAACTTATTTCATGTGTCAGATTCATAAATTAACTTTCAAGATTTGACACGATGAAAACTTATAAGTTTCTCGAAATGGCATATCAATCAATCTCTATATTGAGACATGGATTCCATCAACTAACTTGTTATTTCACCAAAATATATTATTATCACCCAACTTACCAGGCATATTGACCCATTTTAATAAATCAAAATGATAATTAATATATACAGATCATAATAGTTATATCAAGATTAAGAATATAAGGATATTTAATAATTTAGAAAATATGTTTTTGTCGGTCAGTCTAAAAAAACTACCTCTACTCGATCTCATTCAATATATACAAAGTGTAACACAAGAAGTTGGAACTCTACTGTTTCCATAATTACGACTACTGACATATAATCTTGTGCTACAATCGTATACGGTGACATGTCCTTTATTGTGAACAAAAAATCTTATACTTATAAGAATCGATTATTTAATCCTATGTGTAAAAGCTAAAATTCTACACACTAAATAATCTACTACATAAGTAAATAGACATCATAAATGAATATATGATCTATTAAAATTGAGCAAATATTTATTCTCTAATAAATATTATTTCTTAACATATGGTTAACAGTATATATCCCAATAATCTCCCACATAGAATTTTAATCATCACAATATTATAATGTATTATATGTAAATGCATGGTTAATATTATATATGCTAACAATCTCATACTTTGATATTTAATCTTTAAAATTATTAGAATACATTGTCTAAACACATGATTTATAGTATATTCCCTAACATTCTGCCACTTAGACTCTTAACTATACCTTTACAACTTTCACAAGCATTCTTTTATTTCTTATTCAAGGAAAATTTATCAAGCTATTTTCTGATACAATTTTATCTAGTAGTGCTTCGTCGTAACAAATCAATTTTGTACTAGGTATTGAGAGACTTTATCATGAAACCTTCCAAAAGTGTGTTTCTCTTATGGAGCTTTATCATAAAAGTTCTCTCAAACATAAAAAACAAATCAATCTTAATTATGATTCTCCCACTACGACTAAGTACTTCTATTATAATCATACTTTTATGTTATTGAGTTTTAATATTTTCTTCAAAATCTTTCGATATTGAAATATTAAAAACTTTTCATGAAGTGGTCTTTAATTTTGCTCAACATCATTCCCATTGACATAGTAATTTATGTTGTCTAGTAACGTTTCTCCCACTACTAAAATTAATTTTTTACTTGGTCGTTCTTATTAATCTACCAAATTTCATATCAATCAGAGTTTCTTTTTTTTTTTGAATTCCAAAACTATGATCAATTTGGTTGAAACGTTGTTTGACCTAAATAGAATTTAAGATTTTTCCTCTTAATAATTGTTATCATATATCATCATTTTGTTAAATAGATACATGAATCAAGAATAAAGAATGAAATTCTAAAATTTCAAAAGAAAAGCATGTTTATGTATACATTGAATATTGAAAATTAAAACACACGTCACAGATATCAATGCATCTTAAACAACAATTTTTTGATGAAAAATGACTACTCATGCAACATACGTATGTGGTATCAGATATTTCTTCAACAAATTCAAAATAAAATCCAACTTAAATGAAGAGTATATGTTAATTTAAGTCAAGTGAATATTATTATCTCTAGTTCCATTGATCTAATCAAATATTACTCTTTTTAGGAGAGTCAATATAGATAATCAAGACTAGAGATTAAACTTTAATGATTGTATCAATTCATCCGGTAGAGAGGAAGGTCTGAGCCAACACGTGAACTTAATACTTCACTAAAATTTAGTAATGAAGACCATAGAGAATAATCACTATCACCATTATATCTTAGTCGAGTAATTTTTTGGTAAAATTAATTTTTCAAGATACAAAAATTATCTAAAACATCATTTGAACGATCTCAAATTACAAAATCACTATATAACAATGAGTGTTTCAAATTTGATCATTTCTGATGAACGTGCAGAATTTTAGATCAATTCGAGTTCAAAATTAATATTTATCTCCAAAACTATGGTCAAATTTTTATTCCAACAATTTGAGAAAAAATGGACAGATCACATCCTTATCATCTATCATTTTATGTTAAGTGATCACGTGTAATCGTGTACCACATATAACATAAATAAAATTTATATAAAGGACATCATTCATACTAAATCACATTCAATTCCAAAGAATAACTTTAAAATCAATTATACAACCTCAAAAAAATTATAATTATATAGCAACTTGTACTATTTTTACTAGACCGTTATCAATGAACTTACAAAAATATAGATCAATTAGAGTCTATAAAAATATTTATTTCCAAATATATGACAAAATTCGAATTCAAGTGATTTAAACATCTTTAGGAATTAAAACAATATGACCCACATTCTTATCACATATCAATTCATGTCAAATAACCACGTGCAATCATGTTTCAAATTTAACATAAACATAACTAACATAAAGAATGATCTTATCATACTCAAATTAAATTTTAATCGACAAACTACCAAATCCATCTAAACGATTTTCGATGGATCCATCCAATTTCAAATCAATCAAAGATCAGAGAAATTTATGATCACCTAAACTATGACCAAATTTGAAAATAACCGTTTTAGGCATAGTTAAAGATTAAAATAATATGATTCGAAATTTTATTCTCTTTCAGTAATTATCTTATGATCATAAGGCATATTGTGTGCTTCCCGTTTACTAAGGCATACGACTAACCTTCTTTCAACAAATTGTTCTAATTAATATACTTGAAAATTCAAGATATTATGTTTTCTCCTTTTTATGTCGGTGAAAACGTTTGATATCTCTTCTCATGAATTAATAGTCATACAACCATTTTAAGGTAAATCTCCATTCATACAAATTAATGTTAACCGCTATTCACTTTGAAGAATTCACACATGATGCATTGAAAATATTCTAATGACTCAAATAAATAGATTACTTTCTTGAATTCTATTTATTAATTATAATTTTCAGTTCATGTCTTCATATGTTTTTACATGTATAAAACATTTAAAAATTTAATAGTGATTTCAAATAAATAGACCTAATGAACAATATTATTTATTAATTACAAATTCTTTATCTTTTATCATTTATACAAGAAGAAAACAAAACAATGCTCGTATAATTAACCAACAAAAAGAAATTTAATAATGTTGTACCAGTGGCTGTTGCCGCCACTTATATGCAATATCATTTATTTTATTTTGTTTTAATTAAAAACTAATAATCACCATAAGAGAAACAAATTGTGTGATCCACCACCCAATACCATTATTGATAGGTGTCACCAATTAAAATCCTTGAATTCTATTATGTTCAAACTAATTTAAAAAATGTGGGTGGCTTCATTCAACACAGTGCAAAGCAGATTAATCCAACTCATAATAGTTATAAAAAAGATTAATTAGTTGAGTGTATCATTTTTTAAAATAATTATATATTTAAGATATATTTTTTATTTATTATCGTTTATAATAATATAAATAATATTATGTATTATTATTAGATTCTTTTTTCTCTCGCTCTTTCTCTTTTATCTCTATGATTTTATCCTCTCTTATTTTTTCTCTCGCTCTTTCTCTTTTATCTCTATGATTTTATCCTCTCTTACTTTTTTTTTCTGTTTTTCTTTCTTTTTACCGTGCACTCCCTCTCTTTATATTACCTTTTTTTCTTTTGTTTCTCGTTTTACTTTATTCGTAAAATAGTCAATAATTCATAGAATGACTAAAATTTGTATTATTAATTAATTAATTAAGTAAATAATTTAATTGTAACAAATGAAGAGACATGATAAATTAAAAAATAAATTAAACTTGAATTAAAAATGTATTACACACATATTAAAGTTGAATTAAAAATGTATTACACACAATGTATTTGTATTAATAATGAATTAAACAAGTAATCCAATAGTAGAAAATAAATCAAAAAATTGCAAAATAAGTTAAATTGCTTTAAGTTGAATTAGAAGAGAATTTAGAATGATTGAAAAACGTAACTAACAAAAGACAAGACAACAATCAATAAACTGAATTAAACTCATATATCCGTGAATAAAACTTATATCGTATGTATCTCATAGATTATCCTTGCTTTTATCACTAAGATAACCAATTAATTAGACAAGTAATCTAATTGTAACAAGTGAAGAAAAATAATAAATTGTCAAATGAATTAAACTTGAATAAAAAAAATATTATTACATATTAAAGTTGAATTAGAAGTGAATTAAACATGGATGCATAATGTATTAAATGAAAGAGCATTATGTGATTTGTAAATTGAACAAAACTTGTATCAATAATGAATTAAAGACGTAATTCAGTAATTACAAATGAACCAATAAAATGCAAATTGAATTAACTTGTATTAAAATTCCATACACAAATATTCAATTAAAGTTGAATTAAGCATAGATAGAAATTGTAACCACTGAAATACAAGACATTGATCTATATAGTGAATTAAATGTATATCAATAATGAATTAAACAACTAATCTAACAATAACAAATAATAAAATATAAAATGAATTAAATTTGCATTAAAAGTATTTTACACAATATTAAAGTTAAATTAGAAGAGAAAATAATAATAATGAAACCATAAACAACGAAAGACAACACAATAATCTATAGATTGAACTAAACTTGTATAATTCATGAATAAATTATAAATTTACCAAAAAACAATTATAAACTTAACAAAACACTCTTAAAGTTGAGATATAAACTCCAAACGACATTTGCAGGAACAACTTATCCAAACTAATCACAAATTCGTAAAAATTAATCTTTATAATGATCATCGATGATAAACTGTTGTTTCTATAATTTTAAAATTCTGAAATTCCTATTTGAGATGAAATTAGACAATTTAATGTTTATTCTATTCCTTTTCTTGTCGTGTTTTTGAATAAAATAGTGAAATACGGAAAAAACTGATTTAAAAATTATTGTTTAAATGAAAATTTCAAATAAAAAAAGGGAGGAGGAAGAGAGACTGATAAAGAAAGAAAAAAAAGATGAGGTAGAGAAAAAGGGAAGAGAAAGAGCGAAGGAAGATTAACTGTATAATTTTTTAATTATTAAAAATTGTTATGTTGTAGTAAAATTATATTGACATAAATGGTAAATATTTTTTAAATATGGTACATTTATGTGATTTACCCTTATAAAAACTTAGACATTGAAGAGAAATAACCCACTTTGAAACAAACCAAAAATTTTGAGAAAATTGTATATAATGCCAAACTCATAAATCAAATTAACTAATATAACCACACTTTGATATAATTGTGCCGTGTAGCAAACTGTTTGTCAGTCATGTTTCTCTTAAACTCTCGCTTGTCATTCTCCCTCTCTCGCACCATTTCTCTCTTGCTCTTTCTAACTTTTATACAAACATAAGAGTATAATATGTGTTTTGGTTGTATAAAGCAAGAAAAAATTGTATATCCATATACTTTCGTTCTCCTCTCCCAAATGTTGCTCGCCACCCTCGCCTCTATCGCTTATACAAATAGAAACGAAATGTATAAATTGTGTTTCTATTTGTATAAAACGAAAGAAAATTGTATACACTTGCAAATGCATATATCTTTGTCCCATACACTTATAACTATACAATACAAATATTGCCTATCCATTTTTTTTGTCTTTCTTTCTTTTGCGTTTTATACATACACAAATTATACAATTGATTTGTATACAACTGCTTTCTTTGGTATATGTGTAATATAATTGGTTTCTTTATATATGTATATATAATTTATACATATTTATGGTTTGATATAGAGCGCAATTATACAAACTTTTCTACAACATACAAATATGAATTTTGTGTATTCTATATGTGAAAGTTGCTCATTATTTTTAGCCACAATCTCGAGCCCCTAATTTAGGCCCGTTTTTAACAATTTCCTATATAAAAAAATTGACTTACTAGGTGAAGATGGTGGTAAAATACTTTTCAGAATTGGAGAGTTTCCAAATTAGTAAAATCTTAAAAAAGAGTCTCTCCTTTCCTTTCCTTTTCGGGCGACCACCTCCCTAGAATCCGGCGAAGCTTCGGCAACCAAGAACCCCAAGCCATTTTAGATTTCTTTTCCCTGTTTCAATGAGAAAATCTCTTCGTCGGATTTGGAGACCTCTGCATTTTAAAAGATGAAAATTTAGTGTAAGTTTATATTTTTACATGGTAAATTGGCTGATGAAGAAATTATGATCGATTTTTAAGGACTTGCATGTTTATAAGACGGATTTTTATTTTAAAGTTATTGTTTAAGTTATTCATTTTTATTCATAATTAATTTGATACTAATACTTTTACCAAGTGTCTTTACAGGTACCCTGCAGTCGCTTCCCATTGAAGCTATTCGAACAAAGTTCGAATTTGTTCGAATAGTGTTTCATCTATTATTGTATACTATCGATGCTATGCAAATTTAGGTTTTCTCTTATTTTCTTATTTTACTTTATTGCTTGTGTACATTGTATATTTGTTTTACTTGTATCTTGTTTTTATCTCTTTCTTTATTTAAAAAAAATGAATTCAGTCGGGACTCTCATTGTGAATTTCGAATGATGCCTAACACCTTTCCTTCGAAATAACATGAACCCTTACCTAGAATCTAAATGTTTCGTAGATCACTTTATTTGGTTTCCTACTTTTCCCTAGAATTAGGTGGAGACTTTTGTAAAATTCTTTTATTCTTTAACTTCCTTAAAATTGAGTTAATTGATATTTTTTCGAGTCACAATGATGTTTTTCCCTATTTGAATATATTAGGGATATAAACAATTGGCGCGTCTATCACTATGGAAGATTACATACCTCTTAGGGATTAAATTCTTGGCAAAAATCCGTAACTAAAATCAAGAACGTCGACGAACGCGTTCATCCTTTCCTTTTTTTCTCCTCTTTTCTCCTCTTTTGTCTTGTTGTCTCTTCTTTAACTCTCAACTAAAGTCATAGGCGTATATTAGGATTATGAAACTTAAACTAAAAGGACTACACCCCTAAAATATTACTAAAAATAAATTAAATCTGATTCGCTAAGGAAAGGACCAAAATACCCCTCACTATTTTCGGCTAACTTTCCTTAACTGGATAACCTAACTTCAAAAGGTCATATCTCACTCATCCAAACTCAAAATTAACAAACTCGGCGGCGTTGGAAAGATATTTTTCTATGATATCGTTTAACACACCTAGCTCATCTTGTACTATGTGTTGTGGTCATTTGAAGTTGACCCAAAACTCATACTTAGCTTAACTTGCAAAATTTCATATTTTGCAATATCCAACTTCATTCTCTTTGGAACTCAAGGTGCTAAATCTAGTGAACTGATCTTAATACTTGAGAAATTTGTATTTTTTTAGTAAGATCTCACTCACTATGATGAACGGTTGAGTCTTAATTCAAAAAAATTCCTAGAGTGTTACAACTAGCTTGATGAATATGTTTATTAGACTATTCCAATGGGATTCGCCAGAAGGACAGGCTTAATAAATATGATGAAAATGACACTAGTTAATGAAATAGGATAAAAATTTTGGGAAGCAGAAATAGTGTATACTATGCGTTATCATAAAAAATGGATGGGCTGAATTTTGAACTCACAACAAGATAACTAATGGTGAGATTTGCCGCTTCAAATTGATTCAGGGTCATGCTATTGCCTGTGTTTTTCTAGTTTAGAAGATCCCAACACCTCATTCCTTACAATACTTTTAGCTACAGTTCTTCGACTTGTATTTGACTATTATTATTTGTGTAAGAAAGTTTATTAGTAGTTTATTAGTAAGGACTTCATTTTGTAAACATTATGAAACATATATATATATATATATATATATATATATATATATATATATATATATATATAAAATATGATATGATACATTTATTAATTGTTCCATGATACATTATTGTAAATTATTCCCTCTGTTCCATTTTATGTGAGATAATTTGACTTGACACGAAGTATAAGAAATAAATGAATACTTTTAAAACTTGTCGCCCAAAATGAATGATAGAAATTTGTGTGGATGTAAATTATTACATTATGGATAAAATAGATATTTTATAGCTAAACTTTTTCTTAATTTAATAATGAATCATTCTTATTGGACTAACTAAAAAGGAAAGTAAGTCACATACATTGAGATAGAGAGATTATATGAAAATGGAACTTAAAC
This sequence comes from Solanum neorickii, assembly GCA_027704865.1. Taxonomy (NCBI): domain Eukaryota; kingdom Viridiplantae; phylum Streptophyta; class Magnoliopsida; order Solanales; family Solanaceae; genus Solanum; species Solanum neorickii. The sequence goes on along the minus strand of JAKWJC010000363.1, from coordinate 16,406,801 downwards.
AAAATGTAGATAACAAATTAACTGTATAGTGTACAGTATTTCTCTATCTCAGTTTGTCAAGTTGTAGATCAGAATTTTTTTTTTTGCACTTTTTCTATAATGGGTGTGCTGTGAAACAATTGCAATTAATGCTAAAGTACAAACTAACATTATATTAATTCCATCTATCAAACGTTATAGCTAGACTTAATACAAAATAAAAATATTATAGTAATTCTAGCTATCAACCTATAAGAAATTCAGACTGCATAGTCTCATACAGAGAAAGTTCCCCTAATCAAAGATTTTTTCATACTCAGGGCTCTAAGTCGAGACGCTAATTAACAGAGGAACAATCTCATCCGCTGATTGAATGTTGTTATACTCAATTTACTATATGGATGGATGTTGTTATACTCATATTATCGTCTCCATATCTCTTTTGGCAGCTCATATAATTCGTATTTGCTTGGAATTATTTTCGTGATAGGTGTGGTGATTTAGTGCTTCGTGCTGCTAGAAGAAGATCTTGGTCTGTTAAATATGACATGGGGATATCAGAAGGAAGAATTCGCTTAACTTGGAAGTCATTGGTGCTGGACAATAGGTTAAGAATTGGTAATGTCACTGTATTTGAATTGATAAGGGAACTCAGCCCTTTTTAGATGTTACTATATATTTTGTGCAGCCTAGAGGAAACCAAGGCATAAAATAGTTCGATGTTCTCGACCCAAAATAGTCCACACAAGGAAACTATATCTTGAAAAGAAGCAGAAAGGACATTCTGATGGTTTCAACATTATAAGAATTTAAGGTGAGTTAATAGCTAATTATAAAGTAGTGTACACTAAAAATGATAGCCTTAGCTTTTTAGAATGCATTAAAGGTACTATTTTATTTTTAAAATATTTATTAAGACTGATATAGAGTCGTTAATTTTTATAGAAAAATTAAGAAAAAACGGGTTTCAATAGATTAAAGTAGGGAATCAATTTAAAATATTTGAGGGGATTTGGGGTTCTAATAAGTATTTTAAGAAGGTTTTAAAGGCATCTAAATTATCCACTAATGTGGTTATCTGATAATTAATTTGTTTGGTTAAATAGAATAACTTGTCTTGAATAGAAAATTTGAACTATTTTTTATATAGTTAGAATCATTTTAAAAAGGAAAATAGAAATATTGCCCTACTAAACGAGATTTTTTCTTGAGAAAATAATTTTATTTTTTAGTTCATTTGAAGTTGACCAATTTTAGTTAAATTATTTAACGAAATGGACGTCCTTCGAGGATTTGGAATTTTCGACCTTAAGGCGTACGACAAATATTGACAAGTAGTTAAATGCGGTGATGTAAAGAGGAAGAGAGATTTGAGCCCAAGTCTTATTTCTGTCCGCCTGGGCCAATACTTGGACCTCTTTTTGTTTTGGGCCAAAAACCCAATTCTTGCCACCTTTGTATGTATCCCAAGCTAAAATTTTGAAATTTATCTCTTGGACCGTAGGACTATCTTCCACTTTTCCTAAAATTCTAACATGGTAATGATAATAGCAAAAGATAAGGGCTTAGACCCCAAAATAACAAAAATACAAATTTGACAATATTTCCAATTCTCATCCGATTCTTCTATGCATCGACTCTTGGGAACTTGTTCCTCATTTCCATTGACCAGCTGACGCAAGAGACAACGTTAATAGGCTTCTGTGGCCAAATCTAGATGCAAATGAAGAAGTATTTCAGTCCGAATAGGATTCCACCACCGATCACGTGCATTTCACAACAAATAGTTGTGCGTCAACATTAAATTCAACTGAAGTACATGTTTAACTAAATGAAGCTAAGCATCAAATTTTGGGACCTGTTCCTTGTTTCCATTGACCGACTGACTCAAGAGATAACGCTAATGGGATTTTGTGACCCAATCTAGATGCAAATGAAGAAGAATTAGAGTCCTAATAGAATTCCACCACCGATCACATGTATTTCACAACAAACAATTGTGAGTCAACATTAAATTCAATTGAAGTACACGTTGTTTAACTTAACAAAAACAAAGCAGAGGCATAATAAGCAAGGTTGAGGGCCATTCACAAAGTTGAATTTAAGATCATAATTACCTAAATATAGAAGATGTACCACAAACTAGCCTAGTTGATAACGAAAAGTTACGCTCATCAAAACTGTAAGAGAATAACTTTAAATTAATCGAGTGCCAAACAGATTAATCTAACCAAAAGCAAACAACAAAACTGAAAAACATAAGATTTTGTAAGTCAGAAAAAATCATGGAAAAGGAGAATGCATTATGACCATTTTAAGAATAAATAACATGCTAAGAATATCCTTCCAAATTGCTCAACCAACAATCAAATTGAGAGCACATAACAACAATATGTTCTCTTAACAGAACATTCAGATTTCAGAAGCATTTCAAAGTAATCTTACATGAACAAAATAAGAACAAATCATTATGCTATCACACATATTAAATTGATTAGAACTCGAACAACTAAGGCTCAAGACATTCTGGACATCATATTACAATATGGCGAGCATAATGAAAGGCGAGACTCATAAAAAATCAATCCATGAGCTTAAACATATAATCAACTAAAAAGAACCCTCATACAATAGCTCTAACAAGATTAAGCCTAAGCTAAATCAATAACAATATAGATCCGAAATGAAAGGTTCTGATACCAAATGAAGAAGGGATCATAATCGACTCCATGAAACTAAATTAGGCTTAAACAACTTCCCCCATGTTCATAGCGAAAGATTGTACAAGCTATGATGAAATAAACAAATCATTATAACATCCAAATACCAAACACTTCAAAAATCTAACAAGAACAAGTCATAAAGCAACACAAAGGCAGTCAATAAGCTGATTTAGTACTGAAACTTAAACACCATCAAAGACACTTCAATATAAACATAGCACATCAAAAAACAAATTAAACTGAAATCAAGAAGAGCAATCACCTCTTTCCGGGCAGCGAAGTGGAGACGTGTCACGAGCCAAAACGATTCGTGAGTGGCACCCACACTTACCTCCTTAGGTGGGCGAACCAACACATCTAAACCTCAACATATACCAATAGTTCAACTATAAATAATATAAATAACGCGGAATCTCCAAAAGATACTAAGCAACAAATTTAAATAAGTTTCTAAAGTTTAATATTTATCATCCCAAAATCTGATAGTCATCACATCAAGGACATATAATCTCCAATACTAAGTCTAAGAATATCGAATACACTAAAATAAAAAGAAATAAAAATGGTATGTGGCCGAAATATAGGACATCATGTCATGACCGAGAGAATCCAACACGAGTTTGAATGGATAGCTCACCTTGAAACATGATATGCGGGAGGCTGGCTAGAGCTGAGGGAAATCAGAAGTCATAGGTATACTCACTGCATTTCATAAAAGGAAAAGAAAGAAGAAAAGAAGTAGGGCTCAGTACGAGGCAACATGTACTGAGTATGTATCATCAGTCAACCCAAAATAGTAACTAATATACAAAGAATAATAGTATGAACTGAACTATAGCACTTAACATGTGATAAGCAACAAACAACATGAACAAGTGTCAATAACAATAAAGTAAGCACGTATTAAATCAACGGTATCAAGATCACACATGAGGACTCATGCCTCCAAACCAAACCATTTTGGGAGTTGAGTTCTTTGACATGAGTATCTTCCATTAATTTAACATATTTATCCATTAATATTATCGTGTCGGAACGTGACACTCCGATCCAAGAATACCGTGTCGGAACGTGACACTCCGATCCAAGAATACCGTGTCGGAACGTGACACTCCGATCTAAGAATACCGTGTCGGAACGTGACACTCCGATCTAAGAATATTGTGTCGGAACGTGACACTCCGATCCTATAATATCATTCGTTTATCATTTAGTATCACCACTTTTCCATTCGTTAATAATATTTCATCGAGCTTTCTTTATTCAAGGCATCACTTCGATAAAGAGGGTTCAAGAATATAAAATTTACAGTCTCAGGATTTAGACCAATCACAAAACACACAACAAAGCCACACAATCAAGTACATAGAAAACTTCACAATATCATTCAACACATATCAATTACTATTAAGAGTTTACTATCAAATAGCATAAACCATAACCTACATCCATCAAAGAACCGAAGTCAACAAGCTACTTTCCCAATACTTTTCCTTTCCTCAACGCCTCCGAACCTTTCCAATCCATCAAGAATATATGCATAACTTATAACTTTACAAGCCTATAAATACTCATATTATTTTATGTCTAGCCCACACCCAAAACTCACCTAATTCTATTATCAACTTTCTAAAGTTCATACACACGGGTAGGTATTAATTCCTCTAATCATCATAACTTTAATGAAATTTAAATCTAATTACCTATCTTAACATATCAAAATTTATTTTGATAATATGACAAGAAAGTAAAATAATAATGTTAAACCTAGTTGATTAGCAAAGTATGGCGTACTACAAACTAAATGACAGAATGTTTAAAACTATAGCGTAACACAACCTAATAATAATCCATAAGTAGGCATAAGAACCAATCAAATTTGTTACTGCTATGTTTCAAACACCACTGCAGTAAGACAAATTGGACCTTATTATTGCAATTATGATTCCATCCTTCTTTCTCAATTCTAATAGTACCTTAATAATATCATGAGATTGCTAATCATCTTTTTTATTTGTATCCAACCATTATTAAATTAATAGCCATAAAAGTTTTCCCCACATTCACTTAATCAGCCCCTCGCCAAACATTAATTCAATTGAAATCCACTTTGTGCCGACTAACAACAATAATATAAAAATAATAATCATAAAGCCTTTGTCATATTCACAACATACATATTTAATTTTACCAGAAGCACTCGTTGGCCTATCTGCAAATTGTATCGCCGCAGTTAAAGTTTTCTTGAGTTTTTTTTTTAATCTCAAGACGGGAACCCCTAATTATTATTTAAACCTAATTTGAGAGTGGTAGAATTGATCCACTATTAATTCTAATATTATTTCTACTAACCACAAACTAAATAAATTATAAAACTACACCACTAATTTCATAATTATAATTATGAAAAGTCCAAAACTTCCATTTATAATCTTTGAAAATAATTTTATGAAATAAAAAACTCTAATATTTAAAACGGCCAAATGGGTCGTTACATTTGATATCAATTTACCCATCGTTCGTCCTCGAACGATCAAAAGAAGGCAATGACAAGAAAGGGTAGTTGTCTCTCTATTACTCCAATATATTAGTACCCAAAGTCTCATATCAAAAGTATCAAACCAACCAATTGGAGATCTACATCTACTCCCATATAATGCTTCAAATGGATCTATCTCACTACTCTAGTGATAATTGATGTTGCATGTAAACTCAACTAACCATAAAACTATTTTCAAAATGAACTCTTCAACTGACCAATTCTCCAACTAAACTTTGACAACACCATCAGGACAAATATTATCTAACATAACCATGATAAAATCCTGAATCAACAGTGACTACAATAAGAAATGAACCTCAACCAACCGCCACACACTCATAATACAGAAATCATCATATATCATATTAATATTTCATGGTAACCTATAAGTTCTTATAAGCAAAGTGGTACATGTAGAACCACTCAAATACTTCAATTACACCAAGTCGACACTAAATATGTCATATCGAAAATAACCAAGGTGGAATAACTCTAAATACTCCTTCCATAGTGTCCATATCAAACATTTTCATTCAACTAACTCTGTCTTTTTGATTTTCTAGATACCCACAATCACCAATTTAGTCCCTTTTATAATTGTCCATGCACTTGATTTATCAAACCACACATCCACTAAAGTCAAAACTTTAATACTCACAAAACATCATAACCACATCAATCATCCCAACCCATCATCAGTCAAAGTATTCTTACAAAATACATGTTCAAACTATGTCTATCTCTCTTTCTATTTAAGCATTTCATTAAAAGTATGTGGCTCAACAAGGTAAGAGCACCAATTTCAAACTTGATAGTACCTTTTCATCGAGATAAAACTATTAAATCACACTCAAAGTCAACTCCACACCACAACCACATATCATGCTTTAGATACCATTTTAAGTCATCGCATACCTCATGCCAACACTTAGGGAAATTTTTGATCACTCAAAATATTGTGTATACTATAAGCTCATAACCTCTATTCACCATCAAATATCTATGTATCACATCATAACCTTCTATGAGTCCCATCAATAGAGTAGTATTAATTCAACTCTAAATTTCTAATAACCATGTAGAATTATATCTCACCTCGTTCATCATTCTTAAATCATCTATCTCAATTTAAACAATCTAACCCCACGTAAAATTCTAAAATTTTCATACCTCACAGTTTGTCACCCAAATCAAAATTCAATCTTCATAAAAGTTGATTACAAATTCCTAGTAATTCTCTACTAAACTCACAGTCATATCAAAACTCATAGAAAATTAAAAATAAAATATAATTAGTACAACCTTCAACTTCACCCCAGGGTTTATACGAGAGGTCTTATTCCTTTTACTTTTCTCTAATCTTCTCATGGTGCATAATTTTAAATATTTAGGCCCTTCAATATATCACAAATTTTTCTCTCTAACTCGCTTACCAATCTCATTCTTTTACCAACAAATTCAGACGTTTTACTTCACACTCTAAATCAAAACTCCGAGGAAAACTCTTTCTAATCTCCTTTAACAATTAAAGTAACAAACTTTATGACTCAAAACACGCACAGATTCTTCCAATTACCCAATACACCACACGATTAATCATTTATTACCTTAACAATTCATATCTTGACTAATACTACCATGAATGTCGACTTAAAATAAGGAACTTCAACTGTGATTTAAACCATATTACCAAATTTCCTTATCTATCAACGTTAGCTCATACCTTGAAGATTTTTAGGAATTCATGTATCTTAAGTTATCATTGATCGCCTATTCATAGATTTTACCATATCCTTTGCTAAAAGCTCAATAGTATTCATTACTAAACTCAAAATCACAAAAGAACTTATCGTCACATTCGAGTTGAATGGATGTACACTCTTCTCTCAAGTCTTTTCCGATCATTTTTGACCAATATGATGAACATGTGACACTATTATCATAAACAGAGAAAAACAGGTGGAATCACGCGTCACTAAATTCAATTTTCAACTCTTTTGAAGATACCCCTTTCCCCCTTACAATTTGAGAAAAAAAAATATATTTTTGCTCTCACTTCTCTCTAAAGGTTACCCTACATTCCATTTTTATTTTATTTTCATTTTGACTCTAGCTTCTTCAAATTCAATTCGAGTGGTGCCCTAACATCTCCTAAAATTTGTCATAAAACCACATTACTCACTAAATAGTAGAAATCTCAACCTTAGATACTCGCAAGTTTTTATCACAATACAAAATTAAGTTGACCAACAATTTTATTCTATAATATGAATCTCCGTCACCATCCATCACTTACTCCTATTACCATCATGCTTTCTAAGCCCTTTTCATCACCACAAAGTCAAATTTTTTTTCTCGACATGACACCTTAAACTCAGATATAGTAATCAAAATGAAGGTTTTAACAAATTATATATGCACTTTCTTACTAAAATCTTAAATTTAATCCACCCAAAGTATACTCACTAGGACTTTCTTCCCCTATAAGGTTGTAATTCTAGTATCAACCTATCCCTTGAAACTTAAGATAAGATCACCGCTTCTCATTGAGATTCCTCAAGATGCATTTCATAACCTAAATGTATCAATACTGTACCAAAAATCCACCACTTAAATTTTCCTTAAAAATAATGTTCAATCCAAGCGCCCATAGTAATAAACTAGTTTGTTTCTCAAATGTGAATGCAACACTGAATCTTATTATCTGACTATGTCATACAACTGGTAACTCCTTAAGTAGTTAGTATTCTCACCTAATAATCGACATATTCATTTTCATATATCTATAGTACCACACCATGAATGTCCATTAATTCCATCACTAGAATACATCATACCCTCGCTAAAAATTTATTCAAATAAATTTTTGCCCATTAAGTGACTACAATACACCATCAAATCTTTTTGGTCTCTCGTCCAAAGCAATATTCATTCTTTCGTAGATTAGGTCGACAAAAAAAAATATCACACTCAATAACTTTAACCAAGTAAACACCGATAGCATTAGTATTATTGTAGTAGTCAATCATGACCCTATTTTTTATATATATACACACAACCTATGAAATCATAAAAGATATTATGCCTCATTTGCCTCAATATAATTTCATCTTTCGCTATACAACCTATATATGTTAAGAAAACTCTACTAACTGAATTTTCTAACCTAATGGTGTTAATTTTCTAGTTTTTCCTAAGGAAACTTCTTGCCTCTTGTCAGATTTCTACATTAAGTACAAAATATTTACATTATGGGTTGCAACAAATATCTTCCCTTTCTCTATATTCAGGAAACCATCTCTCTTCCCATCACTCAAAGTTTGGGGTATATAATTGGATGAAGAAGCGAGAAAATTTTAGCTTAAGTCATAAGTAGTGCATTTACTAATCGACACTCAATATGTGACTATCACCACACTTTGCGTATCTCCAAAACTAGTAAGTCAATACTCAACACTAAGACTTTTCACGATATTAATTTTATGGCACAACTCAAACCAATCAAAAATGAAAGCATCAACATTTTCATAATAGATACTAATGAATAATTCAACTTTATCAACTTAAAAAAAATCATTTTGATCACTAGTCATAACAGGCACTGTAGTTAATTGAGGAAATATATCTATATATAAGGACACATTTTTTTTAGTGTTGTTAATTCAATTTATAACACTCTAGTACTAACCATATGTGAAATAGAGTGAAGAAGTTCAGATATCAATTTGTATCACCTAGATACCAATTGGATACAAGTAGTAGCACGAAAGAAAGAAGAAATGAAGTTTCCTAAAGTCTTGTAGCCTCTCAAAAAAAGTAGAGGCGTCCCCGTACAGTTCTTCAAGACTCTACAAGACCTATCATTGTATGATGAGATTATTGAACCTAACGCTCTAATACCAAGTTTGTCACGACCTAAAACGATTCGTGAGTGGCACCCACACTTACCTCCTCAGGTGGGCGAACCAACACATCTAAACCTCAACATATACCAATAGTTCAGCTATAAATAATATAAATAACGCGGAAGCTCCAAAAGATACTAAGCAACCAATTTAAATAAGTTTCTAAAGTTTAATATTTATCATCCCAAAATCTGATAGTCATCACATCAAGGACATCTAATCTCCAATACTAAGTCTAAGAATATCGAATACACTAAAATAAAAAGAATAAAATGGTATGTGGCCGAAAATATAGGACATCATGTGATGAACGAGAGAATCCAACACGAGTTTGAATGGATAGCTCACCCTGAAACTTGATATGCGAGAGGTTGGCTAGAGCTGAGCGAAATCAGAAGTCATAGGTATACTCACTGCATTTCATAAAAGGAAAAGAAAGAAGAAAACAAGTAGGGCTCTGTACGAGGCAACATGTACTGATTAAGTATCATCGGTCAACCCAAAATAGTAACTAATATAGAAAGAATAATAGTATGAACTCAACTATAGCACTTAACATTTGATAAGAAACAAACAACATGAACAAGTGTCAATAACAATAAAGTAAGCACGTATTAAGTCAACGGTATCAAGATCACACATGAGGACTCATGCCTCCAATCCAAACCATTTTGGGAGTTGAGTTCTTTGAGATTGAGTATCTTTCATTAGTTCAACATATTTATCCTTTAATATTATCGTGTCGGAAGGTGACACTCCGGTTCAAGAATACCGTGTCAGAACGTGACACTCCGATCCAAGATTACCGTGTCAGAACGTGACACACCGATCAAAGAGTATTGTGTCGGAACGTGACACTCCGATCCTATAATATCATTCGTTTATCATTTAGTATAACCACTTTTCCATTCGTTAATAATATTTCATCGATCTTTCTTTATTCAAGGCATCACTTAGATAAAGAGGGTTCAAGAATATAAATTCCACAGTCTCAGGATTTCACACCAATCACAAAACACACAACAAAGCCACACAATTAAGTACATAGAAATCTTTACAATATCATTCAATACATATCAATCACTATTAAAAGTTTACTATCAAATAGCATAAACCATCACCTACCTCAATCAAAGAACCGAAGTCAAGCAAGCTACTTTCCCGATACTTTTCCTTTCCTCAATGCCTCCGAACCTTTCCATTCTATCAAGCATATATGCATAATTTATAAGTTTACAAGCCTATAAATACTCATATTATTTTATGTCTAGCCCACACTTAAAACTCACCTAATTCTATTATCAACTTTCTAAAGTTCATACACACGAACAGGTATTAATTCCTCTAATTATCATAACTTTAATGAAATTTAAATCTAATTACCTATCTTAATATATCAAAATTTATTTTGATAATATGACAAGAAAGTAAAATAATAATGTTAAACCTAGTTGATTAGCAAATTATGGCGTACTACAAACTAAATGACAGAATGTTTAAAACTATAGCGTTACTCAACCTAATAATAATTCATAAGTAGGCATAAGAACCAATCAAATTTGTTACTGCTAAGTTTCAAACACCACTGCAGTAAGACAAATTGGACCTTATTATTGCAATTATGATTCCATCCTTCTTTCTCCATTACGATAGCACCTTAATAATATCATTAGATTGCTAATCATCTATTTTATTTGTATCCAACCATTATTAAATTAATAGCCATAAAAAATTTTCCCCACATTCACTTAATCAGCCCCTCGCCAAACATTAATTCAATTGAAATCCACTTTGTGCCGACTAACAACAATAATATAAAAATAATTATCATAAAGCCTTTGTCATATTCACAACGTCCATATTTAATTTTACCTGAAGCACTCGTTGACCTATCTGCAAATTGTATCGCCGCAGTTAAAGTTTTCTTGAGTTTTTTTTTAATCTCAAGATTTGAACCCCTAATTATTATTTAAACCTAATTTGAGAGTGGTAGAATTAATCCACTATTAATTCTAATATTATTTCTACTAACCACAAACTAAATAAATTATAAAACTACCCCACTAATTTCATAATTATAATTATCAATAGTCCTAAACTTCCATTTAGAATCTTTGGAAATTATTTTATGAAATCAAAAGCTCTAATATATAAAACGACCAAATGGGTCGTTACAAGACCGTGACGATCTAGGATGAACAACAACTTTTACAAACAAATGGAAACTCGAACACATACGATCAACCAGATTTCTGTGCAAAACCTCAGACACGGACGAACTTGAGAGAAACAGATTCAAAACGAAATAAAAAGTGTGATACTCCGACCAAAACTAAGTTTTCCGTTTTGAACGTCTCACTATATTTTCCTTTGCTTAGGCTTTGCTTGAAGTATCTGTCAATATTTCTCTAAAACTTTTGATTAAAAAAAGTCCCCCCCTTTAGACTAAAAGAAACGACGTTTATATAGTGGGAATCTGAGGTTTTACGTTTAGGGGAAAAAGGAATATTTTGGGTGAGAACAAGGGCAGAATTGAAACCCTAGAATCAAGTCGCAATTCAAATTTTCCAAGGATGAAGGAACAGCTGGATTGTACGAGAATTCAAACCAAACCCACACAAAATTAAGACATTAGGGGCAGCGTGGAGGGCTTGGATCGATCGATCGTCCTTGAGTGCTATGTGGCTTTATCTCCACGCGAGCAAGGACGACCAGTCACAGTTGGAAGGATTGAAAAGCAAATTGATCTATTATATAAGTGTACTGGTGAGGAAGACGTCAACACGGAAAAGAGAAACGCATCTTCTTTTTCGTGTATATTGACGGAAAAGGCTTCGTTTGGAGATATTGTTGCTGCCCTCGTGAACTCACACTCGCATGATGCGCATCCAGACATCGGTGGTGTTGCTCACGCACGTTGTCGCTGCTTCTCGACACGGTTTGTTTTTTGTTGAAGAAGAAAGGTTGGGTCGGATTCTTAAGTATGGGCTGGGATCCAAAGGAAAGGAATTGAATTTTGGTCTATCAACACATTCTGAATGCAAATGGGTAAGTTAGGATATTAAAAATGTGGGCTAGGAAATTATTTGTGTTGAATGCAGGGCCCAAAAATGTGTTTAAGGTTACGTAATAGAATGACAACTAGGAAATATTATTACAAATTACAAATTGGGCCAAGCTAATTAAAGACTAAGCCAAATTGGATGTAATTTGTGAAGAAATTAAATAGGATGAAGTAATATTAATTAATTAATGAATTTTTTAATCTTAACGAAATAAAATAATCAAATTTTATTATAAAATGATTAAAGCATCAACTTACATCATAACTATAATTCAGACTAAAAACAATTAATAAAAAAATTAACTTAAAAGTGTAAACTCTTTCCGTGACGACTTCAACTTCTATTTGAAACTCCTCCTCTAGAAATATCTATATAAGAATGATAATTTGTGAGCAGAAAAAATACAACATCAACCATAAAGGAAAAAAAAAAGAATTTCCCTCCTTTCATCATATTCTTTAAATATTTTTTGGCATTTGGTTTTGCACAAACTCCAAACTCTTAGCCACGAGTGCACGTGTTTGAGAGTAACTATGAAACCTTGGGGAGCGACCGGCTATAACAATTTGCATCGGAGTCATGCCAAAATCACTTTCAAGGCAATGGCTTGCCACGACACAGTATTTGTGATAAGTTCTTTACTACGTTATAATTTCAATCTAATATCAATATTGTAGTATTTTTCCTAACAGTATTATCTTTTCAAAATTTTAAGTGTTGGAGGACAAATAAAGTATCACAAACTGGTACAACTAAATTTTATTTTATTTTCAAACAAAATGTTTTTGATTTCCTTTTATCATTACAAAAAAATAATCCCACTATCACTAAACATCAAAACTCCATTGTTAAAATATATAGGGAAAATTTGTCAAATAATACTATTAGCCTATATACTTTTTAATAAAGAATTTCCTAGCTAATTCATGTTTTTATTATAAATATCACTAATTTATTGTTAGATTTTATAATCAGCTCCAAATAATTCTTCATTAGTTGTTTCTACTTTCATTGACCAAATCTATGTTGCATATTTATTTTCATGGTACACTAAATAAATCTCCAAAGGAAAAAATAAATCCTGACAAGTCAAATTGCGTAAATATTCTAAGAGGAAAAACATCATATTATTGTTCGTGTCTTTCAAAACTAGAAATTCTTATTTATTTTAAAAAATAAAATAAAAATAAAATTAGGGTAAGAGAAAGTGAAAATGTTGGAGGGGATTACAAAGTAGAAGTTGAACCCTCACCAATAAATTGAAACTTCTGCTTTTCAATTAACATAACTACTAAGTTTCTTAAACTAGCAAGTCTTTGTATGTAATGATCATTATTTCTCAATGAGTATGTAAGATTATTTACAATCTCTCTTCAAATGCATAATTTATTCTTCATTTCTATCGAGTGTTTATAATTTTCATTAATAGCAATATGAGGGTGAAAATATATATATATATATATATATATATATATATATATATATATATATATATATATATATATGCATTTTTTAATTAAAAGTTGACAACAAAAAGGTAATATCGTAATTTATTATCAATGTAGATCAAAGTGTATAATTAATTTCCTAACCCTTACCATGTGCCTTTTTTAATATCAATATTTTATTTTTAATTTTGAAGAAAAAAAGGTCACATAATTTAATTAACATAATTCAATTGATAATGTGAACAATTGTTTGATGCATGATCTCCATCAACCACCTTTTTTTCTAGGAAAAACTTATATTTAAGTTTTTAGTACATTTGATCATTTTAATAATAGTTATTATTTAAATGTCTCCTACTATATCATTCTCTATTGCCCACTCTTTCTAGTAGAACGTTGGAAGTAATTGTCTTTAGTTTAGTCACTGAAATGATCAGTCAAGACCATAGCTTCTCACTAAAACATCATTATTTCACTCATTGTTTTATCTTTTTATGATTTGTAATTTATATAATATCTAGGACATTTATCTACCCAATTTACTGTTATCACATGTATTAAGTTTAGTCAAAATTTCACAAACAGAATGAAGATGAAATTGACACAATGTACTTATAATCATAGTCCATTGTAACTAATGTGTCTACTTAAGAAAATTAATCCCCCCACTGTATCCGAGGTTAGAGATAATGTCTCCCAAGATAAAATAGATTTATCCTGTTATAGAAGTAGTGGTACCTCAAACTTCTATAACTTCAGTAAACGTAAGAACAGTAACAAGCCACACAGACTTAGTTGATCGGCACTATGTTTATGACAAAAAATATATGCAAAGAAGAAAAATTTCCAATTTTTGAAAAAATGAAAAATGACTTCCTTTTATAGCCATGTTCAGCAAGAAACGTGTTTGTTCAGACCAATTTTTTCCAAGAAAGTTGTGTCTTTTGAAAAATATAACAATTTTAAGGAAAGATATGACTTTTGAGAAAATTAACGACTTTTTTGGTAATCAGACCGTTGTGACCGTTGCACGCAAATTTAAAATAAATTTTATTGCGTCAAAATTAATTCTTTTATTTAACTCATTCTGAATTAATTTATAAGAGAAAATAAATTGATTAAGGTCACATGATTTGTCAAATTCAAATCAAAATTCAAAGCCGAAGCGGAGGTCGATCGAGCACCGACGGCGCCAGGGGGCACCTTCTTCTCAAACCTTTAAGAAGTAAAGGAAGAGTTTCCTAATATAAGGACAACAATTTCCTTTCTTCTACCGATATGGGATAAATGACTGTTCATTTGCACTTTGCAAATAACTTTTCATTTTTCCTCAAAAATTGGTTCCTCCTCATTTCATTTTTCACTTCTCATTTCCTATTTGCACTTTGCTAAAACGTAACATTTACTGCCCGTGTAATCTTCCTTTTCATCATTAGAAGGAATAATTTATCCCTTATAAATAGTGATGGTCTTACTTTGTTAGCAAAACATTGAGAATAATTATCTTTTGTTTAGAAAATGAACGTGGTCAACCATGACGATAACTTCTCATTGAAACTTCATTATTTTATACTTTATCTTTTGTAATTCATGTAGCATTTAAGCCATTTATGTAACCAATTAATTATCCCGTATTCTTCCTATTCATTGCAAGTAAATAAGGACGGTCTTACTTTGTTAGGAGCACGTTGGGAGTTATTGTCGTTTGTTAAGTGACTGAACGCGGTCAACCAAATGGGGCATAACATCCCATTGAAACTCCATTATTTCAATAATAATTCTATTTTTATATGTCTTCAAACTCATGTAATTAACTTCTAGGCCATTTATCTACCCAATTTGCTACTCCGTAATCTTATTATTCACTGGAAGAAAAAATTTCTCCCCTATTAATAGTGATGGTCTTACTTTGTTAGCACAATGTTGTGAGAAATTGCATTTTACTTAGTGATTGAACATGGACAGTCATATTGGCCATAACTTCTTATTGAAACTCTATTATTTCAATTATTATTTTATCTTTTTATGTCTTGTCACTCATGTAACATCTACTTCATTTTTCTACCCAATTTACTATACCTCATAATCTTCCTCTTCATTGCAAGGAAGAATTTCTCTACAACAAATAGTGATGATCTTACTTATTTTTTTGTATTAGAAAATATAGAGTGCATAATAGGGGTGGTTGTGGATAGGTTGATCAAATCCGCTCATTTTATTCCCTTCAATTACACATAGCCGGCGTAGAATTATGCGAGGATCTTCATAGATGAGATTTTATGTTGGCATGCTATTCTGTTGTGCATCATATCAGATAAGGGTGCATAATTCACATCTACGTTTTGAAGGTCATTCAAAAAAGGGTTGGGTACCAAGGTGAAACTAAGCAACGTTTTTCATCCCCAAATGGATGGAAAAGTGAAGCGTACCATTCAAACCCTTGTTGATATGCTTAGATATCTTATTATTGACTTCAAGGGAAATAGGGATGAACACTTAACTTTTGGTTGATTTTTCTTACAACAATAGTTACCATTCAACTATATCTACGGTTCTTTTTGAGGCCTTGTATGGTAGGAGATGTCGATCTCCAATTGGATGGTTTGAAGTGGGAAAGTCTGCACTTTTGAATCCCGAATATATTTATAGAACTTTGTAAAAGCTTTATATAATTGGGAATCACTTGAAAACAGACTATAGCCGGCAAAAGTGTTATGCTAACCATAGGAGAAGAGACTTAGAGTTTTGAGAAGGTGATAAAGGGTGCCTAAAATTTCACCTATGAAAGGGTGGTGATATTTTGCATGAAAGGTAAGTTGAGTCCTCGTTATGTGGGTCCTTATGAAATTTGGCAAAGGGTTGGCAAGGATGCATATGAGTTGAGCTTACCCAGTGAATTGTCTTCGGTTCATCCGGTGTTCCATGTTGCCATGCTTAAAAACTTTATCGATGATCCCAAGTACGTTCTTCCGATTGAGTGTCTAGTCGTAGAAGAGAACCTCTCCTATGAGGAGGTTCCTATTGAAATCGTTGATAGGCAAGTTCAGAAGTTAAGGAACAAGGAGGTGACTTCCGTAAAGGTGTTATGGCAGAACCACCTAGTTGAGGGTGCAACATGGGAGGCTTAGGTCGACATGAAGTCCTTTTATCCTCATCTATTTGACAAATAAGGTTAGTAGTTCCTATTTATAGTGAAAATAATGATTTTATTCGAAGTTTCCCTTCATTTTTGGATAAAAGAGAAATTTTATGCTTTTTTTTATACAGAAATTACAGTGATTTATGCCTATTGAAATGAATGTTTTCAATAAAATGCTCTTTTAATTAATTTGAACGTATATGGTGTATTTTGGGATATTGTGCCTTCAAGAGTTGTATTGGGAATTTTGATATGTGTTGAGGAAAGCTTTGGCATAAGTGAATAAGCATGTAATGAATGTTGAACTGTTATGAGTTGAAAATGAAGTTTTTAGTGGCATGGTGTAAAAGGTCATGTGGTTATGTTGATTTGAATTGTAACTCATGTTTTTATATGTTGTTGTTGGTTGGTCATCTAATCTTGAGTCTATTCCTTCCTTTTGAAGAGTTTTAGTGTCATTCGGGTATGAATTTCCTGGGGGGATAATGTAACACTCTGAAAGTCTAAGCCGTAATCTAGAACCTAACATGAGTGACTAAGGGTTAGGACACCGTTTTAAGTTAAAATATAATGAGTATAAGTCGTATAGGATGTTTTAGATTCAAATCATCAAGAAATGTCCATGATGTTCGAAAATAAGTTCAAGAGGTGCTTGTGTGCCTTAGCCTATTTGACAAGGTTTTAGGACTCGGAATTCGATGGAATTAGGTAGTAAGGTGTATAATACGTATTAAAGTCAGTTTAGGGTTGAAACGGTCGCGTAGGGCACCCAAGTATCAACCAAAGAGTCCTTTAGGAGGACCCTAGTGTTTGGCTAAAAGCTGTCAAAAGATAGTGCCATCGGCGATTGCTAACCAACGTGGCGTACGCCAATCTACGTGGTGTCGATGGATACCGTTGATGGTCCCTTATTAAATTTTGTGAGGGTTTATTTTGGAAAGTCTCTGACCAAAATGACAGATGTGCAGCACGGAAGGGACACTAGTCCTCGATTCACATACAGCCGTTGGTCGGGGTCTTGTCGGACGGTCACTGTTTTGGATGCCCTGTTTTAATTATGCTAATTCATTTTTTAGGTGGTTAGTTAATTATATAGAGGTTAAGGGTGGTCTAATTAACTTAGTTAATGATTTATAGAAATCCCCTAACCTAATTAAACTAACCCAAACCTCATATTTTCCAAAACCCAAATGCTCTTCCTTCACTCTTCTTTCTCTCTAAAAAATAAAAGAACTCAATTGAAGGGCTAGGTAAAGGTGTAAGGGTATCAAAGAGGGTGCTTTTATCGATCATTCCCCATCAATTAACAAGGTATGATATTCCTTTAACCTTTGGAATTCCTTTCACAAAAGGGTTCCTTCAAATTTATTTCAAAAAGATGAGTTTCAAGTGGGTATTCTTATATTACGAATTTGATATTCTAAATTGCCTTGTGTATGATTTATTTAGTTGATTTTGATTATATTATGATGTTTTAAGATTCAATTATGCTAGTTCTTCATTAATTAATCTAAGTTGTGAAGTAGATCATGAATTTTATCCAAATCCCTAACTCTAGGCTATGAACTAGTTATGAATTGTTGTGTAGTGATTGAATTGACTTCATTGTTGTGTTGACTACTATGGTATGATGATACTACATCCACTTTTGGGTTTAATTAGATGGTTGATGTGAAAACCTTGATGATGGCTTGTGAAGGAGATTAGGGTAAGTCTTGTGATCTCAATCCTTTACTTCAATTATGACTACTTGTGTTTAGTGATGAAGTTATATTGAATTATACCTTATGATAAGATTGACTAGGGTTGGTATGATGTTGAATTGTAATGTCTTGAATTATGATATGTGATTTGTTGGCTAAGATGTAAAGATATAAGCATGGTGATGACTTACCTAAGTACCTTACTATAATGTAAATATGTAAATATGCTAACCTCACATGTGTGAATTGTAATTAAGGGACAATACCCGAGCAATTCCTATTGATCTAGGATGATTACTATATAAGGGGTAGACCCTATGACCTAAACTAAGTTTTGATAAAAATGAATGACTTAAAGACATTTCATAAAAGAACTCTAGCTTAACACAGACTGAGCTTAAAGATGAGGGGTGGAATAGTAGATTGCCTCTTTTCCCAAAAAGGGCATAGAGTGATATTTCCAATAAAGGCCTCCAAGTTCTACAAACTATGTTTTCTCCGTAGGAATACTAGCTAGGAGATTCACCTAGATGCAATGTTCATGGTTGGTACTACTTTGGCAGGTAGACCACCTTCCATCGTTGTATGGTTTTACAACACCGGATTCCACTCTTAGCTCTTGTAGTCTATGTCGTTTAGAGCAAGTGTTCCCAAAAGTAAAATGAAGTAATGAAGTAAAATTATATAGAGTGACTTAAGAGAATTGACTTAGACTAGGTAGGGGTATGTAACTCAACCTATGCCTTACATTAGTTTACCTTGAGGGAAGCCTTAGAAGGTTTTTATTGTGTTCTATAATGTATATATTCTGTATATGTTGAGTTTACATGTTATTCACTCTATATAATGTAAGTTTCTTATGAGCATGTTGTCGGTCTATATTGCTAAAATATGATAATGTTTACTCTTGATGTTATGATATGTGAAGTTAGGCAATTCTTATGGACCTTGATTTGGTTTACTTGATTGGGTGAGGTTATGGGGCTTTGCTTGGTCATTGGACTTGTAGACTTGATAATGGGTTGTGGGTAAGGGTCTTTTTTATTTGTTGAAATGTTATGAAGTTCTTGTATAATGCCTTGTGGTTATAATATGATGATTGAAGTTATTTGGCTATACATATGTTGAATTTACTTAATATTGTCGGCGTTGTGTGGAATATGTCATTGCCTATATGATTATGTGTTTTAGTGGTTGAACTAGTTTCTTAAAGTGCGTAAATGGGACTTTTACAGTAACTTCCATGTTTTCAACAAATTGTCCCTTTTATAGCCTGATTTCTATGTTGTGTGTGCATCGTTTCCATACTTAGTACAAGTTATCTGCTAACCCCTATTTGATCCCTTTCCCAAAATTTTAGGTTCCGGTCATTAACGAGGTTGAGGCCATTGAATAAGACTTGGATCCTTATTTTCCAAGTTGGGTAGGTCCTCACTTCTTCGAGCACAATGCCACTTTCTAGCATTGGATGTTGATTAGTCTTAATGACACTTTGTTCATTCTTTTTAATTTGAGTACTACGATTAAATAACCTGTATGTGGCTTTTATATTTTTTATGTATAGTCTATGCCCAATTGTTATGCTCTTGTTTAGATGGTTATGATATGAGACATCCGGTTTCAGACAATATTGTATCTTATATATATGTGTACCATAAAAGTAGAAGACTATGTAATCTTTTTGTACAAAAGGTCTATGTATACTCGATATGAATATATTATGTGTAAGCGAGAGGCCAAAGTAAACCTCATGAAATAGTGCAGATGAAAAGTTTTAAATGTTCTGTATTTTTTACCTGTGAATATAATGATGAATGCTAAGAGGCTAGTCTTAGTCTTCTCCGAGGACGAAGGCGTTGGTTACGTCTAGGGGGTTCTCCCGTGATGTGACAATTGCACTTTATAGGTATAATTTTTTTTTGGTATGGGACCATGAATTGATATAGATTCATTTGGCAATTCCACCAATAATTTTTTATCTTTACTCATCAAAGAGAACTGGAATAACCTCAACCACGTGGACGCATGTGAGATGTTCTTAAACACTAATGGGGTACACACCTCCATACAAATTCAAAGGTGTTCATGGAGGTCCGCATGAGTTAAACCTCCCAAACATTCCTCTTAGTTGGAGCAGTTGTAGTTACAATACAGTTACATGAAACACTGTCCTCCCGGTTATGGGAGGTATCCGGATGACTCCCGTAGTTTGAACAATACTGACGTGCATATATTTCAAATCACAATATCATTTTGATTGTAGTGACGATCATTTTCATTATCATGGTCACTCATTGTATTAGACCTGCAACTCAACCAACAACAACCCAAAACAACAATTTACTATAACTAAGCAAATTAACAACCTAATTTCTAAAATGAATTCTCAACCATCAGTATCCGGTCGCAGTATCATTTTTGTAACACTGATATGTACTCTCTAAAATTTATTAGAAGAGACACTGTTCGTAATCATTAAAAATACCTAACTAATATTCGAAATTGGGACGTTTTTCTCTCTTAAGTAAATCTGTCACTCATCATGTCTTTAATGAGGTTTTACAATGTTGTTATTATCACAGCATGACTCATAAGTTGCTTGAAGTTATTTGATATTGAGATGTCTCGTGTGGCATGGCGTGACTTTTCTCTTTTAATCAAGGAGGTTTTCACATAAGTATTTGTGCTCTTTACTTTAAGAATTTACTGTTTTTTCTATTATTAATACAATCAAGGAACCTTATCTCTTAGCTCGTGGAGAATTCATAAAAAGTCAACAAATATAAAGTCTATCGTTTCATGGAGAATCAAGTGGACTTTATTTAGATAATAGTTTACGCTCTCGGTGGTTAAAACCTCTTATTTCTTCAAAGATCTATACATAAATCAAAGAGAGGGGGACGATATCCTATACCTTTGTTAAAAAGCATTAATATATATATTTGAAAAAACTTCATATATAACAAAAACTTAAAAAGACAGATCATAGATAGGGACTTATAATCTTTTTTTTTGCATGTCTTAAGCAGGGCATCACAATGATATCAATGTTGTACATACAAATGCATATTTTGGCAATTCTTTAGGATAAAAAATCAAGACGTACTTCCTATATAAATAACATTTAGCTAGTACATCTGCCACTTGATTCCCTTCTATGAAGCAATGTTGACCTATCACATTGGCGTGCAAACTCATTCTTCTAGTACCCATAATAGCATCCTGCAGTTTCCAAGCCATTTACGATTAATCCTTAATCATATTGGCAATAACAAGGAAATAACATTCTAAAATGAAGTCTGGATAGCCATTTCCTACGCAAACTTTGGCTCCAAAATAGTCTGGTATGACCTTTCCAATATTGCTTGTACCTCTCCATCATAGCACTGAACCCACCACCACCTTAATCAATCGGAAAACATTAATATTTTCATGAACAACAGTGGTATGTTTCTTCCACATCACCAGTTCTCCAATAGAATCTACTCAGTTGTCTTTCAACCTGTTTAAGGATTGATATTGTAAGACATGCTTAATCGATATTGCTCGTCCCCTAATGGAGAGGATATTTTTTGTCCATCTTGTAGTTCCTTTGGTTATTTTAGATAACATATCAGTGAGACTGGAAATCAAAGTTTTTCTGATGTACAAGTGGCAACCCAAATATGTTATAAGATATTGCTTATGTGTATAATCAATAATCCCTTTTATTCTATCTATCGCATCCATATGAGTCCTTGCAAGAATCAAAAACAACTTTTTTCCTTATTAATCTTCTGGCCACAACCTGAAGAAAACAAGGATAATATCGTTGGCATGAGATAAATGATTATCTTGAGGGTCTTGTCTTATCATTATAAAACCTTTAAAAAGGTTATTACTATTCAAATGGTATAACATTTTAGAAAAAATTTAAGCTCTCTTAATGAAAAAACGTTTACTACATCCATTAATAAGGACAAGAGTGCAATATATTACTACTGGATCTCCTCATAAGACTAATCTATCTTTTAGAAAAACAAAATCTTCTTAAAATATCAAGAAGAAATTGCCAATTAACTCAGTCATATCATATTCTTTAGACATACCCCGTTCAATGAACACACTGCCTACGTCATTCTTCTTTTAATACCATAAATAATTTCCTGCGATAAAAGAATATTTTCAGTAATCAATGTACCATGCTTAAAACCAGATTGGTTTTCAAAAATAATCATAGGATGAATGTGGTCCACTAAATCATTTAAGATCTGGGAAATAATCTTATTAGTAAAGTTACTAAGGCCAATAGGCCTTAGATCAAAAAATGAATTAGGATTATTAACAATATGAAGAAGAACTAGACATATGGTAGAATACAACTTAGGCAACTCAGCCCCATTGAAATAACTTCGAACAAAATCAACCACTTCCTTTATATAATGCTTCAACCGGTGATAACACTCAAATTACCCTCAAAATAAGTTAAAAGAGCATGAGGTTGTTAGCAATAAAAATACCCAAGAAGCGTTAGGGTCGAATCCCACAAGAAACAATTTGTCGGCAATTGAAAAGACGTGATTTTGGTAAAAAAAATTATGGATTCGGGCAAAGATACTATCAAAGAAATTATACATGGGAATTACAAATTTGGGAATTAAATCCACTCTCAAACGATCCATTGAAATTCAAGACCTAAAGTAATCATAGATAGTCTTGATCATTATAAATCAACACTAATCTCTTTTCGATCTCGAAGTACTACATCACAAAATCTTCTTTCAGTCACATCATAGTTCAATGACAAAACAATCTAATACATTAGTCGGGACCCCAATTTCTAGGAAGTTAGCAATTAATAAAGTAGACCCAAATCTTCTCCTTTCGGTCTCAAGCTTAGGACTCAAAGCTGAAATTTGATTATTAATCTATTCACAGACTTCAGAAATTCTCTTTCAAGCGAATGACAAAGTCCTACAGTAGATTCGTGTGTGCAATCTCATATTATAGATTAAAAGATGGTATATGGATTAAACCTATGTCGTGAATTTAAGAATGGAATCAAGGAATAACAAAAGCAATAGAATGCAAATCAAATACCCAAATAGTTTTATTTGTTTCTATAAAAGAACCTCAATTTCATATACACAATTACACCTATAAATCTAACAATATATAACAAGGAATAGAGAAGAGAACAAAAGATTTTACTATTCAACACCCAATCTTCAAGCCCAAATATGAATTGTGAGGCAACATACTTTCAAAATCTTTACCCAAAAATATAAACAACAATAATCTCGCTACTCTAGTTTTTGTCAGTGCTACTTTCTTCTTATTGACCTTTTTACCTCGTTTTCACTTGTTTTCTTCAAATGTCTTCTAAATAAACTCTCCATTTATTTTCCTCCAAACATAATGTAAACCACATTAAAAGCACCAATTTTAAACTAAAGCAAGCCAATATAACTATGAAAAGAGCCTCAAATGAATGAAAATCCTCATTAACATGTTCGAAAGAAAATTTCCCCAAATCCATCAAGACAAGGAGAACTATTAGGATCCATTCCATGAACTGTGTTATCAATTTCCTCTTCATTTGGAGTTTTTTTGAGATCATCATTCTCATTTTGGGTAATAAGTTACTCAATAAATTCCATACCTAGGGGGTTGGTTTGTCTATCAATTAAGTAAGATTATTCTCAAAATGATTTATAGCCTCATCAGATTTTTGTTGGTCACTCTATTCAAAATTACCCAGCTGTGAAGAAGTTTTCGTCTATCAAAAAGTGCAGAAGTTCAATATGCCATTTGAGGTTCATGTGGTGATACTAAAAGCATGGAATACATATCAAAGATTAGAACACACAGCTATACATTCCTCAAATATTAAAAATTCTTCTTGGGCAACCCTGAATATGTTATTCAGAACAAGATGAGAAGACCTAGAACAATAATAAGTGGTTCCTGCTTATTTACTCAAAGAATCTGCATTTATCTAGTGAGGAAAGAGTAAGCAAATAGAATATGAAAACATTCACCTCGGAAGAAATGGAAAAGTGTGAAGGCAGACCCCTTCCCCTATCTTGCACTTCCAGCTCATGATATATATTACTTTTTTCTGATCATCATTTCCTTTAACGGACAATCATTACTTGAAAATCAAGGAGACGATAAAATCAAAATTTCAAGGAATTCAATAGTAACATTATATTTCTCATGTATTCTATAGATGGCAAGAAAGCTGTAGATTACAGTGCAAGACATGAGTTGATAATATTACAGGCATTTTTCTCTACGTGGTTATATTATGGACTGAAAGTAGCATTTGTTGAGAAAAATTCATCATATTTTCTCGAGGTTGGTACGATGTGGACTGGCCAAGAGTGAACTGCAGCTTTATATGCTTGTTTGCCTACTGATTGAATAATAATCATTTCTTTATCACATAATTAAAATAAAAAAATGGAGAGCACACCCTTGCTGACAGACACACAATAAAATACTACATGGCATCATATCATGCATGCAAAGGATTTTTCTTGCCAACAAAAGTTGGGCTTGCATTTACAATTCTCCAATATTTGACGCCAAGCACTTGGTGCAACAGAGACTTCTGAGTACCGTTGAATATTTAAGAGATAACTGAAAGGTGGATATGGTCTAAAACAACAAAAGTCGTCAATCATTAGAATGAAAAGTTTTATTTTACTCACATACAATAGCTTTTAGCCTCGACAAAAGTTTTCTCCATATCAATTTTGGGAAAGGAATAAAGGTTTGGATGTAAACGTAGTTAAATGCTGACCATGATTTATGTGTCTCTGGAACAGAAAGACAATAATTTCTAACATTGTTAAAACCATTATGATCGTTGTAGAATAAAACATTAGCAAGAACTCTTACTGCCATTTCTGGCAATGAGTTATGCTCATTGACATAATCCTTCAATTCAGAGACAGTTTGGTTTTCCATATAAAATAAAATGTAACACATAAGTCAATTATTGAACTAGTGAAGCTAAGACATGCACATCTACAATTATTAACTAACCATGGTCTGCATTTCTTTGTAATCTTGCTTCATGGAAGTTGCTTTTTGACGTATAACCTGCAATCACACTGCAAATGACATTTAAACAAATAGAAGACTAAGGAAAGTTCATGAGAAACTGAATCTTATGATAGGACATGGAAGATTCATATGTATGTTGAAGTCACCTTGACTGTTTTTTAAAAAAATTGAAGAGAAAATAAATCAACTTGGACGACAACTTGAATTAACGGGAACCTTTATTTTCTTGCCTTCTTGTTAGACACCCCTAATAAATGAATCTAGTTCCACAACACCATTATTGATACCAAGAAACTGTAAGAAGCCTATTAGAGACAACTTTTTAAATATTTTCAGCATATATAGTTTGTTTATTGATCTAGAAGCTGGAAACACATTATACAACCATGAACAACTGCCTAGACATTATTTCTAACAACACAGATCCATAACAATTCTAAAAATACCAGCTTTAGCTCACCCAACAGCCCTTCATATGTTAACTGTGAACACATTGGAGTGATCATATCAACCTGCACAATACCAGGAAAGTATTTAAGCAATAGTGATAAATGGATATGAAGGAAACACAAATATTGCTCCACACAACATAAGATACACTAACCAAACCAAGTAACTATAGTATTTCCACAACCATGAAGGTTGAGGAATTAAGAATAAAACTAAAAAAGTAGAGTACTCAATTGATCATATAGAAAAAATACATGGTATAAAACTATACTAAGTAACAGGATTAGGCCAGCGGAACTATTAACTCTTTGATATGAGGCAATTAATTAAAGAGCACGCTGGAAGAGTACGATAAGATGAACTTCATCTTTCCAGCATATTCTCTCACCTTTTTTTTCTGTCAAAACACACACTCTCTCTCTCTCACACACCGAGACACATATCTTACACAATAGAATGAAAACTACCTATTCTAGAAAGAGAAGCAACAACAATTCAAAACATAATATGATAAACTAGCATTGACCTTCAACATAATCCAAAAATTATGTCTCATTTTTACAAAATAACCCATGAGGTCACACATCAATCTTATGTGTTTTATAACTACATTATATGAAATATAATGAGAGAGGAGATGGGGAAGGGCTGTGATTTTCAAATTTGGTTGAATATTTTTTTGTGACATGATTTCTCCTTCAGAAGCTAAAGTTGAATGATCGAAGTCTCCTTTGGGTTCACTCGAAGAGATCGAAACGAAGTCATCAATTCAACCATTCGTTTTAGTTTTAGTGTAGTTAAATAAGTGTTAAAAATGACATTTTCAGTTACACGTATGTAATGCTGCGGTGTATTATGTTTGTTGTTCTGGAGTTTTTAAATGTCATTACCTGAAGCAGATTCACATCTTGGTGAGTAGGCCTACGTAGCATATAACTTTAAGAGCAAAAATGTAGATCGACATATGGTACATAAACAAGACAACTTTTATAGACATGTACATTTATAGTAAGGGAAATATTTTTTTGCAATACTTCCCTTCTATAAACACCATATGATATACAGATTACCCATTGTTGGACATGTAAAGTTTTGCAACTAACAAATCGACACTACTTGATCAAACTAATAATATTAAGGTCCCTAGCATAGAAAAAGCCTCTACCTTTCCCTTTTTGAGGTGTCACCGTCACTCTGTCCGTTGTCGTCTATGAATAAGTTTTTTCTCTTCTTAGAATTTCTCGAATAAACTCTTTTGTTTGAAATGGAAGCCTTCCATCCATTAGGAATTTCTTTTGAGTATTCTGTGTTTTATCCTCCCTCATAGTCCATTGGTTCAAGTGAATCCTCCACTTTTCTTTTCCCTGTACGTATAAATAATTAAACATGAATTGTCCAGAAGATGAATGATGTACCTATTAAGAGAAAATGTATTAGAAGCACAAAAGTTCTGTAGCACTTTACCTTTTTGCCTTTGCTTATGGGGTGCTGAATTCTAATTCTTGATAAGCAGCACATAAACATGTGTGATTGTATAATTTTATAACCCCTCTTTCAAATTGAGATTTCTCAATTTTAGTTTGAAGACAATGTGCATCCCGCATAGATTGCAAATCTGGGACGGTACATCAGTCTCATTTTTTGACTATCGGTTAACCACATGTGAGCAAAAATATCAACAATTGTTTCTCTGCAACCCCATTAAACAGGACAAAGCAGTCTTCCCACCATTGTCCTTGACCTTTATGTGTATCTTAAATATGTGTAGTGGAAAAATATTTTCCGTTGATCCTCCCAATAAGTTTTTCTTGCTTTCATAGTCATGTCGTCACTACAAGAGAATTACATGTTGCTTCTTTGGGATGAATTAATTTTAGTGTAAAGTAGATGAGATAAAAATATTAGGAATCGATAAGAATGTGTATGTCGTGTTTCTTCCACTTTGAACTCATACTCTCTAGATCACCGATTCCATATAAGCATCAAACCACGTCTACAATTAAGGAGGAAATTATTTATTGTATACATTGGAGACCGTGTATAATATAAATGACAATGATTGATGTGCCTGATAGGACGATGGTGTTGTTGTCCCGGGAGAGAATTATCACTGATTGGATACAATTTGCAGGGATTTGAACAATATCATCCTTTAGTTCTTGGATGGCAGTTATCCACTAGAATGTTATTATAAAGTTTGAATGCACTGATATGTATTCACCAGTTATTTCTGAAACTTTGAAAATTATGATAATGACTTAACAACCTTTGCTCAACTTATCTTGGAACTTGTTAATTTGATTATTCCTGATTTCCGTATGCATCAAAGTTCCATGTTAGAAGTAAACGTGCAAGAATGTTTGAAATAACCCAATTCACAATGTTGTATAAATTGAAGATAAATCAAAGTTTGAAATATGTAAATACACAATTCTGTTTAAATTGAATATGAACGATTCAAAACCTTTTTGAAAGAAAGTAAATATTGGTTGTTTCCAATTGTTAAGATACGTTGTTCCACATATTAGTTGTGCCGCTGTTGAGACGGTTTAGTTGTAGGGGCCGAAACAATGCCAGAGTATTTGTGTTGTTTGGGTTGAAGTGTTGTTTAATCTAGGATTTCGTAAAGGCAAGAATATTCTTGGGCATATATTAAATTAAAATGTTTTTTTGGATGATGGAGGCGCTATGTAGGCGTCACTTAGGTTTTTCTTTATATATACATATATGACTATTTTTACATATGCTAATCTTTAAAAAAGGTAAAATAATTATTTTTTATCAAACTTTGAGAAACAGACGTACTTTATAAGAAACATCAAGTTCAAAGGATAATACATCCTCATCCACCGGAATAAGATAAAGGGGATACTCGCCTATAGTTAACGAGTTATGAATTTTTTCTTCCTCAAGTATATTTCAGGATTGCATACAATTGTTAATGAGAAATGCATACCAAACTAAATCCATAAGAATTTTATCTTGCATGTTAACAAAAAGTCCAAGCTTCTCACATACAACTTCTATATGAGGGAGAAATAAACAAAATACTCCCTATGAATCCTTTTTGAAATATCATTATGGGTGTGTGAGAAAATGAACTTCTACAAGTCAAGCGACGATCGAACCAGATGAACTACTTTTGTGCAATCAGTTTGAACTTGTTCCACATTAAGATAACGCAATTCAGCCCCATGCACTTGTTTATGTGTGTAGAAAACACTAAAAAGAAAAAAGTGTGAAAAAAGCTTGTTCATGGATAAAACATGTTTTCCATGTCACAGAAAACTCATTGAATTCTTTTCCTTAGTGAAGTGTAGAATTTTACAATTTGTACAACGATCTTTCTCTAGCATCAATTCATCGTCTTGATTATAACCCAAAACACAAAAGGTGGTGCTGCTGCACTTTAGATTTTGCTATGTACAGGATATGGAAAGGCAAGACAAAAGTCAGCCTGCATTTACTCAAGAGATTATTTCCCATTGAAGCAAAAAATAAAAATAAAGGAGATATATCTCCAATCGTCTAGGATTTGGTAAGGCAAAGTTACCAGATATATGTGCCAGTGAGAGATAATATGTCCCAGTGGATTAGTCGAGGCATGCAAGTTGACTCGGACTATAAAAATTAATTAAATGAATATATTTTAACTCAATAAAATAGGAGCAGTATTGTAATTCATTTTTTTTCAACAATGAATATATGACTAGACATATAAATTATGATTTGATCTAATTCCAATTGTTCTAGAGACAGACAGAGTATTAAAATATCAAAGAAGTACAACTAAGCATTGTACTGAGTTTGCAAAATGTGTTGATTTGGAGGTGTTCTCCAACAACAAAAAAAGTTCCCTTTTTTAAAAAAGTAAAGATTTCATTACTCAATTTTCAAAAACTCAAAAACAAAGGAAATATTAAACCCAACAGAAATTTGCAACAACCCCTAAAAAGGAAGTGCAAACACTCAAAAATTCAACTCAAACTCACTCAAATAAATAATTCATTATAATATCAAGAGATAGATTTACCTTTAGGAGTGAGCTCTGTACAATAAGCGAGAGTGAACCTCCAATCTTAAGATCAATCACCAAACACGTTTTCCCTAGAATCTACAACTCCAACTAAATATTCAATGAACGTTTCAACTTTTTCAGTTAAATTTATTGAAAAAACAGCAGAAAAGAGGAATGAAACTCATGTTCTTCAAAATCGTAATGAGTTCTTTCTGTGATTGATCTCTCTAAAGTCATTTTTAGAGAACTTTATAAAATTGGAGACAAAAAAATTGCATAAACATTGATGTACATTATTATTATGCATATGTAATTGTACCTTAAGGATTTCAGATTTATCGGAGCATTATCCAAATTCGGAACTTTGCGCCATTTTCAATCAATATCTTGAGTTTTTGTTGTTCAATGATTTGAATTCTTATTTTTTAGTAGGGACATTAGGGAAATATAGTCCAAGTTTAATATGGGCCTGTTGGACCTTTAAATGGTCTTTATACAATACAGTTAGATTCACTGTTTACTTTTTCTACCCGACATTGTTATACTATAACAACAAAAAAGCTAACTCTCAAAACCCGTCCTCAATTCGAATAGCAAGTTGTAACTCGCGTGCATACATAAGATATATAGGACCAAACTTTTATTAGTAATTGAATTCCTATATGGAGCGTCCTTATTGTAGTCAAATTGAGTCTAATTCCACCTACCATAAAATAATAAAATTGAGATATTGTTTTTGACAGACTCCCAACTCAAGATAATTATATATGTATAATATATAATAGATGGGCACGGTCCGTGTTGAAATTTTTACAGGGAAAATTAACAATTTCTTACATATACTTTACTAAAAAAAACCCTTCATTACTGAAAATCGTAATTCAACCCTTCTTATTTCTCCAAAAAATGAGCAGGCAACAACATACTTAATTCTGTTATTCTTCTTGGTTATGATGTTTTACACTTAATAGACATTTATTTATAGGAAGAATAGAAATGGGGGTTTGAGTTTGCTGACTAACTTCATTCAGATTAGATTATGTGTTTTTTCTCATTTATTTGGAAAGTTTTAATGTAGCAAGTGTCAATATTTTTTGTAAATATAAACCTATATTTTCCTGCCAATGCAAACAACAATAGTATATCGCTCTTGCACTTTCTCTTTTTATTTTCATTATTCATTGTACATCTCTCTTCTAGTTGCATATCAAAGAGCAGCTTATTGCAATTCTTCACGTTAGCACATCTAACAAAAAGTGTTTACTTTTTGCTAAGACTTAACAGAGGGGATGAACTCCAATATGCTCTTAGAAATAAAAAGAATGAAGAAGGAAAAAAGAAATTGAAAGAAATTATTCTTGAATTCAATATGTGAAGTAATTATTATGCTATTAGTAGAAACATTACCATTGACTTCTTACTTTTTAACCTACTGGAAATAACCTCATAAAATGTTTAGTTATATATATGACTTGAAAAAACAAAAGTCAAATCTTCTGGCATGAATATTACTTTAAGAAACTGAGGTGATATCTTATCATCTTTCTTTTTTGATTGATGAGAATGAATCAATTGATATATTAACAAAATGTACTTTAGGGGAATGTATTACAACCAAACTATCTAATGTTAAAAGTTACCAAAAGGCAAACTGATTTGTGGTATAATATTATCCACTTGAGGGACGACAATTGGTTATGGTTATCTTATACCCCTTTTTCTTTTCATGTGATTTTATTAAATATACCTGATTTTGTTGCATTATAAACTGTATTTTAAGAAGTTAACATCCTTCTTAGTAGCAGGATCCGAGGGAAGAATAAAGAATGTTATGTATTACAATCAACTAGTGTGGATTCATACCTATAAGTTGAAAGCAGAAAAATAAACAAAAGCTTACCTATGATTTTTGAGTCCTTTAACCTTTATGGACAATCTCATCTAAGTGTTTGATATGATAAACTGCAAAAATCTAAATTTGACCAATCTCATCATCATCCATAGAGTAGGAATATCTAGTTTCATCATAGTCATGTTAGTTACTTATATTGATTCTGATGAAGCATCATTTGTAAGAACCCATATATGTTGCTTACACCATTATGTGATATCTTACGCCCTCAAGAACTCAGTCTGACATAAATTCTTCGTTATAAACCTAACATTTATGACAATTATATAGTACTATATTTGAACTGCATTTCCTCACTTTATTTTAATGCTAATCCCGATTTTAAAAAAATGAAATCTTCTTCTACACTTTCTATTGTCTGTTTTTCTTTTGGTTACCTCATTAGTAAAAATAAGATACACAAGAGAATTTATTTATGAGAAGATTAAAAAAAAAGTTATTATTTAGTAGATGACCAGCCCCCACGGGAGGTAGGAAATGATATAGGAAACAAATAGTAGACGAAAAAATTTTGATGTCAAAAATTAAAGTTGATAAAATGTAACTTAATCCTATCCCACCAACAAATAGCCACAACCAACTTTGATTAATAGCAGAGAAAACATAATTTTGATGTAACATAATTTCAAGATTCACATAATTGTAACCTATTTTTAAGATTCTTGTGAGCTTTTGTTCAAAATATAGATAGATAAGGCCAATCTCTTAGGTACTATCGACTCATTGTTCATATGGGCGGCAAGATTTTTAAAAATGTAATGAAAAACTGAAATCAATGAGCAGTCTTACGAAAACTGTGAAGACCACAATATATATTGATGCTGTTGGATCCGCTAAGGTAGCAGATATTGTGTTTAAGAACACAAAAGAGATTGAGATAGCCACATTAGAGTAGAGTAATCTCGAATATCCGGATCACTAAAAAAGATGGTAGACTATAGTACATGAAAATTTGGAAAATAGGAGTTTTCTTTCTCTGGGTCTTGTTGATCCTTAAAAATGGGTCGTTTTGGCCATGGTGATCAACCGGCTCCATAGATAAGGTTGCTCAAGGCTACTCACAAAAATTTTGTATTGAGTACGTGGATACCTTTGCACCTTTGGCAATGTGAGAATCTATTCGAATTTTACTCTCTTATGCCTCTTTAAAGCATTTTACACTATTTCAAATTGATGTGAAAAGTGTGTTTTTAAACGATTTTATTAAAGAAGAAGTTATCGTCAAATAACCCTCGGATTTTAATATCCTTCTTGTCCTGATTTTGTTTACAAACTTTCCAAGGTTCTATGCAGAATAAAATAAGTTCCAAAAGCTTGGCATGAAAGATTGAGTTCGTTTTTTTACTGAAAAATAATTTCCAAAGGGGGGAAATTTACACAACTCTCTTCATTCAAAGATCTGGATTATACATTCTTATAGGTCAAATATATGTTGATTATATTATTTTTTGAAGTTCTAATCCTTTTTTACGCGAGAATTTTGCAAATCTAATGAAAGGATAATTTGAAATGTGTCTTCTGGGAGAACTCACATTCATTCTCTTACTTCAAATTAACCATTAAACTAATGGAACATTCATTAGTCAAGAAAAATACACAAAGGAATTTAATAAGAAGTTTGGACTCAAAAAGGGCAGAGCCTTTGTACCCCAATGAGTTCGTCCACGTGTCTTGAAATTGATCTATCTTGAAAACACGTGGATAAAAAGATTTATAGAGAGATAGTTGGATCATTACTGTGTATTACAGCTAGTCGACTAGATATAATGTATAGTATATGCAAGTGTGCACGATTTCAAGCTGTTTTGAAGGAATCACATCTCACAGAAGTAAAAAGAATCATTCACAATCTCATTAGTACCACGGAGCCGGGATTATTGTATCCTTATTCTACGTATTTTGATTTAATTGGTTTTTCAAATGATGACTTTGCAGGTGACAAAAACGACCAAAAAAATACTAGTGCAACATGCCAAATCTTTGGAGATTGTTTTGTCTCATGTAATAAAAAGAAGGGAAAAAGGCTCTGATATACCCCTCAACTTTGTCATTTAGAGCTGATATACCACTCGTTATAAAATTGGCTCATATATGCCCTTACCGTTATACAAACGGCTCACATATACCCCGCCGTTACAAAATGGCTCACATATAGCCTTTATTTAACGGAAATTAAAAAAATAGTTTTAAATTTGTATTTGTTACTTCTAATTTTTTTTAAAAAATATTTAGGGGTATATATGATTCTTTTATCAAAGTTCAAGGTATATTTTATTTTTTTTCATAAATAAATTATTTTTTGACTTCTTTTATTATAATTATTTGAGTTTCTTATTCTTATTTTTTTTTCATTCCTTAGTTTAAAGAAAAAAAATTTAAACTATATTTTTTGTGTGTATTGTAATTTAATTTCGTATTCGAAGAAAAAATTTGGTCATCTATAATAAGTTTTACAAGAATATTAGTGAAACATAAATAAATTTGATTATCAAAATAATAATTATAAATTAGTCGTTAAAACAAAAAAAAGTCAAAAAATTATGTTTCATAAGGATTAAATTTACTCATATGAGATTATATTTTTTAGAAAAAAATAATAAAAATTTAGATTAAATTTTTTTTTTCATTTCCGTTAGAGGAAAAGGGTATATGTGGGCCATTTGTTTACAAGTAGCGGTATATATGAGCCACTTTTATAACGAGGGGTATATCAGCTCTAAGTGACAAAGTTGATGGGTATATCAGACCCTTTTCCCTAAAAAGAAATAAGTTTCGCTTACCCTATCCACCACGGAATCCAAATAGTTACCGGTTGGAATTTGTGGTACTCAAATTTTATGGATGATGCATCAATTACTTGATTATGATCTTTCCGATGAAACTGTACCAATTATCTATGATAATACTTCCGTCTTTCCAAATATATTGTGCATCATTTTAGGGCTAAGATTATCCACATAAATCATCATTTTATTCGTGATTATGTTGAAAATGGTGATTTTTCACTCGAATTTGTAGACTCTAAAAATCAATTAGCTTATATTTTTACCAAACCTCTTCTTGCGGAAAGATTTTTCTCTTCCAGAGATTGCCTTTGCATTAAATGTGTTGACTAATACATTTTACTTTACTGTTTATTTATTTTATTTCCTTATGCAATTAATTTAATTTCACGTCTTTTTGTTCAGTAATGATGACCCGCTGCCCCCTCTTCGACTTCCCCTTCTTCCTATCAAATCTGCTTCCCTTTACCTTTCTCATTTGATCCCCTTCCTTTTCTCTCATTTTTTTTATTTTTTCTTTTGTCTCTCTCTTCTACTCTTAATCTCACCATGAAAAATACTCGCCCCACGACCTCAGAGAAATCCTTTGTTGCTTTGAGTTCCTCCGAAGTAGACACAATCTCTCTCTCCCTCTCTCTTCTGATTCTCTGCAGGATCCATGGTTTCTTCGTCTGAGTCGTCAAAGAAGAGAGCTTCTACTACTAATCAGAAAGCATAAAAGAAGCCTTGTCTCTGTGTTACGGGATCTCTCTCCCACAAAGACATGCAACGATTCTGGGGTATCGAACAGAAGCAGATGTATGATTGCTTCAAAAATCGCCCCATTGTTCCCGATCGTGTTTTAGATCTCAATCAATTAATGAACTCTAACTTCCCGGGTAGCTTCTATCTCAAAGCTCATAAATTTTTTCTCTTTTTTACATTGTCTTGTCTTAAGCTTTTTAACGAAGCGGTTCACCTGTTTTATGCTAATATCCCCATCTCACCTAAGAGTGAAGAGTTACAATTGTTAGTGTTGGGTAAGCACTTTATCATCAATGAAAAGTTAATCGACAGTGTTTGGTACTAAGTTCTTTGGTGTAATTTCGTACATGAATAAAAATGACCTAATGACTTTGAAATTTCTGTTAACCCGACTATGACATTTTTGACTTTGGGACCTTATAGCTATGTTTAAGATTCGTATTCTCGCACATATCGTGGTCACAACACTTATTCCCAGAAGGGATCCTTGAGTAATATATCTACTCGTTATGTATTTGTTCTTTAGTTCCTCGTTAACAAATACTGCATCAAACATATGTGGGAAGTTTGGGGATGTTTTGAAGACTTGAATTTCTCGCCAAGTTTGCTCTATTGCTTGCTCATCTCGAGGATTATTGTGGACCGTCTTGTGGATCTTTCTTTATTTACCCCCTCACTTATAAATGCAACTTATGATTTTCATAATTTTTCTAGTATGGGGTATGTGCAAGTTGGTGAAAAGTGGGTAAAAAAGGACTCAGTCAAAATTCGGGAGGATTCTCCCAAAACCTCAAAAATCTCGGCGGATTCTGCCAGTCTTTTATTGCAGGACAATAAGGATGTATAAACTAGACTTTGAGTAGTATAACGATATTTGGAGACCTTTCATGATGCTGTGGAAAACGTATTTCATTTACAGAAAAAATATAGCCCTTATATCGGTAAGTTGTGGATTCTCATGACTTTGATCAAGCATGAAGGTATCTCAATGGTAAATCACTCAATCCAACAAGTTGACTCTCTCAAAAGTGGAGTCAACTCCTCCAACAATGAGCTTGCTGTAATAGTTCAGACCTTATACTCCTGTCTTTCGCGAAATGTGGAACGTTCTTAGAACACCTTCTATGAGAAAGTGATTAACTCCCTCAAGTACATTTGGGGTGGTCATTAACTCTATTGGCTGACCTTTACTTTTTCCATTAACTTCCAATAGGGGCATGTACCTCTCTATCTCTTGGACTACTGGTTTTTTGTCTCTCTAAATCTTAGACTACTCTGGAATCTATTTTTTTTTCTTTAATCTAGTATGCTTTTCGCTATTCTAATATATTATGACAAAGGGGGAGAGATCAAATCTATCTTTCTTACTTCTCTGTGAAATAGGGGGAGATACGATAGGGAGAGTTGCGTGCATCGATGAAATAAGACATTAAACCTCATGGAAGTCCAATTATCTTTTTAAATAAACTTGATTGTCAAGATTACTATTAATATTGTGATCAATCTTGTAATAATAAAAAATAGAGAGACTTGTAACTCGTTAGAGTTAGTTGATTTTGAAATTATACAGGTGACGCGTTGATCTTAATTTTCGTAGGTCACAAATTCAAAACGGAAATCATCAATGCAAATGACATCACGAAGGAAAAGAATATTGGCTTGACGTTGCAAAAAAGCATTGCAAAGGCATGCCTTAAATCTGAATGATACAAGAAGGAAAATAATATATGGTTAATCGACACATGGAGAAAGTCTAAATGAAGAAGAATACTCACACACTTGGAAGATATCACAACCAAATTATCAAGAAAGGAAAATCCATGAATCAAGCCTCAAGATAAGAAATATGTCGATCATAGTAGGTAATTATCACACCATCAAAAGGAAAGCAGAAGAAGTGGTTTACTTCATGGATACAGATCAACTCAATCGCCTCAATAAAGGACCACCTAAACTGATCCTTCTTTGAGATAAATCCCTTAGGTTTTTCCTTACAAGATCACAAATCATCATCTACATAACCGACCCAGATTTAGTTTGACATACACAACTTTACTTGAGGTTAGCAAACAATTTTCTTTTGTCTTTCATAAATCTTTGTAAGCAGGTGAGTTATAAAATTTAAAATGAAAGAGAAAAGAAATAATTTGAGTGTAGGTATGAAAGTTGAGGAAGTGTCAAGGTAGAATTTGGATTTGCATATCAAGATAGGATAGAGTTTCAAATTTCTGTAATATTAGGATCGGTTCAAATCTCTTAAAGAAAACCCTTGAAACCCAAGGGGGCTTGAATAGCCACCGAATTGGTAATTCGAACAAGGATAAAACCTTTTGTGTGAATTATTAGTGCACTTTCTATTATTGTTTATCTTCCTACTAATTTGCATGTGAGTCGACTATTGATTACTGGTAGTTTACTAAGTGAATTTTAAATTTACCCACTCACCCCCTTGAATATTACGATAAACTTAAAAAGAAATAAGGGTTTTAGCTAGATTGAAACCCTAGTTTTGTGGGTGATTCCTCTAGCACAAGGATAACTCGACTTTCATTAAGAGTAAGCTGTTAATTATATCTTTTTTTCCAAACATAGATATACATGGATATACACCATACATATGAATTTGTGTCCGCCTCTAATAACATGATAAAGTTAATTCAGGAGTGAAAATCATTAGTGCAAGTTTTAGGCTCTGATACGACATTTAAAAGAATAAACGTTTATGCTAACAAAGAAATTAATATACATGCATACCAGATTTTTTTAACGAACTTATCTGAGGAAAAAAACGAAATCAATCTCATTTTCCCCTATCATACGCTACATTAACTTTCGTGATTGACTCGAGTGGAGGTATTAACCCTAATGAACATATAATGACCAATTTATAGGATTCCACTTAAAATGTTTTTATTTTTGTTGCACAACATATAATCTAATGAAATGATGAAATCTATTTAATTATTAAAAAAATGAAAATTACATGGTAAAACTAATTTATGATATGTAATTACCATTATGTTATATTAGTAGTGAATGCTAAAATAATTACTATTTATAGCTTATCTTTTTATTTCATAGAAAAATAGTAAATACACACAACTATCTACAATTTGGTTGTAACATTAGGCATTTCTAGGCTAATCTACATTCGCTCAGATAAATCGCGACTCATCCAAAATAGGATAACTATTTGGTAGTTTTTGATTAGCTTTTCATGTATAAGTGTATTTGTTTCATTGATTTTTTACCTATGGTAATTGAGGGAATTAAATCAATTTTAGTCTATCATATTGTGTCAAGATAACAAACGGTTCAAGATCCAATTCAAACTAAATTTGATTGGATAAATATGGATTCAGCCATAAATTGGCAAATAATGAGTCAAGACCCAACTCAACTCAATTTTTGCTAAGTTTAATTATTTTATTTGTTCTTTAAAAATAATTTTATACACAATAACAATACAGATAAAAATATTTTATGAATATATATATATATATATAAAGAATTCATACTACTACAAAACGTCAAACTTTTTCATGGTCTAGAAAATAAATGGTAATTAAATATGTGAAAATTAAACGCCTTACAATGTACAGAGCCATTTATATTGAGGTATTTGAAATTTATATATAAACACTTAATTATATATATATATATATTAAATAAATATTTTTTAAAAAATTCAAATTAATGTACCTTTGCTCCTTCTAGATTCGCTAGTACATAAAAGTGATTAAAACGTAGGAATTTTGTATCTATAATACTAAACAAATGATATATCTTGGTATTTTCTAGTTCTCTTGTATTTAAAAAATGTCGATTTGTTATACTAAAAAAAGTCATAAAATCAGAAAATTGAATTTTTCAATAACGTGTCACGCCCCTAGCCTACACCATGGGAGGGACTGGCACTCGATGAATATTGTTGGTCTCGAGCGAAAAAGTTGGTCTAACTTACTTAACTCAGCGGAAGACTAAACTCAACTCAATCAAGAAGTAGAGCATGTTTAAAAGTAGTACTTATTATGGTATTCTGGCCAAATGCAACTTAAGTTTCAACACTTAGAACATATGAAATTACAAAGTACATGAGACTCCAAAACTGAACTACTAAATGTATATGAAGCCTCTAAATTGACTAAGACGGATGTTAGAACAAACCCCACAACGTCCTAATGAACAAAACTAGAAAAGAAATTAAAAGGATGTCCTTTAAAATGCAAGGAGGCTCACCACTAACTCTGGAACTCAAACTTGATCAACGAAGTGTTGCGTGTTGATCCTGGTTACCTCTGTGTTCATCATAAGACGATGCAAGAAAACTGGCATCGTATATTGAATGTACGAGTGTTCGAGTTTGAATGCTAAACACAACTCTAAATGCTTGAAAGGAAATTAAGGATGAAATTACTTTGGCTCTACTAGACTCATAAGAAAACAAATCAATATAAAGCAATAAGAACATATGCTATATATATATATTTATATATATATTGCTCTAGCTTGTGCGGTACGCCAGGATCTGTCGTACAGAGCCTGCCTCGAGGGTCTTTGGTAAGCGCGCTCCCCAGGGGTTGTCAGAGGGAACCTCCGACTTTTCTTCTCCATTTTTCATCTCTAAACCACCTAAACATCCAAGGATCCCAGCCCAAAAACTTAGGATCACTAAGTACCTCATTACCCAATAGATTAGTCCCAAAAAAACCCAAGAAACATAAACCAAATCTACTAGAGAAAAATTACAATTCAACCAACAAGGAATTCTCATTTTTTTGTCAAGAAGTTCCATGTTCATTATTCAATAAACTCTAACTTAGTGAATTGAATCAAATTGGGGTGTGGATGAAAGGAACCAACAAAGAATGGTCTCACATACCTTAAAGGGATCACTTCCGATGAAATTCGCAATGATTCTTGGCGTTCTTTCCTCTCTTTTTCCTTTTTCCTCGTCTCTTCTCTTTTATCCCAAGGCCTTAGCGTATTCAAATTCTAAAAACTAACTTAAGACTTAAATTTTCCCTTGATAAACACTTAAAACAAATTAGGAAATAGTAGGGTGAAAATATTACTTTACCTTTACTAAAGGATTGGATTCTCCTCAATCCAACAACCTAACATTCATAAGGCATATCTCACTCATACGATATAAAAGTTTCGCAAACTCGGCGGCGTTAGAAAGATCTTTGCATTGGATTTCCAACCATATAAATAACTCATGTCAGTTTCTCCTGAAATGAAAGTTATGGCCGTCTAAAAAATGACCAAAAACTCACTTTTGAAATCTGGAAATTTTCCACATTTCTCTTTTTATTTCTAAAAACAATTATTTGATCTCCTAGCTTATTCTTATTTATTTCAAGTTACTAGATGTTACATGACCTATACAATCAAATTTAACAATTTTGAGGTATTAAATGTCACATGCAAAAAATAATTATGTGGACAGAATTAAACAAGTCAAACTAAATTATCAGTAACTAAATATATCTGTCAATTTATCATAAAAGTAATCACATTTCTTTTACTCTCTTTTTCCCTCAAGTTGTGTAATGTGTACTTTTTTAGCTTATTTCGAAATGAAAGTCTTTTTATAGTCCTATATTAATTGTTCACTCTATTATAGATAATTCTTCTAATCATTTTGATCTCATCGATCCTTAAAATTGTTCCTTTTTTTATTTTTGTAAATTAATCATGTTTGCAAACCTTCAGAAAAAAATTCTGCAAGTGCAAATTGATGAAATTTAGCATTTTTATTTATGATTTCTTATAACGAGAAAAATAAATAACTAAATTAAAATAAAAATGACATATTTTAACTTTGAATTTGAATAAAACAATTTATAATCACATTAAGATCTAAAATTTCTATTACATGTCATATTTCAATTTCCTTTTATTTTTTTATGTCGAAATAAATCGTGTCACATAAATTGATATGGACAAGACAATACAACTAAGAAACCTCCATTACTAATTTCCCCCATTCACCCCACTCCATATTTACATTTCTGTAAAATTTAATTTAGGAAGAAAACCTCTCCCCGTTCTTCAGTTCCCTCTTTAAATTTAATCTAAGAAGAAAGCCACTCACCCTTGTTCAGTTCCCTTTGAAGACTTCAAAATCATACAAATTTATGTTCAGCAGCTGAAGGATAACGTGTGCTCAAAAGGGTATTTGATACTTTTCTATTTTTTTTTAGATGTTTACAGTATCAGTAATAATTTTAGATCTTGATAAGCTTAAACTTTCATTCCTTGTTCTGTTTAAAAAATAAATCTCTCATTTGGGTGTTGTCAACTTTGTGAAATAGAAGCCCTATCATCCTCTTTATACTTTTTTTGTGGTAGATGTTTCTTTTCTTGGGATTTTGGAATGTAGAAAACACCAAATTTTGCTTTCTTTTTTTGGTGTTTTTTAGAATGTTTTAATGCAATGACATTTCTTTTGAGTCGAGGGGGCTATCGAAAATACACTCTCAAACCCCACAAACAATGTTAGGAGTAAAATTTTGTCTACATGCTATCCTTTATAGACCTTTTAAAACTTACTTTCTGTCTCGCTAGTAGAAATCTCTTGTTTGCTAAGGAATTAGTCCAAGTTATACCAATATGTATATATGTTGGATATGATGCTTCCTCACCTATGAAGAATAAAATAGAAAACATCACCCAATTTGGCATTTATGAGTTGATAGGTATTTCGAAGTTATGTTATGTGTTGAATTAACTTAGGCGAAATTGAAAATTTGAGTGGAACTTACTTTCTTTCACGTTAGTAGAGATTTCTTTCTTGTTAAGGGACTAGTCAAAGTTAGAACATGAAGTATGTTGGACATATTCGTTCCTTAGGAAGAAGAATCACCCAATTTGGGATTCTTGAGTTTATGTTAATATCGAAGTTATGTTTGTGTTATATTCTCATAGGCGAGCTTGAAGTATTGAATGGAAACTTACTTTTTGTATGGTTAGTAGAAATTTCTTGTTTTCTAAGGGATTACTAATAGTAAATCATAAAACAAAAATTTCCTCAGGTAATTAAATGTAATATCCGAGAAGCCTGCAGGAATCCCATCACCAATATTCCTTGGGCAGAGGTTCGAAGTTATCCACCTCACTAAGGATACATAATCATTCTTCTTGTAGCATAAATGTTTGGGGTCATATATCCCAAAAAGGTTAATTGAAATAGTACTATTAGTTGTACCAGGGTTATATTTACAGTCATACAATTGTACTAAAATTTAATACAAATATTATTTTTATATATACTACCAAGAGACTTCTTTAGTGTTGAAGGAAATGTCAAGCGTTATCTATTGATTTATAGTATTCGATAATCATAGGTTATTCATAAATTGTTTTGATGTGAGAGCTCAGTACTATAAATTTCTAGTACAATAACTATAAAATCACTAAATTGAACTTCTAAGTTCTCATCAAATTCTATACAAAAATACTTTATATGTGTTTAATTTAACCTAAGCAAGTCAAGTTTACATCAAGAGTTGCAAATTAATGAAATCAATGCAAATGTCATCTATATATTATACACATTTTCTTTTATCGTTAAAGTTGTGATAAGTTTGTTTGTTGTTGTTGTAACGTATACCTTGAATTTACCAATCCTATACTTGTTCAACTTCTACAAATTATCATGCCTCTAGATGAACAAATACTATCTTTACAATCTCTTGATCGACTTAGTAGTCTTGGTATTCATTTAATCAATGAAATTCTAAATAGGTTGTATTTTCGCGAAGTTGTAAGAACTAGTACACTTTCTAAGGATTGACAATGTACTTGTCGTAGAATAACATAAGTTAAATTTGGTCAAACGAACCAGGAAACACCAGAGGACTTGACATCCCCTACTATTAGATTTATTCATATTCTCGATTGGTTCCTCAGGTTTCATATAGGAATAACATTGAAAGTTAACCTTAACATTACTAGTCTAATAGTAAGTCCTATCATTTGATATATTTTCTCGACACAAATCGTGATTCTTCTTCGAGTTATTTCCTCACAGATATGGAAGGTTCATGCCTTATATAAATACTTCTCGGTCTAACTTGGACTAATGGATAAAGGTAAGTTTCCACTTTATGCATTAAGTTTTACCAAGGAAATTTAACACATAAAATAACTTTGAAATAAATTAAATTCAACAATCCTAAATTGGGTGATGCCTCTTCGAGTTTCTTCTTTACTGATGAGAAAGGATTCTATCCAACATAAATACTTCTCGATCTAAAGTGGACTAATCCCTTAACAGGAAAGAAGTTCCTACTAACCAGAAAACAAGTTCCCAAAGAAAATTCAACAGACAATATAACTTCGAAGTAAACAAAGAAACACTCAAATCATAGATCATTTAAGAATAACCATGAAATTTAAAATCTAACTTTGTTCCCAAACAGAGTATTCAAAACATTCATCCAGGTTCACAATCCTATGTTTCCAATCATATAAAATAGTTATAGTACCTTATGGCAAAGGAAAAACACAGCCTTACTACTCTATCAACCAAATGTTTGATTTCTATTTGCACTTCCTAAACATTTGAGCCATAGATTAAGCAGAATTGTGATAACAATAATAGTCAACAAGATACACAACTTCTGCTTTGGATAATGCCCGTTGAAATTTTGTTATCTTCACGAGTACTTTCGAACATTTGTTCGTTTCAATTTGACTAGGCTTGATTTCCATTTTCACCAGTTCTAGAGGCTTTGCCAATAAAACCTTGATTAGCTTCATTTCACCCTATTCTAATAGTACATCATAAAACATAACTGTTCTCAAATAATTAAATGTAATGTCCGAGAAAGTTGTCGGAATCTCATCAACAACCTCCTGGGGCACATGTTCGAAATAATTCCCATCATTAAGGATACACCCCTAAGAACAATCAAGAAAAAAACATCAAATTCATTACATACGAATATAAAAACATGGAAAAGACAGAGAGAAAAATAAATATTAATGACAACCTGAATTTCCATTTCTTACAAATTAGGAGAGCTTCGTATCATGCAAAGAACAAACGAAAGCTTAAAAAACTCTCCAAGTGTAATCCTAGATATGAATAGACGTTTCAGAAAATTAAGAGAGGATGGAAACCTTGTTGGCATCAATTTAGTTGATGCAATATTGACCTACAAATAAAATGATAAAGATCAGGATGTCAAAAACAA
The DNA here is from genome assembly GCA_027704865.1 of Solanum neorickii. Classification (NCBI taxonomy): domain Eukaryota; kingdom Viridiplantae; phylum Streptophyta; class Magnoliopsida; order Solanales; family Solanaceae; genus Solanum; species Solanum neorickii. The sequence goes on along the minus strand of JAKWJC010000363.1, from coordinate 16,362,131 downwards.
AAGTACATGTATGAAAATACAAGTGAAATGAAGCAACATTACCTCAAAATGATACCAGCTGAAATACTCAAGAGCATGAATAGAGGAAAAAATATTATCAAAATTATGTTTCCTCTAGAACTAATTCTGCAGGCTCATACAAAGCATTGGAAAGAATAGGTACATTTTCCATATATATCAACTGTATATCGCCACAAAAAACAAATGACCTTAGCTTAGGAGAATTAATACTCAGGAGGTACGATTGTCTATGTCTTCTAGAACTGAATCTTCAAGCAAAATTCAAGATCAACATTTCAAACGTATTAGAAAATAATGTTCCAAACTTTAATTTTAGGCTAATCAACTTATTAAATCCCTGAAGAAGCATGGAAGGTGTATTTCACATTTCATGAGATACAAATGCCTCAATGTTGAGCAACAAAATAAGAAGTAAGGGATCATGTATGGTGGATAAGTAAATGGAAGTTTAAGGGCGAAATGTTAAATGAAATTTGTGGTGAGCAAATGTATCAAACGATCAATATTAGGACATACTTTTAGACTAGTAACATCAAGGGTAAAATTCAATGTTGTTCCTATATGAAAACGGAAGAAACAATCGAGAATGAGAATTATAAATCCAATGGTAGGGATGTCAAGTCCTCTGGTGTTACCTAGAAAGTTTGATCAAATATCACCTTTGGAATTGTACGACAAGTATATTGCCAATCCATAGAAAGTGTACTATTTCTTACAACATCTTGTAAAGATAACCTATTTAGAATGTCATTGATTAAATGAAAGGCAAGGTTGCTTAGTTGATCGGGAGAAGGTAAATGTAGTCTTTGTTCATTTAGATGCATGATAATCTGTAGAAATTAAACACAATGCTATTGGTAAGCTTAGGATATACGCTACACAACCAACAAACAAATTATCTTCACCTAATTCAATTAACATGTCACAACTCTAACAATAAAAGAAAAAGGTGCATAATTTGTAGATGAATTTTGTTTGATTTCCTTAATTTGCAACTGCTGATGTAAAATTGTCTGTCTTTGGTTAAATCAAATACATATAAAGTATTTTAGTTTAGAACTTGCAAGTTTAAATTAGTGATGTTTACTTACTGTAGTAGATATTTATAGTACTTAATGCTTACATCAAAACATCATATGAATGATCTGTGTTTATCGTAACATTATAAATCAATAGATGACACTTGACAGTTCATTATACACTAAAGGATTCATTTGGTAGTATATATAAAAATAGTATTTAGAATAAATTTTGGTACAATGTTTGACTGTAAATTTAACTATGCTACAACTAATTACAATTTCTTTTTTCTTCATATTTTTTACTTTTCATTTGCTTTCAATACTATCTACGCCACCTCAACACCAAAAAGGCATATTTATTTCATTTCAAATTAGTTATAGGAGGTATTAGGATATTTAAAGAAAATGTATGTCCTTCAAGTTTCGACCATAGTTCAAAGGGAGTACTTATGCCTTTTTTTTAATAAAATAAAATAAAATAAAATTTAAAAAATTGACAATGTTTTTCCATAACTTTTTCTTTTTGGAATTCGTGGGTTCTAGGACTAAATAAGAATCATTTTCTTTCTTTTTGTTAGATTTCTATCATGATGAATTAAATCTATCAAAAAAATATTGTTGTAGTTTATTAAATGCCCATTTTAACAACTTTTTCTTTCTTCAATGTTAATGGTGGTTGTCTAAAATCTTATGTTGTAATAGAACATAAAGATTGGTGTTAATAACAAGCAAAACCAAACCTAATAATTAAAGACTTCTGGTACATCAATATGTTAACTCCTTAGATTTAGTTGATTTTGAAAATAAACACTTAACGCGTTTATCCCAATATTCGTAGGTGATTGTTTCAAAAAAGAAATCATCAGCGCAAACGACTTCAAGAAGGAAAAGAATATTTGCTTCAAGCTCTAGAGAAACATTGGAAAGGCAAGCCTCAAATTTAAGGGACAAAAGAAGAAAAGAAATCTATGGTTGATCAGCAGATAAAGGAAAATCTAAATGAAGAAGAATACTCGTACACTTGGCAGTGATCACAACTGAATCATCAAGAAAGGAAAGAGTCATAAATCAAGCCACAAGATAACAAGTCTGTCGATCATACTAGGAAAAAATCAAACCAGCATAATGAAAGAGGAAGAAGCGATTTACATAATGGATATTGATCAACTAAATTGCCTCAATCAAGGAATCCCTAAATTAATCCTTGATTGAGATAAATCCCTTGGGGTTTCCTTACAAGAGCACAAATCATCATCTATATAAACCTACCCAGATTTGTAGTGTTAAGTACACAATTTCACTTGAGCTTAGCAAACAGTTTTATTTTGTCTTTCATAAAGCTTTGTAAACACGTGAGTGATACAAATGAAAAGAAAAGAGAAAAGAATGAATTTCAGTGTAGGTATACAAGTTGAGGTAGTGTCAAGGTAAAAATCTGAATTGCATATCACAGATGATAAAGTTTCAAATTGATGTAACACAAAGATATCTTCAAGGCTCTTAAAGAAAACCCTTGAAACCCAAAGGGAATAGACTAGGAACTTCATTGGGGATCCGAACCAGGATAAAACCTTTTGTGTCAATTATTTACTGCAACTTTCTATTATGGTTTATCTTCCAACTAACTTGCAGTTGAGTCAATTATCGCCTGCTAGTATTTGACTAATTGAATTTTAAATTAACCCCCTCCTCATGAAAATAAATTGGTATAAGAGCAGGTCAAACAGATTTAGTGTTTAACCATACCAGAGTTATAACTATCAAATGGCACATTACAAAATCTCCGGTGCTTTACTTTACGACGGACACTCTCCACATAAATCACCTTACTTCAATGGGCAACATTACTCTCACAGCAAAGATAGATTCAGAATCTCTGTCTCCGCAAATGAACATCAATCTTGAGTAGTAATCAAGAAAGTCACAAAGCCAATCATTTGATTACCTTAAAAGGATGGAACTAAAAATCCTTTTGATCCTAAATTGTTCGATATTACTAAGGAACAACAAGAGGTAATTCAAACTAATGCCAGAGATATGAGTTTGTTGTATTGTGTAGTAAAAGGAGCGGAATATTAAAAAATATCAGCTGATGTAACTCCAAATGAAATGTGGGATAAACTTTAAGTAACCTATGAAGGAACAACGAAATTCAAGGAAGCCTATATAAGCTCCCTTGTAAATGAATACGAACTATTCCAAATTGTTGACGATGCAAATGTTGAATCTATGTTCTCAAGATTCAGCAAAATTGTCATTGAACTAAAATTTCTTGGAATGGTGTATTCAAACATCGTTACAAGTCAGTAAACTTGTCAACAGTCTTCACAAAGCCTGGGAAATAAAAGTTGTCATTCTTAAAGACAGAGATCTATAGAACATGACATATGATAAACTTCGAGGTAACTTAATGGCTTATGAAATAAATCACATTGACAGGTACAACAAGGACGACAAAATGAAAACAGTGGCTTTTATTGGTGAGACATATGAAACTGAGGAGGAAGCCGATTACGGAATGACCCTCATTAATGGCAGAGTAAGACAGATGCTCAGAGATAGGAGTTAGCGACCTCTAAAAGAGTAACAAACAAAGGACTTCAGAAGTAATAATGGTCGATGGTACTAATACAAAGAACCAATCCATATCAAGCAACATTGTCCAAAACGAAAAAGAAGAAGCAATTGACAAAATGAATATACAAAAAGTCTCGGAGCATGGGAACAAGGAGAAACAACCGATGATGACAACGATGAAATGGCAAACTCGTGTTTCGTGTCTCTAGGAGAAAGAACAACGTAACATCTTATAATTTTCCGAACTGTAATGACTTACAAAACTCTTTGGATATGGTCACTGATGAATTATAGAAATTTATTGACGAATACAACAAAGTTGCTCAAGAAAAGAAAGTTTAGCAGATTCTTCTTGAAGCAAGTCAGATTGAAGTTGATCTACTATTAGAAGAACTGGAGGAAGTCAAAATGCAATTAAATATTGTCAGAAAATCTTCAAGACATAGTTCTATTCAATCAAACAAAACAACGCTCTTTTGAAGAAACTCTCCAAGTCATAATTCTAACTATTGTGTGTTTTACTTATGGCCACATTGGTCATAAATCCTTCAGATGCAGAAAATATTCTTCTGGAAAATAGATTTGGAGACCAAAATTTGTTAATCATCAAGGGCCCAAAAATACTTGGATTCCTAAAAGAGACTAATATTTTTGTCTTGCTGGAGCAATTCTAGAAAACCTACAAAAAGGGAATGTGGTATTTCATAGTGGATTCTCCAGATATATGTGCGGAAATAAGGAAACTTTAACACAATAAAAAGAGTAGATGAAGGATGTGTTAGATTTAGAGGTAATGCTAAAGTAGAAGTTACTTGACTCAAAACCATTACTCTTAGGTCATCATGCAATCTTGTCGAAGTTTACTTAGTCGAAGGACTCAAAGATAATCTACTTAGCATAAGTCCAGTGTGTGAAACTAGATTTCAAGCGACATTCAATACAGATAGCTGCATCATTAAACATCCTGGTAAAATACAATATTCATCAGAGACTGAGTAATCAATGTTCATAACTAAAATAATGCATGCTCTTGAAAAACTGTCAGACTTAAGCTAGTGATTCTACTACCGAAACTAAAGTTTGAAAAAGATCACATCTACGATGCATGTCAAATGGGTAAGCAAAACTCGTTCATCGTTCACAGGTAAATACATTGTATGTACATCTAAACCCCTACAAGTTCTTCATATGGAACTTTTTGGTCCCTCTAGAACTGCCACTTTCAAAGGTAAGACATATGCCTTTTTAATCGTTGATAACTTCTCAAGATTCACATGCATAATATTCTTAACTCAAAAAAATGAATTCTTTGCAAATTTTGATGCTTTTTGTAGAAAAGTTCACAAAGAAGTAGGATATTTCATCACAACCATACATAGTGATCATGGTGGTGACTTTAAAAATAAGGCATTTGAATAATTGTGTGCTCAAAACGTATCACTCAAAATTTATATTCACCTACATATCCTCAATAAAATGGAATAGTTGAACAAGAAATTTGATCCTGACAAGATACAGCAAGAATAATGCTTTTGCATCGAAGTTTATTAGATCACTTTTTGGCAGAAGCAGTGAGCACTACATGCCACATTCTTAATAGGTGCCTAATTAGACGGATACTGAAGAAGAATTCCTATGAACAATGGAGAGGCAAGAAACCAAACATCACCTACTTTCTTCCCTTCGGATGCAAGTGCTTCATCCACAACAATTGTAAGAACAATCTTCGTAAGGGTTATCCAAGGAGTGACAAAGGTATTTTCTTAGGCTATTCTATCAATAGAGTCTTTCAGGTTTTTAATAAAAGAACATTAAGTGTTGAATAATATGTGTATGTTTTATTTGATGAGACTAATCAAAGAGTGTAGGAAATTAAAGGAGGTGATGATGACATTACCCCCCATAAAAACAGTGGAAAATACTGCAGATATCGGTTCCAAAATTCATATTGAAGTCAACTACTGCAGAAGCGAAGTAGACTACGCTAGCTGACAGATCAAATATTCCAAGGGAATGGGGACAAAATACTAACTATCCTGAAAGTTTCATACTCGATAAACCTGATGAAAAAGTTCAGAAGTGATCTTCTCTCAAAAAATAAGCTTCTGTTGCATTGATATCTCTAATGGAACCTAATAGAATAAACGAAGCAATAGAAGAGGAATCATGGGTGCAATCAATCAATGAAAAACTCGAACAATTTTAAAGAAATCAAGTATGGACTCTAATAGAAACACAGAAAAATTGCTCTGTTATTGGAATCAAGTAGGTATTTCGAAACAAACTAGATAAAATAGAAACACAGAAAAATTGCTCTGTTATTGGAATCAAGTAGGTATTTCGAAACAAACTAGATAAAATAGAAAAGTTACTCGAAACAAAGCATGGTTAGTCGCTCAAGGCTACTCATAACAAGAATGTATTGGCTATGATGAAACCTTTGCAACTGTGGCAAGGTTATAATCTATTAGAATTTTACTTTCATATGCCCCTTTCAAGAATTTTATACTTTTTCAAATGGATGTGAAAAGTGCGTTTTAAATTGTTTTATAAAAGAAGAAGTTTTCAACCCCACGCTTTTGAAAATCCTTCTTGTCCCGATTTTTTCAATAAACTTTCCAATGCTCTCTGCATACTTAAACATGCTACAAAAGCTTAGTACGAATGATTGAATTTGTTCTTGCTACAACATAATTTAGGGAAAATTTACACAACTCTCTTCACTCAATGGTCTGATTATACATTCTTTTAGTTCACATCTATGTTGACAATATTATTTTGGAAGTTCTAATCCTTCTTTGTGCAAGAATTTTGCAACTCTAATAAAAGGAGAATTTGAAATGAGTCTTATGGGAGAACTCACATTCTTTCTCAAACTTCAAATTAACCAGTCAACTAATAGAACATTCATTAGTCAAGAAAAGTACACTAAGGTATTCATTAAGAAGTTTGGACTCGAAAAGGGCAAAGCCTTTGGGACCCCTATGAGTCTGCCACGTGTCTTGAAATTGATGCATCTGGAAAAGATATGGATGAAAAGATGTATAGAGAGATATTTGCACTACTAAAAAATAGTGAATACCAACCTAAAAATACCGACCTCCGGAGGCCGGAAAAAGCTTGGTCACTATTCAATTCCGATCTCAGGTACTGACCTCTCGAGGTTAGTTTCAATTTAAGTCGGTAAAATTCATTATTTTATTTTTATTATTTCGCTCTTTCTCAGGTCAGAATATTTAATTCTCAAATTTTTTCTACCAAAATCTGGAGGTCAGTATTTTTATTTCTCATTTTTGAGATTGTGATCTCCGAAAGTTGGTATTTTTTTTTTCCAAATTTCGACCTCCGAAGGTCGATATTTTCATTTCTTTTTTTAGTTTTCGACCTCTAGAAGCCGATATTTCTATTTCTTATTTTTAGATTCCGACCTCCGGAGGTCATTATTTCAATTTCTCATTTTTTACATTCCAACCTCCAGAGGTCGATATTTTTATTTCTTATTTTTTATATTCCGACATCCGGAGGTCTGTATTTTTATTTCTTATTTTTTTGATTTCGACCTTCGTAGGTAGGTTTTTTTGTTTCTTATTTTTTTGATTCCAACCTCTTGAGGTTGGTATTTTTATTTCTTTTATTGTTGAGATTCCAACCTCAGGAGGTCCGTATTTTTATTTAGTTTTTTTAGATTCTGACCTCTGGAGGTCAGTATTTTTATTTCTTATTTTTGAGATTCTGACCTCTAGAGGTCGGTATTTCTGCTACAAAATTGGCAGCATTGAGCTACAATTTTTGTATCCCACTTGCATATTTATATCAAAACAACCTAAACAATTCCAAATAAGCTATTTCAAAATAATTTTCATCCAGCACAAAGAATTCCAAATGATATATTTTAAAATCAAATCATCCAAGCAAAACAAGACAATATTTTCAACATATGCATTAAACTATTTCAAAAATAAACTTCATTCAACTTCAAAATAAACTAAAATACGAACAAACAATTCCAAAAATATAGAAGTCTAAAATGTCAAACCAATATAACTACTCCTTATCACCATCACTCTCCTTATCACCGTTATCATTATCATCACCCTCATGATCAGCTCCATCATCACTGCTTGCAGGACATGGATAAAAAATCATTCCTGATTCAAAAAGAAAAGTTAGTTGGGCTTGAAGCGTTGCATAACTCTTTTTCTCTGCTTCCTTTGATGTCGCAATCTCCACCTCTCTCTTCTTCTCTCTATCGGCTACAACACCAAGCTTGGCATTGAGAAAATTTATCTTACCCTCTATTGCAGATATTATCTCTTTATCCCCGCCATTGAAGCTATAAGATGATTAACCACAATACCGAGCCTGCTTCTTTTCGTATGTCCTCTCTGGATAGCCGTAGCTCTAATCGGTTTACCTGCACTTTGTTTCAAAAGATTCTCACTTTTTTCTTGTGTAAATGATCTGTCCCGAATCTCAAGAGGTAGAGTACTACGATATTCGTGAGATAATTGTATAAACTTATACTATAATTTAAACAAAGAACTCTACAAATAAGAATCATATATTTATATATATAAAAGAAAATATTAGGCACGCCTACGTGGCACTACGACAAACAAGAATCCCTTTTAAATTTATTTATTTTTAAAATAGCCTTCCCCTTTCAAGAAAAATTCTGACTTTTATGATGAGTTATGATTTTAATGAAGATATGTGATTTTTAGGAAATGTTGTGACTTTTATGAAAAGTTGTGACTTTTATGAATAGTTACGACTTCTATGAAGAGTTGTGACTTTTATGAAAAGTTGCAACTTTTATGAAGAGTTTCAACTTTTATATCAAAAGTTAAAACTTTTCTGAAAAGTTGTGACTTTTATGAAGACTTGCGACTTTTATGAAAATTGTGACTTTTATGAGAGGTTGTGACCTTTTCAAATGGTTGAAAGTTTTCCAATAAGTTGTGACCTTTCCGATAAGACACAATAAATATTTATTCACACTACCCTCTGTTATCTATAAATAGAGGAATTTGTTGCCACTATTATTTGATGGTTTTTTCCATTGGATAGTTGAATTCAATTACATTGATTAAGCTCAATATGAAGTTTGTTTTAGTCCTAAAAGGTTTCATCCTACTATTTCATGGAGTTTAATCCCTACAATAAGTCGTAGTGATTCATGTAAGTATGACAACTCTTTTTGCTATTGTAGTGACATTTTTCCTTTAACTTGGAAAATATACTAAACTACACAACTTTATTTTACATAATTCAAATATTTCCCTACTCTTTATTTAAAATTAAAAAATCCCTTTTTTACTACCAATGATACTTTACTTACTTATCACGTTGGAAAAGTTAAACAAAAGTTTACCTTCCCCAAAATTTTTGCCCAAAACTTTCCCACTAATTTTTTCAGTTAAAAATTCAAAGCAAATTTGAAATTTCAAATGATTCTTATGCCTAATCATCCGGAATTGAGTCCAAAAATATGTATATCATCTTCCCCATTATGATTTTTTTTTTCCTTTTTTGCGTTTTCACTGTTTTTTTTGTCCTTAAAAATCTATATTTTTTTTTTCAAAAATTGAAATCTCTGTAGATCTAAGTTATACATCGTTGCATGACAATATAGTAATGACAATCCCATGTTCTAGCAAGAGAAATTCGTCCAAGAGCAAACATGCATCTAGTTCGAAAGACCCAAAAAACCCAACGAAAAGGGATAGAAAGGCGGCACCTCCGATTGTTCGACCAACAATTCCAAAGGTATGTACATTATTTTCCATATCGATCGTGATTTTCATATTTTTTACTTAGTCTGATGATTCCAATTTTTACGTATCAATTATTTTGTATCAGGATTTTTGTATTTTTTCGTTAGCCAGATGATTTATTTGTTTCTATTAAGTATCATTTATTTTTTATAAAAAAAATTGTATTTATTTGTTATCTACTGATTCATTTTTTTTTTCAAGTATCAATTTTTTTCGTATTTATGTGCCCTCATGATAAACTGATTTATGTGTTAATTTTAGGTATTTTACATATATATTAATGTATCATATATACTAGTTAAGTATCAGTTTGTTATATATATTTATTTGTATCTTTATATAAAGAATAATGAAATTATTTGTTATTTGTGTATCTTTTTATGTTGCACACGAAATACGAAGATGATTAAGTTTGATGTGTTGCTGTTATTTAGTATAAATTTGCATGCAAAATAAGGTATCAACAGATATGGAACACTGTTATGGAAGTATGATATGGGCAAATTCAAGGCTGGATATGTTAGTGATAGCGACGATCCAACAAGGACAAAGAGTGCGTATACTACACTGGCAGAAGGTGTATTGGCTGATGTTGATTAGTAAGGTTTCTATTATGTTGAACTTACGTTAATTAATATTTTGTATTACAGCTTCTCTTTTTCGTTCAATCGTTCTAAGTAGTTATTAATTTGAAGAATTTTTTTGTCAAATATTTGTGTCCAATTATATAAGTTAATTAACAGTAATAATAAATTATTTTTGTATCAGTAAGATCTACAAAATAACTAATGATACCATATAAAATTTGGTCATAGTACACCTCATACATTATTTAGACAATTATTGCACAGAATGATTCAAAATAATTTAATTAAAATGTTGTTGTTTTTCAGTAAACCTATAGATATCAAACTATATTATAACTAGATACAAAATTTTCATAGAATTATTAAGTATATGATACATATTTTAGAATAAAAAAATAAGATTAGTCTATCTTTAACAATTAATACAAATTAATGTGATCACTGTATTTAGTATCGTTCAACTGTACCATATAAACTATGTTCATAATATACTTACACGATTATTACAATAAATGATACAAAATAATTTGTGTATAATATCCTAATTTTTCAGTAAACAAAAAATGTATGATACTACATTTTAATCAGTTACACAATATCCATTGTATTATTAAGTATATGCTACATATTTTAGTATCAAAAAATAACTTTGTTTATCTTTAATAATTAATGCAAAATTATGTAATGATTACATTTAGTATCGTTCAGCAGGCTGAGTCATACAATAATATATATATATATATATATATATTATATATATATATATATATATATATTTGATAATTTTATCAACTTTTTGTCTCCAATTAGATAAGTTAATTAACAGTACATATAAATTATTGTTGTAAAGGTAAGATCTACAAAATAAATGATGATACCATATAAAGTTTGTTCAAATTATACATGATACTACATTTATAAGATCTACAAAATAAATGATGATACCATATAAAGTTTGTTCAAATTATACATGATACTACATTTACACAATTGTTACACATGCCGATACAAAATAATTTACCCCAAAATCATACTTTTAAAGTAAATCAAAATGTATGATACTATATTACAATCAGATACACAAAATCTATAGTGTTATTAAGTATATGATACATATTTTACTATCAAAAAATAAATTTGTTTATCTTTATCAATTAATACAAAATTATGTAATGAATATATTGAGTATCGTTCAGCATATTGAATCATATATTACTCTATATATTTAGTATCGCTTGTTGTTTTTCATTGGATAACAAAATTTTGTTATCAGATACATTATATATTTATCATTATATGTAAATGATATTAAACAAGTTATAAATTTTTTAATTTCTTTAAACTTCATATAATACAGTCAAAATTCGATATATTTAGTATCAATATATATTTTGTAGCTTGAAACATTCACATGGTTTTAATCACATCAATTGAAAAAGTTCAAATTATAATAGTAAATTAATAATATCAAGAATCATTATTACACATCAAGCATAAAACAAGAAAAAAAATCATCAAGATTTTAGTATCTCTTCAACACACACGATGACACTTGTTGTTGCATAGAAATTCAGTATCTCTTCAATACCTTTATCTAAAGTATCAATGCATAGAGGATACGTTTAGAATCCAACCTCATGTTTCTTAATTTCTATGTAAAATTTTAAACCCATATCATTTCGAATACACAATGGAGATTAATTACCTTCAACAACATATCTAATCTCGATATTTTTTTCGATTCATCAATACCCAGCTCAGCCGCAATTACTGAAATAAGATTCATGAACGAAATATTTTCCCTAACCACTATCCCATCTCTTTTTTATCGCTCATATATAACAACACTTCCCCATATTGCAGAATGTCGTAACAAGATCAAAATATTCATTTTTGAATCTTCACAAATTGCGTTATTGATTTTTTTAAAACAAGCTTGGCTTTTTTTCAATTCACAAAGTGAAGGTTTCAATATTTGAAATTCAATAATGAGATAAATTAGTACATGATATTTATGAAGATTAGACGCTTAATATGTTAAACGTCAACGTGAATTGTGGGATAATTCGTATCCCTTTAATTGCGCTGTAACTGTTAAAAACAAAAAATAATTAAAGTATCCGCTCACTATAATTTAAGTATTGTTATGTTATTTTAAGTATCCGAACTACTCTAAAAAGGGATTTTTGGTAAATATGAATACAATAGGGATGAAATGTAATTTGTCCCTTAGAGTATGTGATTTGCCTAATTTTTACAAAGATTTTTTTGTCTTTTAATTAAAATAAATAAATAATTAAACAACTGAAACAAACTTTATCCAAAAATAATCTCTCGATCGATCATTTGCCGAAGCCGTAGCCGTAGCAGAAGCCGAGCGAGCGAGCAACCACGATGATGACACGACGGGGTCCCTCTATACAACCCTTTTAACAATTAATAGGAGTATTTATATATTTAAACTCTGCTATTTTTCTTTCCACCATTGACAAGGGACAAATGTCTTTTCATTAAAGCATAAGATGACTTTTCAAGTTTTTCTTTTTCCCTATATTTCCCATATATTCTTGCAACATACCTAACACAACCCAAATTAAAAACTGTTCTGAAAAATAAGGCATTAAAAGATACAAAAGTAGGTTTAATGACAATAAAAATGGAAACACCATAAACTCCAAAGTTTTAACAAACAACTAACCAAACTAATGCTAAAGAACAATCCCAAGAATTTGAAGGTCAATGTATTAAATAACTAAACTAGGAATCAAGGTTTAAACAAGAAAGGATAAACCCCCAAATTAATGAAATACTAATCAACTAGAAGAGTCTAAGTCCAAATTTTGACATAGATGTATGGAGAACTCATGGAAGCTAAAAAGATTGGTTCACCCTTGAATTCGACCAACATCACTATTCTTCACGAAAAGGTCTTTCAATCAGTACACAACAATAATGTACTGATTTTAACACGCGGCTATCTCACTAACTATAACATAAGCAAATAAATTTAACATCATAAACATGAAAAGTAACGAACATATATAATATTATCGATACATATGAACAACGTACAATTTTACAATTATGAATATAGAAATTATGTCAAGTAGTTGGTCCTCACAAGGAACCCAAACTCAAACTATTAGCTAGCGTTTGGCCATAGATATTCAAATATTTTTGGCAAATATTATTTGGATGAAAATTTGGGTGAAATTTTACCATGTGTTTGGCCATAGAATTTGAGAAACATATTTCATTTTTTTAAGAAATATGATTTATACCCATAAGTTTTTAAAAACTATCAAACTAACCATAAATTTGTATTACATAGCACAATAGAAATCTCACGTAACAAGATTTATGACTTCCGCAACAAATCAACAAGAATTATTACAGTAAATATTCGTATAGTGAAAAGGTCTTGGTACAAATCATGATAATGAAAATACAACTAATATAAATTCGGGAAAAAAAAGAGAAGAAAACAAAAGGAAATAAATATTGCAATCACTGAAGAACCTATGCTTTCTCATCTGAAAGAGTTCAACCTATTCTTTAATATAATCTTCCCACATTTTATGAACAATCTCTTCTCGATGAGCTTGCATTTCCGAATCAGATGATCGAGAAGATGAAGCGATGTTGTTACCCTGAGCCAATAGTTCGTCACTTTCATCAACAACCATATCATCATTTTCATATTCATTGAATATTCCATCACTACTTTGGTGTTCACGTAAAAAATTATTTGTTGGTGTCAATAAATATATTATTTTTGTAAAATAAAAAAGTTTAGGGTAAAAATTGAATTTCTAAAACTTTCCAAATAATGAAATTTGGCCCAAATACTAGTTTTTTCTAGTACTTGGGAATTTGGAAAATTTGCCAAAAAAATTTGCCAAATAATAAAAAAGTGTATGGACAAACAAAATTTGCCAAGTTTTTTCCCAAGTTTTACTTGCAAAATTTATGGCCAAACGGGCCCTTAGTATACAATAATGTGGCACCCGATCCAATAGTTATGTCGAAATGTGACAATCAACACCATCTTGATGTAGATACGTGACAACTGATCTCAATTAGTTTTGCCAAAACGTTGAACCCGATCGTCCCCACACATCTCAAACACAAGCACAAGTATAGTCTCAATATCATATAGTCAAGAAGTGATTCATGGCATATAGTTATTCCTTCATATTTATTTACAGAAAGTATGATCAATAATGCATCGTTGCATGTATACATACATCACAATGAAGAGCAAACCAACATATCATAGAATCACAATCATCACCTATCTTGAAACAGGCTTCAAACCCTAAATCCTTCTCTTTATGGATTCGTTTTGCTTGTTCTCGGTTTATAAATAATAAATATAATACGGGAATCAATAAACAAATAACTAATTACCTGGATTACTAGCAATTCTAAAAACCCTAGATCATACTCATGATCCCAAGTGTCCAAACTAAGGCTTCTCTACATGGTTTCCTATTCAAAACTCTCCTCCATTGACGACAAATCCAACACCAAATTGGTTTTCGCAAAACAGTGAGCTATTCAAAAAAATCCAAGACCCTTAGTTCACAACACACCTTTAACAAACGACAATTAGAAAACCTCTTTCGTGCTAAGATCAATTCATGGAATTCTACTAGCCAAGTTCAATTTGTATAAAGTCGGACGGATCCATTAATGAGATATGAACCCCCTCATTTAATCATAATTATATATAAATAACCCTATTGGTACAAGATATCCCTACACATAAATTAATCAAGTTTCCTCCAACTCTAGGCTAGGTTGAGAAATTCCAAATACAACGAATATGTTTTTCGTCCTCAAGATTTACCCCATTGGCTTTTCTATAGCAACGGAACCTAATCGTTACGTAATAGAGTTTAAATGAGAAGTTGTGGCGAATATGACTGACCACGTTCAGTCACTAAGCAAAAGGAAATTAATTAAAAAGTACTGCTAAAAAGTAAGATCATCACTATATATATGGCACTAATTTACCATGCAATGATTAGGAAGATTATGTGGTAGTAAATTTGGTAGATAAATGACCTAGAGTGTAACACATAAAACGAGCTAAGGTGAACTAGAGCTTCGTGATTTTTTCTTGTGTTAAAATGAGTTGTATTGATGTTCTTAGGCAGTGTGTGAAGTTTGGTTAACTTTGGAGCTCAAACATTCATGATGTTCGGAAGATATGTCTTAGATAGTGCTTGTGTGTTCACATGTGTTATAGTGAGTTTTACGCGTTTGTTTTGTTTGAAATTCATGTGAGATGTTCCTAAGGCCTAGAAGAATATGCTTAGGGGTTTAACTTCCAGGTACGTCCACACCTATAAATTACAAGATGCCATAGTGAAGGGCCCAAGAATGCTTAGACAATGTCCACCAACGAGACCAATCTACGACAGGTGGTCCAAACAACGGCTCGTCGACTTGGTCCGTCGATTGGAAATGCATACTTGCATGCTTGGAGAATTACAGATTCAAACAATGACCACCACCAATGGGCCATTATTTACAAAGGTCCGTTGGTTTGAGCCGTCTATCAAGACTCCCAATAACTGTCACTTTCGTGTAATGACTTGGGGTATTTGGTAAATTAACGCCAAGACTTTTATGAACCTAGGATTATACTTTTATGGTATTTTAGGTATATTAAAGTGTTTCAAACCCTAATACCTAAGATTAGACTTCATTTCCTAAAACCCAAAACCCCTCTCTCTAAAAACACTCTCTAAAACTCCATAGAAGCTAAAATTCAAGAAGGAGCTTAGAGGGATTTTGGTGGTCTAGTTATTTTTCTTCTATTTGAGGTATGGTAGTCATCCTTGAACTTTATTCCATTCAAGGAGTCCTTTCTAATTAACTCTCAAAAGGAATTTTCAACCCTAACTTCTTCTATTTTAACTCTAAATATGGGTGTTGCATGTAAATGTTTTAAATAATTTAACTATGATGTTTCTAATATTAGTTGGTGACTTTAATTCTACAACTTCCACGAAAACATATTAAAGCTTTTTATCAAACTATGACTTAAGAAATGTGTTAAATGAGCTTGATTGTGTAGCGTTTGAACATTGGTTTCCTTATGTTGTTATTATGGTTTAGCTTCTAACTTAAGGGTCATATTATGATGGAATATTGAATAGTTAATTATAGGTGGTGAAGGCTTGGTTAAATGCTGTGTTGTCTTTATTTTATAACTCTTATTATGAAATGCTCTTGAGTGGTATGGTCCATCTTCTTGGTGGCGGTGTTTACTTGTTGTATTCGGTTGTATTTGGTATGTATTGTGAGTATGTTTTGAAGGCATAGTGTGTGAAATAAAGTGACAATGAAGAAGTTCATGTTGATAGGCATTATGAAGCTTGAATTGTATGTTTTGCCTAGATTATTCCTAAATGAAGTAAGTGTATAGGTTGTGTATGTTATAGTGTGTATTGTGATGACTGAAGGCCTAAGCATGTATAGAATTTAATGCAAATGAAATATTGTATATATGAAGGTGTATTCACATGTACACACGCACTTGGATGAATGAATGAAGGTAGGTTAAGTCAAATGGGGAGTTTTGAGGTGAACACTTTTCGTGAGTTGAGATGAAGTATTTAGTTGCAAGCTCACTACATCCTAAGAGCTTCCTAAGATAGGTTGGAGGATAAATTCCATTCGTGAGTTGAGATGTGGTGTACACTAGCTATCTATCACCTATAGTGTATAATGTTCAGAATCCGTGGGGTTTCATGCCTAGCACCGAGATATGACGGAGATATTGTTACACTTCATGAGTTGAGATGTTGTATTCCAATGTACCTCTTGAAATGAGCACTCCTCGTTAATAGAGAATGAGTTAGTTAGTAGCAATCTACTTATCCCTTAACTATGCGCCAACATTGGTGTAGCTATTGGGAAATCAATGCAAAATCTAGAAGAAAAGACCTCATTCTAGGCAACTGGGGGGACCCTTCTCTGATAAGGGAAGTATCGGGATTCCATGCCTAGCTCTCATGGTATATATTAAGCTAACACCCACAAAAGTAATGAAATTTCTAAGTCTTATAAAAGAGTGTGCTACTTAAGGTAGGTAGTGGAACGGGATGCTATCTATCCATTACACTTGGTAGGTATTCCGAAAGGGGAGTCTTGTAGTGTCTTATGTGATTGAATGTACTAAGTGTTCTAAAAGATAGTACTACTTGGGATAGGTGGTGGAATGTGGCACCATCTACTCATTTCACTAAGTAGGAAGTCCGAAAGGCAAGTCTTTGTGTGTTGTTTGAGTTTTTTTCTAAAGTCTTGTTATTGAGTGGGGCTTGTTCTCCCGAGGTGAGTAAGATTAGGAGGGTGAGTCTTGGGGATAACTTAGGTGTATGTGCATTTCCTTCGAGTCTTAACTTAGTAAGTCTAAGGATAACCTTAGCTAAGGAAACTCCTATGTAAATGAGTTCACTTCCTCTTGGCTTCGCTTTGGAAGTTCATTGTTCATACAATAAAATGATTCACCGTAATGTTAAAAAAAGTTCACTGTAACTTTTGTCAAGCTTACTCTAAAATGGTCCTTTTTGGTTAAAATTGTGGAAATCTTTCTCTAAGTGTTACATGATGATTTTAATGTTGTTTTACTTCCATATTCACGAGTTATTTAATCAATTTGCATCAAAATGTTTTTTTTTATGAAAATTTTCTTTTTTGCATGTTTTTTCATATGTCATACTCAGTACATTGTTTTGTACTATCCCCATACATTTCTATACTTAATAAGTATAGGTTGGAGGATTTTGAATATCTGAAGGCGAAGCTTGGGAATCTACTCTCTGAAGACAAAGTATGTCCTCAAATATCTGAGGGCATAGTCCTATTCTCTTAGTTTCTTATTCCTAGACGTATTATGTGTTTTTTTTATGGAAAGGGTCGTGTCCCTAAGATGAGACTTTCTTTATATTTTATGATAAATGTTTCCTTTATTAAATTATTCGTGAAAAGTTTTAATTCCACACTACTTTTCATGTCTTATGTAATGAACGATAGTTTTAGTGATTGTACACTACCCCAAAGGGTCAAGTTCGCCCTGTGACAAAACAAGGCTTCTCTATAACTTCTAGGGGGTACTTATGGATCATTACAGACTGGGTATCGGATCATAAGGTTATGGGAAATAGTTGAGGATCTAAAAGTCTCACAAGACACGTCTATTAGAGTTCGGTTCATTTGTGTGAGTCGCGACACATCCACAGACAAAAGGCTATAAGATGGTAGAAGTTTCACTTTCTTCATTATTCTAACGTCGTACCTTAGAGTTGAGTTCTATATGATATATCGGTCAACCACTTCTCTTTGTGTTTATAGGACATGAATCCGAGGAGATCAACCACTAGAAGGGAGGAGGGAGGTGTAGCTAATGAGAGGATCCTTCCCCGTGTTGACCATGTTCCTATAGTTGTCCTAGAGGGATAAAATGAGGAGGTTCCCCTTGAAGGATCTCAAGTGCCTCCGAAACATCAAGAGCCTGAAGTGCCTGAAATGCCCCCTATGCCTCAAGATCCATTTCTTTAAAGGGATATGACTACTGTGAAGTAGAGGGTTGACCTAATGAATTTGACCCAACTCATGATGGCTCAAGCTCATGTCATCAATATTCACTTTGTTTCCCAATCTAGCCAAGGAGGTGGACCTTAACCTCATGCCAGCACTCCCTGTCACGACCCAAAATCACGAGTCGTGATGGCACCTATATTCCCAACCAATAGGTAAGTCAACCAACATATTTTAACAAACTTAACTAACAAATAAGTGAAAAGACAACAAATTTCCAAATCTCCAACACTGAGTTCTTATAAGTACGAATGCGGAAAACTGAAAAAATACTACCCAAGAAATGGTGTCATGAGTACAAGAGCTTCTAAAATACGATGCAAGTCTGAAACTAAAAAGGCAAATCTAACATAAGGGATATCCTGTCTGAATACTGAATAACAGAATAAGTAAAAGATAGAGGGAGGTGTGGGCCACGGAACAGCCAAGCAGCTCACCACAACTCCAAGACACTCCAAACTTGGACTCAAACTGCTCCTCGAGATATGCTCCTACTTGGAATCGAATCTGCACCACAAGGAGTGCAACAAGTGTAGTATGAGTACGAAACCACGTGTACTCAGTATGTCTCATTGACCGACCACGAAGAAGTAGTGACGGGAGTTTATATAAGAAAATAAGTTCTTAAATTATACAAGTATACATATATATTACACTGACTATTTAAGTTTTGTCAATAAAGGTAATCAAACATCAAGTATTTTCCAAACACCAAACAAAACACATAATCATCAAAATAAATGAAGTGATGAAATGCAATGCAATATAACACCATGTAATGAATTGTCTCAAAATACCAGTACACACTCAACCGTATATACATGATACTCCTCGGAAATACATCGAGAGTTCATGACCCATGGGGGACTCGCGAGGTCCATATACCGACACGGACGATCTCCACGTGTCTGTGCGGACGATTTCAACGCACTATCACAATATCAAACAATTTTCGCACGGACGGTCTCCACGCGCCCAAATTACAATCTAAAAATCTCACCATCCCTAGCACGGATGATCTCCACGTGCCCAACTTATACTCAGTCTCATGTCTATGCACGTGCACAATATTATTTCAATATAGGGGATGATGATGCATCTCAATCAATCAATATGAACATAATACATAACCACCTCAATAATCACAAATATACGGGTGTAACAAAGAAAACACAATCACACAAGGATTTCAAGTCAATAATACATCAGCTAATGCCCATATGCTTTGGCATTTTCAATTTTCAATCCACATTCTATAGTAGTAACTTTTCCTTTTATAACACCGGTACTCGTACCAATGCCCGTCACACCATTGATACGAGATCCCTCATCTTTCGCCCTTACCCATTGTCTATTTCATTTTTATTTTTATTTAGGAAAACGTCCTTCAACAAGTCTAAGAAGTCTTAACATACCTTAAATGCCGAACTTGTTTCACCAATCTTCAAGACTTTCCCTTTCCTTTTCGCAAAGCTTCGGAACGTTCCCAATCTACCAATTGTGCAATATTCGTAAGTAAGTGAGTTCGTAGACTCTAAAACCCACTCATATTTTCAACCAAACTCCAAATCTTGATACATATTGGTATGCCAAATTTTTCATACTTGCTAAATTTCAAGTCAATAATTTGAACCTTAATCTCTCCAAAGAAAATCATAATTTTAATGGTATTCATACAAGACTATTCAAATAATATTTAATTATCTACCTCAATATATTTAACTCAAATCTTTATTCGATAATTGACTGAAGCAGGTCAATGTTATATCTGCACTACGGGAAGGCAACGTGACAATCTGTAAACCAAAAAAAAAGGACTACCAAATCCCAAAAATTTATAACAAATGCCAGTCATTGGCACTTGCCAAATGATTGGCTTATAATCTGATTGTCAATTATTATATCATGATTTTCTCATGATTTCCCACCTCCAATATGACAAGGCATTACTGCATATGACTAAGTCATATCAACGCAGTATTGTCTTTTTACTCACTGCTTATCCTCGTCCCTTTTTAATTAAAAAAAATTTCCATCCATTCTTCCTATTAATAATCACATGATCTAAATATTTTCCCTCAACTTCATTAAGTGTAACAAATAAACTTTTAGTAATAGTCACAGGAACGACATACTCCAAACTGCTATTGCAGAGAAAATATACATCGTTCTCCGCTTATTTTCTTATCAATTTTCGAACTCATAATAATAAATAAACGAACAAGGGATCAACTTTCCATCTACCTTACTTCATTAGGATCCATATAACAATCAAGAAATTCTTCAAATTGCTTCTTACCTGAAGATTTCGTTGGTTCCCTCACGTTCTGTAACCTACGCTGCCCAAAAAAAATCAGTTTCTACCTCTTTTGTTTTCTGCCCTCTTAATGTTAATTAAGTAAAATAAATAAACTAACCTTACTAACCCAAATTAATTAATGGGTCAAGTAAAAAGGTAATAAATGAATTATGGATATGACCCACTAACTATTAACTAGATAAATTCTTCACTAAAAATTTTATCAACTAAATATTCTTAGTTTCGAATAGTTTAAAAATACCCCTTTAAATTTTTCAAAAGGAGTCAAACTAGTCCTAGTTCTAAAAACGACCTAGCGGGTCGTTACACTCCCGCTTCTAGAACTCGTGATTTCATGAGGATGAACCCTCTTACTTTCCATGGCACTACGGTGGATGAAGATCCAAAAACCTTCATAGATGAGGTGTTCAAAGTGGTGGATGCTATGGGTGTGACCCCTAGGGAGAAAGTGGAGTTATACACTTATTAACTTAAGGATGTGGTTCAAGTGTGGTTTGAAAAATGGAGGGATGAGAGACCCTTGAGAGATGATCCGGCGGATTTGGAGGTGTTCAAAGAGGCTTTCCTAGATAGGTTCTTTCCACTAGAGTTGTGGGAGAATAAAATGGTTGAATTCATTAATCTTTGTCAAGGGGGAATGAGTATAGAATGTTACACCTTAAATTAACCCAATTCTCTAAGTATGCACTAATCATAGTAGCCAACCCTAGGGCTAGGATGAACAAATTTGTGATGGGACTGCCTACTTTGTGGGGAAAGAGTGTCGTACAACAATGATTCTTAATGGCCTGGACATTTCTAGGCTCATGGTGTATGCTCAACTAATTTAGGAGTCCAAAATTACGGAAATAAGGAAAGAGGGTAAGAGCCCTACATCGGATGATTCTAGTCACCAAAAGCCTAAGAAGAGGTTCTATCACCAAGAGTCTTCCATGGGGAACAAGGATAGGGATCCAAATTAAAATTCCCAAGGTGGTGGCAATAATTTTAAGAGGATTAGGTATACTTACTATGAAAAGCAACATTTGGGTAACTGTCTTGGCGGAACAAAATGTCACGACTCATATCCAGTCATGAGTGAAACACACACTTGACCTCCTAGGTGGGTGAACAAATGAATTCAACCCGAACATATATTTATCAATAATTTACAAATACTAACCATAATCAAGAAACTTAAATCTCATTATTGTAAGAAACACAAAACCATACCCAAACATCAAAATCATTACATCAAGGATGTCTAATCTCGAAATACTAAGTCTTAGAGTACCAAATTCACCAAAATAAAATAATAAAATGGCATGTGTCCGAAAACATAGGACATCATGTCATGATTGAGAAAATCCAACACAAGCTTGAATAAATAGCTCACCCTTGAACCTGATATACTAGAGACTGGCTTGAGTTGAGGGCGAGTTAAAATTGCTGGTACACTCGTTGCGCTCCATAAAAGGAAAACAAAGAAAAATACAAGTAGGATTCAGTATGAGGCAACATGTACTTCGAAGGTATAATTTGTCAATCCAAAATAGAAACTAATATACAACGAATAATAGAATGAACTCAACTATGACACTTTACAAGTGGTAAGCAATAAAAAACATGAACAAGTGAATACATAATCAATCACAATATCAAGCACACCCATGAGGACTCATGCCTCCACGCCACGCCCATTTGGAAAATGTTTTCTTTGATATTAAGTACCTTAAATTATTTCAATATCCTTTTCCTTTAATATTTCTGTGTCTGAACATGACATTCAAATCTAAAAATATTGTGTCAGAACGTGACACTCCTATCCAAGAATACCGTGTTAGAACGTTACACTTTGATTTAATTATACCATGTCGGAACGTGACACTACGATCTAATTATACAAATAATTTTTATTTATTATCACCAATCCCAAAAATTTATAACAAATGCCAATCATTGGCACTTGCCAAATGATTGGCTTATAATCTGATTGTCAATTATAAGATCATGATTTTCTTATGATTTCCCACCTCCAATATGACAAGGCATTACTGCATATGACTAAGTCATATTAACGTAGTATTGTCTTTTTACTCACTGCTTATCCTCGTCCCTTTTTAATTTAAAAAAATTTCCATCCATTCTTCCTATTAATAATCACATGATCTAAATATTTTCCCTCAACTTCATTAAGTGTAACAAATAAACTTTTAGTAATAGTCACAGGAACGGCATACTCCAAACTGCTATTGCAGAGAAAATATACACCGTTCTCCGCTAATTTTCTTATCAATTTTCGAACTCATAATAATAAATAGATGAACAAGGGATCAACTTTCCATCTACCTTACTTCATTAGGATCCATATAACAATCAAGAAATTTTTCAAATTGGTTCTTACCTGAAGATTTCGTTGGTTCCCTCACGTTCTGTAACCTACGCTGCCCAAAAAAAATCAGTTTCTACCTCTTTTGTTTTCTGCCCTCTTAATGTTAATTAAGTAAAATAAATAAACTAACCCCACTAACCCAAATTAATTAATGGGTCAAGTAAAAAGGTATTAAATGAATTATGGATATGACCCACTAACTATTAACTAGATAAATTCTTCACTAAAAATTTTATCAACTAAATATTCTTAGTTTCGAATAGTTTAAAAATACCCCTTTAAATTTTTCAAAAGGAGTCAAACTAGTCCTAGTTCTCAAAACGACCTAGCGGGTCGTTACATCACCTACCACTTAAACAAAAGTTCGTCCTCGAACGGGAAAAGAAAAGGGCTAACCTGAACGCTAAAAAAGATGAGGATATTTACTCCTCATGTTTGACTCTGTCTCCCATGTAGCCTCCTCCACTGGACGATGCTTCCACTGAACCTTTACTGAAGCAATCTCTTTGGACCTTAGTTTCCGAATTTGCCTATCCAAAATGGTGATCGGCTCTTCTTCAAAAGTCAAATTCTGATCAAGTAACACTGAATCCCATTGAATCACATGATCACCACCCTGATGATACTTCTTAAGCATTGAAATATGAAATACAGGATGGACACCTGACAACCCAGGTGGCAAAGCCAACTGATATGCCACCTCACCAATACGCTCCACAACCTCGAAAGGACCAATGTACCTTGGACTCAACTTTCCCTTCTTTCCAAATCTCATCACACCCTTCATGGGTGAAACCTTAAGTAGAACCCTCTCTCCAACCATAAACTCCAAATCACGAACCTTCCTATCTGCGTAACTCTTTTGCCTGCTTTGAGCCATGATAAGTCTATCTTGGATCAACTTGACCTTGTCCAAAGACTCCCTCAACAAATCTGTACCCCATGGTCTAACCTCAAATGCATCAAACCAGCCAATTGGAGATCGACATCTCCTACCGTGCAGAGCCTCAAATGGTGTCATCTCGATGCTCAAATGATAACTATTATTGTAAGCAAATTCCGCTAATGGCAAGAACTGATCCCAGTGACCACCAAAGTCAATCACACATGCTCGCAACATGTCCTCAAGAACCTGAATAGTCCGCTCAGACTGACCATCAGTCTGAGGGTGGAAAGCTGTACTAAGATCCACCCGAGTACCCAACTCCTTCTGCATAGACCGCCAGAAATGAGATGTAAATTGGGTGCCACGATCTGAAATAATAGATATAGGAACCCCATGCAAACGAACTATCTCTCGAATATAGATTTTGGCTAACTTCTCTGAATTATAGGTCGTCTGAACTGGTACAAAGTGTGCAGACTTAGTCAGTCGATCCACAATGACCCATATAGCATCAAACTTACCCAAAGTACATGGCAATCCTACCACAAAGTCCATAGCAATACGCTCCCACTTCCACTAAGGTATAGGCATCCTCTGTGTCACACCTCCAGGCTTTTGATGTTCATACTTCACTTGCTGACAATTCAGACACTGGGATACAAAATCTACTATGTCCCTCTTCATACGACACCACCAATAATGTTGCTTCAAGTCACGATACATCTTAGTAGCCCCCGGATGAATAGAGTACCTCGAACTATGAGCCTCCTCCATGATCAATCTAGTCAAATCACCTGTACGAGGAACACATATACGACCCTTAATCCTCAAAACTCCCTCACTATCAAGAATTGCAGCCTTGGCTTCTCCTTTTAAAACCTTGTCCCTAATCATACATAAATCACCATCATCAAACTGTTGAGCTCGAATCTGCTCCAACAAGGATGACCTTGCCTCCATATAAGCCAATACCTTACCAGATTCTGAAATATCAAGTCTCACAAAGCTATTGGCCAGGGATTGGACATCCCTAGCTAGGGGACGCTCGTCGTCCTGTAACATGGCTAGACTACCCATACTTACCGCCTTTCGACTCAAGGCATCTGCTACAACATTTGCTTTACCTGGGTGATAAAGAATAGTCATATCGTAGTCTTTGAGCAACTCCAACCATCTTCTCTGCCTCAAATTTAGATCCCTCTGATTGAATATATACTGGAGACTACGATGATCCGTGAACACCTCATAATGCACACCATAAAGATAATGCCTCCAAATCTTTAATGCAAACACCACAGCCGCCAACTCTAAATCATGAATAGGGTAGTTCTTCTCATGAACCTTTAACTGCCTCGAAGCATAAGCTATCACCCTTCCCTTCTGCATCAACACACAACCAAGACCAATCCGAGAAGCATCACAATATACAACAAAACCCTCTCCCTCCACGGGTAGGGTCAAAATTGGAGCAGTAGTCAATAAAGTCTTGAGCTTTTGGAAACTACCCTCACATTCGTCAGACCACTGAAAATTCACCTCCTTCTGTGTCAATCTAGTTAATGGAGATGCAATGGATGAGAAACCCTCAACAAACCGTCGATAATAACCTGCAAGGCCCAAGAAACTCCGAATCTCAGTAACTGAAGCAGGTCTGACCCAATCTCTAACCGCCTCAATCTTCTTTGGATCCATCATGATACCCTCCTTGGACACTACATGTCCCAAGAATGCTACCGAACTAAGCCAAAACTCACACTTTGAAAACTTTGCATACAGCTTCTTCTCCTTTAGAATCCCAAGAACAATCCTCAAATGATGCTCATGTTCCTCCTTAGTGCGTGAGTATATCAATATATCATCTATGAAGACAATAACAAAGGAATCTAAATATGGTCTGAACACTCCATTCATCAAGTCCATAAAAGCTGCTGGGGCATTAGTCAATCCGAAAGACATCACCAAAAACTCGTAATGACCATAACGTGTTCGAAAAGCCGTCTTAGGGATATCCTCCGCCCTAACCTTCAGCTGATGATAGACAGATCTCAAGTCAATTTTGGAGAAAACTGAAGCACCCTGTAACTGATCAAATAAATCATCAATACGAGGTATCGGATACTTATTTCTAATGGTTACCTTGTTCAACTGTCGATAGTCAATACACATACGCATAGATCCATCTTTTTTCTTCACAAATAACACTGGAGCACCCCAAGGAGATACACTTGGTCTAATAAAACCTTTGCTCAACAAATCCTGCAACTGCTCCTTCAACTCTTTCAATTCAACCGGTGCCATACGATAAGAAGGAATAGAAATAGGTCGAGTGCCTGGCTCCACATCAATACAAAAATCAATATCACGATCTGGTGGAAGACCTGACAAATCGGTCGGGAATACCTCTGAAAATTCACTCACCACTGGAATAGACTCAAGCATAGGAGTCTCAATACTAGTATCTCGAATATGGGCCAAGTAAGCCAAACATCCTCTCTGTACCAACTGACGAGCCTTAAGGAATGATATCACACCCTTAGAAGGATGACTAAGAGTACCTCTCCATTCTACTATAGGAATTCCAGGCATAGCTAAAGTGATGGTCTTGGCATGACAATTTAAAATTGCGTGGTAAGAAGATAACCAATCCATACCAAGAATCACATCAAAATCTATCATATCTAAGACCTTTAAATCTGCATGAGTGTCACACCCCATCAAAGTAACAGTACATAAACGATACACCCGATCAACAACTACAGAATCCCCGACAGGAGTAGAAACACTTATTGGCAAATCAAGAGACTCACACAATATATCCAGACTAGGAGCAAAATATGTAGACACATAAGAATAAGTAGATCCTTGATCAAATAATACAGTAGCTGATCGATGACAAACCGGAATAATACCTGTGATAACAGCATCTTAAGCCTCAACCTCTGGCCTACCTGGAAAAGCATAACAGTGAGAACGACCTCCATCAGATTGTGAACCTCCACGACCACCACCTCGACCAGAAGGAGAACCACCTCTACCTGAATGAGAACCACCTCTACCATTCTGTGCACCACCCCTAGCTGGTGGTTGTGCAACCCTGGAGGTCGAAGCCTGAGAAACCTGATGTAAGCCACCACGTCTGGTCCTAGGGCAGTCTCTCACAAAGTGTCCCATATCACCACACTCAAAACAGCCCCTACGAGACGCAGGCTGATGAGAGGAACCTGAATGACCAGAATGCCCTCCACGAACTACAGGTCTAGAAGATGAACCCTGTGAAGTATGTACCGAGCTCGAAGAGTTATGCCCAGCGTAACCAGCCTCAGACGCTGGTATAGCAACATGAATGGGTCTGCTGGACTGAGGGCGATAACCTCTGCCCAAGTAACCCCGACTCCTAGGCGGAGCACCACCATAATCACCTGAATAACGAGTCCTCTTGCCCTCTCGCTGCTCAAATCCCTCACGTCGAATCATCTCCAACTCCTTAGCAGCATCTACCACTTTCTGGAATGTAACACCAGAAGCAGCAACCTGAGAAACTCCTAGACGAATTGGAATAATCAGCCCCTTAACAAACCTCCTCACTCTCTCAGCCTCTGTAGGAAGTATCATTGAAGCATGCCTAGCCAAGGCATGAAATTTACCCTCATACTCTGCAACTGACATACCATTTTGCTGCAAACCCTCAAACTCGGCCCTCTTGCGCTCCCTCTCACTGCGTGGAACAAATTTGGATAGAAATACCTGAGTAAACTCAGTCCAGGATAGTGGATGAGATCCAGCTGGCCTACTACTAATATAATCCCTCCACCACTGTTTAGCAGAGCCAGTCATCTGAAACGTTGTGTAGTCAACTCCATGAGACTCAACTAATCCAAGATTATGCAACCTCTCATGACAACTAACTATAAATTCATATGTATCCTCAGCTAAGTCACCAGTATAAGTAGGAGGATTCATTAGTCTGAACCTCCCAAACATCTTTTGTTCATCAATAGTCATAGAAGGCCTATTCACCAAATGTGATGTCATATCTGGAAACTCCATACTATCCAAACGAGGAGCTACAGCGGCAGCTGGCTGAGTCCTGGGAGTCTGAGAATCTGGAGAAATTATCGGGTCTGGAGTTTGACCTCCAACACGGGTCTGTGAGCCATCAGAAGTGACAGGCAAAGCTCCTGCCTGGGCCATCCCCTCTAGGATTCCTAACATACGAGCCAAGGTATCTTGAAGCACTGGGGGGACAATAGTACTGGTTGGAGCCTGAGCTGGCCCATCCCCCTCGACACAATCTTGCACATCCCCATGAATAACCTCTGCATCAGGAGGTACGGTCCTATCACGACCCTGGGTAGCTACTGGTACTTGAACATCCACAGGTGCTGCAACACGGCCCTACCCTGACCTCGAGCTCGTCCCCTACCTCTACCTCGGATAGTGTTCCCAGAAGCAGGCGCTGGAATAGGATCCTGACCACCACTTGCCGATGTACGATTCCTCGCCATCTGAGAGAGAAGGAGATATCAAGATTAAAATTTCTACAAGGTCAAGTGTGCACGATAATGAATAAAAGAACAGAATAATTCCTAAATGTCCTATAGCCTCTCGAAGATAGGTATGGACGTCTTCATACCGATCCGCAAGACTCTACTAGACATTGCTCTTGTACTCTTGAGACCGATGAACCTAGGGCTCTGATACCAAAATTTGTCACGACCCAAAATCACGATTCGTGATGGCACCTATATTCCCAACCAATAGGTAAGCCAACCAACATATTTTAACAAACTTAACTAACAAATAAGTGAAAAGACAACAAATTTCAAAATCTCCAACACTGAGTTCTTATAAGTACGAATGCGGAAAACTGAAAAAATACTACCCAAGAAATGGTGTCATGAGTACAAGAGCTTCTAAAATACGATGCAAGTCTGAAACTAAAAAGGCAAATCTAACATAAGGGATATCCTGTCTGAATACTGAATAACAGAATAAGTAAAAGATAGAGGGAGGTGTGGGCCACGGAACAGCCAAGCAGCTCACCACAACTCCAAGACACTCCAAACTCGGACTCAAACTGCTCCTCGAGATGTGCTCCTACTTGGAATTGAATCTGCACCAGAAGGAGTGCAACAAGTGTAGTATGAGTACGAAACCACGTGTACTCAGTATGTCTCATTGACCGACCACGAAGAATTAGTGACGGGAGTTTATATAAGAAAATAAGTTCTTAAATTATACAAGTATACATATATATTACACTCACTATTTAAGTTTGGTCAATAAAGGTAATCAAACATCAAGTATTTTCCAAACACCAAACAAAACACATAATCATCAAAATAAATGAAGTGATGAAATGCAATGCAATATAACACCATGTAATGAATTGTCTCAAAATACCAGTACACACTCAACCGTATATACATGATACTCCTCGGAAATACATCGAGAGTTCATGACCCATGGGGGACTCGCGAGGTCCATATACCGACACGGACGATCTCCACGTGTCTGTGCGGACGATCTCAACGCACTATCACAATATCAAACAATTTTCGCACGGACGGTCTCCACGTGCCCAAATTACAATCTTAAAATCTCACCATCCCTAGCACGGACGATCTCCACGTGCCCAACGTATACTCAGTCTCATGTCTATGCACGTGCACAATATTACTTCAATATAGGGGATGATGATGCATCTCAATCAATCAATATGAACATAATACATAACCACCTCAATAATCACAAATATACGGGTGTAACAAAGAAAACACAATCACACATGGATTTCAAGTCAATAATACATCAGCTAATGCCCATATGCTTTGGCATTTTCAATTTTCAATCCACATTCTATAGTAGTAACTTTTCCTTTTATAACACCGGTACTCGTACCAATGCCCGTCACACCATTGATACGAGATCCCCATCTTTCGCCCTTACCCATTGTCTATTTCATTTTTATTTTTATTTAGGAAAACGTCCTTCAACAAGTCTAAGAAGTCTTAACATACCTTAGATGCCGAACTTGTTTCACCAATCTTCAAGACTTTCCCTTTCCTTTTCGCAAAGCTTCGGAACGTTCCCAATCTACCAATTGTGCAATATTCGTAAGTAAGTGAGTTCGTAGAATCTAAAACCCACTCATATTTTCAACCAAACTCCAAATCTTGATACACATTGGTATGCCAAATTTTTCATACTTGCTAAATTTCAAGTCAATAATTTGAACCTTAATCTCTCCAAAGAAAATCATAATTTTAATGGTATTCATACAACACTATTCAAATAATATTTAATTATCTACCTCAATATATTTAACTCAAATCTTTATTCGATAATTGACTGAAGCAGGTCAATGTTATATCTGCACTACGGGAAGGCAACGTGACAATCTGTAAACCAAAAAAAAAGGACTACCAAATCCCAAAAATTTATAACAAATGCCAATCATTGGCATTTGCCAAATGATTGGCTTATAATCTGATTGTCAATTATTAGATCATGATTTTCTCATGATTTCCCACCTCCAATATGACAAGGCATTACTGCATATGACTAAGTCATATTAACGCAGTATTGTCTTTTTACTCACTGCTTATCCTCGCCCCTTTTTAATTTAAAAAAATTTCCATCCATTCTTCCTATTAATAATCACATGATCTAAATATTTTCCCTCAACTTCATTAAGTGTAACAAATAAACTTTTAGTAATAGTCACAGGAACGACATACTCCAAACTGCTATTGCAGAGAAAATATACACCGTTCTCCGCTAATTTTCTTATCAATTTTCGAACTCATAATAATAAATAGACGAACAAGGGATCAACTTTCCATCTACCTTACTTCATTAGGATCCATATAACAATCAAGAAATTTTTCAAATTGCTTCTTACCTGAAGATTTCGTTGGTTCCCTCACGTTCTGTAACCTACGCTGCCCAAAAAAAATCAGTTTCTACCTCTTTTGTTTTCTGCCCTCTTAATGTTAATTAAGTAAAATAGATAAACTAACCCCACTAACCCAAATTAATTAATGGGTCAAGTAAAAAGGTATTAAATGAATTATGGATATGACCCACTAACTATTAACTAGATAAATTCTTCACTAAAAATTTTATCAACTAAATATTCTTAGTTTCGAATAGTTTAAAAATACCCCTTTAAATTTTTCAAAAGGAGTCAAACTAGTCCTAGTTCCCAAAACGACCTAGCGGGTCGTTACACTCCCGCTTCTAGAACTCGTGATTTCATGAGGATGAACCCTCTTACTTTCCATGGCACTAAGGTGGATGAAAATCCAAAAACCTTCATAGATGAGGTGTTCAAAGTGGTGGATGCTATGGGTGTGACCCCTAGGGAGAAAGTGGAGTTATACACTTATTAACTTAAGGATGTGGTTCAAGTGTGGTTTGAGAAATGGAGGGATGAGAGACCCTTGAGAGATGATCCGGCGGATTTGGAGGTGTTCAAAGAGGCTTTCCTAGATAGGTTCTTTCCACTATAGTTGTGGGAGAATAAAATGGTTTAATTCATTAATCTTTGTCAAGGGGGAATGAGTATAGAATGTTACACCTTAAATTAACCCAATTCTCTAAGTATGCACTAATCATAGTAGCCAACCCTAGGGCTAGGATGAACAAATTTGTGATGGGACTGCCTACTTTGTGGGAAAGAGTGTCGTACGACAACGATTCTTAATGGCCTGGACATTTCGAGGCTCATGGTGTATGCTCAACTAATTTAGGAGTCCAAAATTACGGAAATAAGGAAAGAGGGTAAGAGCCCTACATCGGATGATTCTAGTCACCAAAAGCCTAAGAAGAGGTTCTATCACCAAGAGTCTTCCATGGGGAACAAGGATAGGGATCCAAATTAAAATTCCCAAGGTGTTGGCAATAATTTTAAGAGGATTAGGTATACTTACTATGAAAAGCAACATTTGGGTAAGTGTCTTGGCGGAACAAAATGTCACGACTCATATCCAGTCATGAGTGAAACACACACTTGACCTCCTAGGTGGGTGAACAAATGAATTCAACCCGAACATATATTTATCAATAATTTACAAATACTAACCATAATCAAGAAACTTAAATCTCATTATTGTAAGAAACACAAAACCATACCCAAACATCAAAATCATTATATCAAGGATGTCTAATCTCGAAATACTAAGTCTTAGAGTACCAAATTCACCAAAATAAAATAATAAAATGGCATGTGTCCGAAAACATAGGACATCATGTCATGATTGAGAAAATCCAACACAAGCTTGAATAAATAGCTCACCCTTGAACCTGATATACTAGAGACTGGCTTGAGTTGAGGGCGAGTAAAAATCGCTGGTACACTCGTTGCGCTCCATAAAAGGAAAACAAAGAAAAATACAAGTAGGATTCAGTATGAGGCAACATGTACTTCGAAGGTATAATTTGTCAATCCAAAATAGAAACTAATATACAACGAATAATAGAATGAACTCAACTATGACACTTTACAAGTGGTAAGCAATAAAAAACATGAACAAGTGAATACATAATCAATCACAATATCAAGCACACCCATGAGGACTCATACCTCCACGCCACGCCCATTTGGAAAATGTTTTCTTTGATATTAAGTACCTTAAATTATTTCAATATCCTTTTCCTTTAATATTTCTGTGTCTGAACATGACATTCAAATCTAAAAATATTGTGTCAGAACGTGACACTCCTATCCAAGAATACCGTGTTAGAACGTTACACTTTGATTTAATTATACCATGTCGGAACGTGACACTCCGATCTAATTATACAAATAATTTTTATTTATTATCACCAATTTCAATTCATTCATAATATTTCATCAAACCTTATTTATTCAAAACATCAATTTGATAAAGAGGGTTCAAGAAATATAAATTCCACAGCCTCGGGAATAAGACTAATCACAAAACACACATCGAAACCACACAATCAAGTATATAGAAAACTTCACAATATCATTTAATGCATATCAATTACTATTAAGAGTTTATTATCAAATAGCATAAACCATAACCTACCTCCACCAAAGAATTGAAGTCAAGAAACTATTGTTTTTTCTTTCCTCAATGCAACCGAACTTTTTCAATCTATTAGTTTTATATGCATAAATTGCACTTTGAAATTCCATTAACACTCACATTATTCTATGTCTAGAGAATACACAAAAATTCACATAAATCTATAATCAATTTCCTAAAGTTCAAAGACAAGGGTAAGTCTTAATTCCTCCAATTAGCAAAATTTAATGTAACTCATATAAAATACAAAACCTTATATTTAATTATCTATCTCAATATACTAAATTTTAGTTTATAAAATTGTACCTTACAATGACATTTGAACCCATTACAGATCGTATCTATATTGATGTAATATAGAAGAAAACTTTATAATTAGAACTTTGATGTGAAATGAGGCACTTACCGCTTCAATCATTGCCTAATCATTAACTACACTTACCACTAATTTATTAAAAATTCTAAGAAAACACCTGGTAGCAATAGTTTCCTTCAATTTGCTTCTATGGCTATAACATACTTTTATTTTCTAAGTTCCAAGTTCCAAATACATAATAATGTAATAATTAAACAATTACGCCTTTCCAAACAACATGGAATATTAATTGTGATAAGGATTTACCTCAGAGCATCATCGCATGTAAGTTTTTTGTTTTTTCTCCGCTTCTCTCCTTTTCTTTTTTCTACAGATTGTTTGATACCCTAATTAATTTATCTGATTAATTATTAAAATAATGATAAAATTCACCCACTATTAATTTTAATGTTATCTTCTTTAACCACAAACTAAATTAATTATTAAAACTACCCTCACAAATTCTATAGTTATAATTAAGAATTGTCCAATATACCCATTTAAAATCTATTGAAAAGTATTTTATGAAATAAAAATCTCCAGTATCCAAAACGATAAAAAGAGAAAATACACGGATGGTTTTTTTAGTTGTGGTAGTAAGGGCCACAAAAGAATCTTCCCTATGAGATGACATCGAGGAAGGATAGTTAATCCGGAGTTGATAGTCCCAATAAGTATTTACTCTATATGGTTCTTGCTTTTATATTGTAAGATGAGTTAATATGGATTTATACTTCATATGATCATGTTTTCTTGATGAATTGCTTAAAAGGTGGATTTTTGGATTTTCTAGCAGGTTTCATGTGTTACAGTGATGCTCACTATAAGATTTTTGAATTTTGAAAAAAGTTATCTTGTCTTTAATCGAAGTTTCAATGTGTGTAAAGGTGATGTATATGAGCATGTTTACGGTTGGAGAAGGTAGTTTCTCCATAAAATAAGTATAAAGGTGAATTTTTAATTAGTTAAGTTTTGCAAAAGTTGTATGCGTTACAAGTGTTTGGAAATGTGAAATGGTGCTTCTTTTTTAGTTGGTGACATGATTAATAATGGTTGATTATGATTTAATTGTGATATGTGTTGCTAATGTAGTCCTTGAGGGTCTTAATGTTTTAGTGTCATTCGAGGACGAATGTTGTTCCAAGTGGGGGAGAATGTAACACCCTAAAACGAACTAAGGTGAACTAGAAATTCTTGATTGTTTCTTGAGTTAATTTTTTGTTATTACTAGTTTTATTAATGTTTTTAATCAGTGGGTAAAGTTTGGATGTCAAACGTTCATGACGTTCGGAAGATATGCCTTACATAGTTCTTGTGTGTTCTCATGTGTTTGAGTGAGTTTTACGTGTTCGTTTTGTTTAAAGATGTGAGATATTCCTAAGACCTAGACGACCATGTTTAGGGTTTTAACGTTAGGGTAGGACCCCACATCGGAACTACAAGGGGCCCTAGAGAAAATCCCAAGACTAGGACCCAAGACTGCCTAGGCAGTGTCCACCAACGAGACCAATCGATGTCCAATAGTCCAACCAACGTCCCATCGACTTGTTCGTTGATTGGAACTAAAGGCCTTCATGATTGTAGAATATCATAACTAACCAACTACCACCACCAACGGGCCGTGTATGGACAAAACGGTACGTTGGTTGGAGCCGTCTCTAGAGACTGCAAAAAGATATCATTTTCCTATAATGACTTGGGGTGTTTTGTAAATTCACCCAAAGTATTTTAAAAACCTAGGATGATAGATTTAGGGTATTTTAAGTATATTAAAGTGTTTCAAACCCTCTAAGACCTAATTTTAGACTTCATTTCCTAAAATCTAAAATCTATCTCTCTTAAAACTCTCTAAAACTTCATAGAAGCTAGAATTCAAGAAAGTGTTTGTAGGGCTATTGGTGGTCGAGTTCATCATCAAAATAATTGGAGTTTCTTCTATTTGAGGTATGATATTCATCCTTGAACTCTCTTCAATTCAAGGAGTCCTTTCTAATGAATTTTCAAAAAGGGTTTTCAACCCTAGCTTCCTCTATCTTTAACTCTAAATAAGAGTCTTTCATGAAAATGTTTTAAATTATTCATATATGATTTTTCTAATGTTGTTTGGTGATTTTAATGTTTAAACTTCATTAGAAACATCTTAAAGCTTTTTATCAATCTTTGACTTAAGAAATGGATTAAATGAGCATGATTGTGTAATGTTTGAACTTTGGTTTCCTTATGCTGTTAGTATGGTTTAACTACTGCCCTAAGGGCCATATATGATAAAATATTTGAGAATTGATTATATATGGTGAAATATTGGTTAAATGATGAGTTGATTTTATTGTATAACTCTTATCATGAAATGCTCTTGAGTGGTATAGTCCACTTTCTAGGTGGTGGTGTTTATTTGTTGTATTCAGTTGTATGTGGTAATGTATTGTGCGTATGGATTTGAATGCCTCGTGTGTTAAATGAAGTGATAATGATGAGTTTCGTGTTGATATGCATTAAGAAGCTTGGATTGTATGTTTTTCCTAGATTAGACCCAAATGAAGTAAGTGTATAGGTTGAGCATGTTAAAGTGTGTAATGTGATGAATGAAGGCCTAAGCATTTATAGAAGTTATTGTAAATGAAATGATGTTTATATGCAAGGTGTGTTCACATGTACACACAATTGAATGAATGAATGAGTGAATGAAGCTAAGTTAAGTCAAAAGTGGAGCTTTAAGGTAAACGCTCTTCGTGTATTGAGATGAAGTGTGTAGTAGCAACCTCACTACATCCTAAGAGCTTTCTAACATAGGTCGGAGGAAGAATTCCCTTCGTGATTTGAGATGTAGTGCTCACTAGTTATCCTTAACCTTTAGTGTATAATACTGAGAATCTATTGAGAGTCATGCCTAACACCAAGAGGATATGAAGGAGATGTGGTTCTACTTCGAGAGTTGAGATGTTATATTCTAGTGTACCTCTTGATATAAGTACTCCTCGTTAGTACAAAATGAGTCTCCTTATCCCTTAACTATACAGACACATAGGTGTAGCTATTGAGGAAGCCATGTAAAAGCTAGAAGAAAATACCTCTCTCAAGGCAATTGAGGGGACCCTTCTCGTAGAAGGAAGTATTGGGATTCCATGTCTAGATCTCATTGTCTAAGTCGGTTTAGTCTAACCCCCACAAAAGTAATGAATGTTCTAAGTCTTCTAAAAGAGTGTGCTAATTAGGGTAGGTAGTAGAATGAGACGATATCTATCCATTGCACTAGGTAGGCATTCTGAAAGGGGACTCTTGGTGAGTCTTATATGAATTCAAAGTACTTAGTCTTCTAAAAGAATGTACTACTTAGGGTAGGTGGTGGAATTGGATGACATCTACTCATTGCACTAAATAGGCATTCTGAAAGGGAAGTCTCGGTGTGTTGTTTGAGTGTTCTTCTAATTTCTTGTCATTGAGTGGGGGCTTGTTCTCCCGAAGTGAGTAAGCCAAGAAGGTGTAGTGTTGGGGATTAGTTATGTATGTATTGAAAGAGGTGTATGTGCATTTCCTCAATGTCTTACCTTAGTGAGTCTTAGGATATCTTAACTGGGGAAACGTCTACGGAAATGAGTTCACTTCCTCTTGGTTTGGTTTTGGGAGTTTTTTGGAATAAAATTATTCACTGTAATGCAAAAAAAGGTTAGTGTAAATTTTGAAAGCTTACTATAAAATGGTCCTTTTTGGTTAAAATTATGGAAATTTTTCTCTAAGAGTTAAATGATGATTTTTATGTTGTTTTACTTCTATATTCATGCATGTTTTACTTAATTTGCATGAAATGTGTTTTTACTAAAAGGTCCATTTTTGTATGTTTTTGTATATGTCATACTTAATACATTGTTTTGTACTAACCCCACATTTTTATACTTAATAAGTATATGTTGGAGGCTTTTGAAGATTTGAAGGCGAAGCTTGGGAATCTACTCTCTCAACACAAAGTATGTCCTCATATATCCGAGGGCATAGTCTTATTCTCTTAGTTTCTTATTTAAAGACTTATTATGTATTTTCTTTCAATGTAAAGGGCTTGTACTTAAGATATTATGCTGTGTATTTAAGATTATTTTGTGACGATTATACTTCCTTAGTATTTTATGAAGAATGTTTCATTTATTAAATCATTCGTTAAAACTTTTAATTCTGTACTACTTTTCATGTCTTATGTGATGAACGATAGTTAAATGTATTTTACAAGACCCCAAACAGTCAAGTACGCCTTATGATGAACCAAGAATTATCCCTAACTTCTAGAGGTACTTGTGGGTCGTCACATAGAGTTTACATGAATCACAAAACATAAAAAAGATAAAATAATGAAATTCGAATGAGAAGTTATGGCCATGGTCGCGTAAGATATTATGTCGTATCTTTAAGATTATCTTGTGACGATGAAACTTCCTTAGTATTTTATGAAGAATGTTTCATTTATAAAATTATTCATTAAAACTTTTAATTCTGCACTACTTTTCATGTCTTATGTGATGAACGGTAGTTAAAGAGATTGTAAAAGAGCCAAAAGGGTCAAGTACGCCTTGTGATTACTTAAGGGTTCTACCTAAATTCTAGGGGTAATTGCGTGTCGTAACATAGATTTTATATGAATCACAAAAAAAAAAATGGAATTCGAATGAGAAGTTATGGCCATGCTTGACCACGTTTAGTTACTAAGCAAAAAACAATTATTCTCAATGTTCTGCTGATTATAGAGTAAGACCATTACTATTTATAGGGGAGAAATTTTTCCTTGCAATAAATAGAAAGATAATAGGCTAATAAATTTGGTAGACAAATGGCCTAGAGTTTACATAAATTATAATAGGGATAAGGCGCAAGTATCCCTGTGGATTATGAATAAAATCTCAAAGACACACCTAAATTTAACTATGTCCTATTACTCCACCCTCCACCTTCCACCCTCCACCCAAAATTAAATTGAAAATCAATAAATATACTAAATACGTTAACATGGCATAGAGAGTGCACACACACACATGAAGACAAGTTATGAGTGCACAAATTGGACAAATGTCATTTATTGATTAGTAATTGTATAATTAGTTAGTACACATGTTTTATTGATTACTAGTACACTATTTTTAAATATAAAGTAAACTTTATTAAAAAAAAGTGTTACTCTTAACAACTCATAGTTACACATCTTCAATATAGTTTTTCCTCCCTTCTCGTTAGTGTGGTACTATGTTATTATTTTATAATGTTGGTGTTCTTACTTTTAATATAATATAATATAATATAATATAATGTAAATATTCTTATAAAATATATAAGATGTATTAAATTTGATGTTTTTAGTTGGAATATTATATTAATTTAACATTCATGTTAGGGAATATTCTTATTTCACTAACTTTTAAGATTGTCCGCGTCTATAAATCAATCCTGAGGTTTTATGAAAGAACAATTAAATACATTTTTAAAATATAGTTTAAAAATGTGAGGAAATCCCATCATATATAGTTAAAATGTGTAGTTATAGTATGTGCATGTTGTTCCATCATAAAGATATAGAGGATATACTAAATCGTATCTTTTAAGAAGAAGAAGAACAAGAATAATAAATGTTTTTTTTTAGAAAAAAGTAGTTAAAAATTTGAGGAAAACCCTCTTTTTATAGCCAAGAAAGGGTAGTGTGTGAAAAGCTTCGGAAGAGTTACAACTATTCAAAGTCACAACCCTTTTCAAAGCTCAAAACTCATATGAAAAGTTATAACACTTGGGAAATGTCACAACCCTTTAATTGTGAAAAATGTGTCTCTCTTAATATAATATAGTATAATACGTACAAATAAATATAATACAATATAAAATATAGAGGATATATTACAATTCGTTTTTTAAGTTAGGTAGTATAGACAGATAAAAGTTTTATCTATAGATTGATCTAATTTTATATTGATATGACATTTTACAAAATAAAGAAGAATTTCAATTTAAAAATCATATGTTGAATATATTAAAAGTTCTTTTTACTTTGTGGTCGTAAAGATGTGTCACCAAAGAAAAAATAACATTT
Organism: Solanum neorickii; assembly: GCA_027704865.1. Classification (NCBI taxonomy): domain Eukaryota; kingdom Viridiplantae; phylum Streptophyta; class Magnoliopsida; order Solanales; family Solanaceae; genus Solanum; species Solanum neorickii. The sequence goes on along the minus strand of JAKWJC010000363.1, from coordinate 16,322,488 downwards.
TATATTAAACTTAATAAAATTAAAAGTACACTAAATAAATTGGAAAGGAAAGAGTATTTACTAAATTTAGTTTAGACTCTTCAAATAAGTTTTTGATCAAGTGCATTTTCCTCCACATTTTGAGTCTTTTTAGATTTTCAAAACTAAGTTATAGTTTGTGCAACAGAAATCATTGATCTTTTTGTCAAGTAGAAATTGCTACAAAAGTATATTTTATTGCTTGAAAAAGAGTAAAGATGAATTATCAATATAATCTTTTCATTTGAAGTTTTGTTTTCATTTGCCTTGTCGACTCATTTTTTGTTGATCTATCTATTTTACCCACAAAATAATATTGTAATTGAATGATTAAGAAATTCTCACAATCTTCCTTGTTTAAAAAAGAAGAATAGAAAACCAAAAAAATATTCTAATTGCATGATTGAAAAACTCTTACAATTTTTCTTATTTTAAGAACAAGAATAGAAAACTTACAAAATTTGTGGTTTAAACTTGTGACAAACCCCCTCTATTTAATAACATCAAAGGATATTATGAAAATGTTATTATCACATCTTTAAGAGAAGTCACAACCCTTAAGAAAAATCACAACTTTTCGAACATGTTATAACTCATTGAAAAAGTCACAACTCAATAAAAAATTCAGAACCTTTGGGAAGAGTCATTGCCCAACATTGTGAAAATGCATATACTTTAATTATAATATAGCATAAACAAATACAATATTAAATATATAAAATATATACTAAATAAAGTGTTTTAATTTGGGGGTATTTTAGTAATTTCACATTCAAGTTAGTAAATTTATATTTTAAAGGTAGTATAGATAGATATATATCAAACATATATACACTGAATTATTTTTATTTCTTTCTTCATAAAATATTTGTTTTAATTTCTTTCTCACTTTTACTTTTTTAAAATTAATTTTTTATCTTTTCACTTTCAAAATATTTAAAAGGATTATGTTTTTTCAAAAAATAATAATTTAAAAGTGTCCCTTAGTTTTAACATTTAATTGTTTGATGTTTGATTTGATTTTGTTCATTTATTTTGATATCAGTTCAAAACTAAGTTATTTTAAATATAAAACACTTGGAGTTAGATTTGAAATAAAATGAAAATGAAAGAAAATAAGAATATTTTTTCAGTAATATCAATTTTTTTAATATATATATATAATGCACACATGGAAGACCAATGTACAAATGCAACATACTTGGGTGGTTGAACTTGTCACGCCAGCACAAAAGGTTTACAAAAATATACAAAAAATGAGTTGGGGATGGGAGGGACGGGGTAATAGGACCCTAGTTAAGTTTAGGCATGTGTATGAGATTTTGGTCCTATTCAAGGAGTACTTGTTCTTTATACCATTAAAATACATAAAAAGATAAAATAATGTGTGATATAATGAAGTTTCAATAAGAAGTTATAGTCATGACTAGCCTTTGTTCCATCACTAAATAAAAGACAATTACTTCCTAATGATCTACTAATGTTTTCCTAGGAAGAGTGGACAATAGAGGGTGATAGGATAAAAGGTATTTTTAAAATAAGATAATATCAAAATGCTCAAATATACTAACAATTTATGGATATTTTTTCAAAAAAATTAAAGAGGTTGATGTAAGTCACATACCAAACAATTAATCACATTATCAACTAAATTATGTCAATCCAATTAGGAGACATTTATTTCTCTTTAAAACACAAAATCTAGTTAAAAGGGCACATGATAAGGTTAAGAGATTAATTATAGTCTCCAATCTACATTGACGATAAACTATGAATTATCCAAACTATAAAAAAAAAGAAATTTAATACACCTAAAAAACATGTATAAATATGACCACCTTCTAGTATGCTTCACTCATTACTTCCAAAATATTCTTATGTTTTGTTTGTCATTCTTCGGTGTTTCCCTTTGCAATCATTATCTGTCGTTCTTGAATTCGTAAGCCTTATTTCTCACTTTTTTACTCTTCCTCACTAACGACTCACCTTCTTGAGCTTTGTTCTGTGCCTAATATGCCATGTTGTCCAATTGTTGCTAATCCACACACAATTTCACGACAAATTATGGTTTTGAACATAATGACTTTGAGTTAAGGCGAGAAAAAATATTGAAGAGTTTCATTCGGATAATAAACAATAATGTTGCTAAAAATCAATAAGGTATCTTCAAAGAAATTGACATTTTAAAGTTCAAAAAACCTGTCTTGTTCTAACATGTTTCGGATAATGTATAAATCCATTTAAATCATTATTTTTTTTGTACAACATAAATCTTCTTGAAAAAAATATAATTATTAGCACTTATAGCGAATATGTAATCTATGTTTTATGATCCTGATACTGTTAATTTGACCTCACAATAATGAGTTTAATATATATATATATATATATATATATATATATATATATATATATATATATATATATATATATATATATATATATATATATATATATATATATATATATATATATATATATATATATATATATATATATATAGACCTTTTTGAGAAGCAGAGACTCGAAAAGACAATGATTATTGTCAGATCTCACCACATCAAGAATTTTTATGAAAACTTGATCAATCTTTATTATTTGGTCATCACGATTTATCATCTCTTTTTTTCTTCATTTAACTTTATTCTTTCTTTGAAACATGATTAATCCTTACCATTTGGTCATTAGGATTTATCATCTCTTTTTTTCTTCATTTAACTTTATTCTTTCTTCAAATTCTTCTTTGAAAAAATTCAAAACTTTTTTCCAACATAAACATAGCATAATTAAAGATATCAATAATTAAATTACCTTTTGCTATCAATTTATAATAAAACAATATGGAGATATAATTTCACTGTCATATTGCTATTAATGAATATTATAAACACTTGATAGAAATGAAGGATAAAATATGCATTCGAAGAGAGATAATAAATAATCTTACAGATTCTTTGAGAAATAAAGATTATAACATACAAAGAATTACTATTTTAAAATTCATAGTAGCTATGTTGGTTGAGTACCTGAATTTTAAATTTATTGGTGAGGGTTTAACCCTACCTTGCAATACACTCCTCCATTTTCTCTTTATGTAAATCCAATTTTTTATTTGAAAAAAAAAAGAGAAGAATTTCTAATTTGGAAAGTAACCAAAAATAAGATAATGTTTTTTTCTCTTCGGAGAATAAAGTAATTTGAATTATAAAAATTTACTTTTTCCGTATTAGGTCTTTTTTCAGTATACCAAAAAAAAAAACTTACAATATGAATTTTGAAATTAGCCAAAATTAATGAATAATTATTTGCAGTCAATTATCAAAGCTAACAATAAATTATTGCTTTTATAAGAAAAACATGAATTAGCTATTTTTACAATGCAATATTAACAATTGTCCCCTAAATATTTCTACAATGCAGTTCTGATAATTAGTGATACTAGTTCTTTTTTTCTGGTAATAATAAAATGGAATGAAGAACATTTATTTGAATAAATAAAATAAAAATTAGTGCATATTTATACCAATTAGAGATACTTCATTTGTGTTCCAATACCTAATTAAACTTTAAAAAAGATGATATATCTTTGGATATATTTTGCATATTCAAAATTTGATTTTTATAAAAACCATGATTAAATTAGGATCAAACAATGCATTAGTGAAAACTCATAATTTTTAAACATTATAAGTAAAGAATAATTAAAAAGGAAAAAGGTTTTTATGAAAAAGATGGAGTATCCTTAGTTTTAATTTCTATGTCCAATAATCTTTATAGGTCATTCTATGTTTATTAGTCATCATCTTCTTCATCAATAAATTTTTTCTTATATAGACATTTAAAACGCCTTTTAAATATAGATACTTAACCTGAGATTCAGCACACAAATATCGAAGGATAGATCAACGTAAAGCGGAAATTATGTTTGAGAATTGGGGAGTCATCTTTTAACCCATGACATTGCACAACATATGACAAGAACATATCTTCTTCAAGTTTCTCCATATTTTTAAAATAATGTTTTGAGAGTTTCATAAGAGGAACTAATTAATTGGTGAATTGTCGTCTAATTTTGTTCTTCTTAAAATAGATATATCTTGCATTAATGAATAGTTGTTACATTGCTAAAGTCTTATTTTGATTGAATATGAATTGAATATATCAAGATTAGCTAATGCGAGTGTGATAAAAAGAAATAAGTGTTTCTTGTTCACTATCATTTTCTCATAAAAGTCATGGTATATAAATTGTATTCACTTTCTTAAAATAACATATTTTTTATGATATTAGTGTTTTGTTATGAAAGTTTTCATTTTTTGCCAAGTAGAATTTAAAACTTTTACTCACATTATAAAAAAAAACTTTCAATTTATATTTGTTGTATATAAAAACAGAAATGAAGCAACAAAATTAGTAAACACTATTGATGTTGGCCTACTGATCTAAGTTTCGAGAAAAAACTATTGTTTCGCCGTTTCTAAAGAAACATGTTACTTACACTATGGATTATATAGAAGCTGAAATAACAAAAATTCTCATGATTTATTCAAACCCTAGGCCTATATAGTCTATTTAGAATCAAAGAACTTATATAACTCTAGGGACCTAATGGAGGATAGGAACCCACTTGTGAAATCGCACATCACTGGTGAAGAAATCGAAAGAAATATCCTTTGGATTTTGGGGCTAAAACATGATGAACATTATTGCTTGTTCTTTAAAGAAGCTGGCGCCTCTTTCTATTTCTATTAGTAAAAACGATGTAGCTTAGGCATCAAAGAACGCACCTTAAGTGCCTCAATGAATAAGTAAACGACAAAAATGGCCTTGAAATAACAGCTGACGAAGGCCATTACATACAGTTCTTATGGGCCGTTTTTTGAATTATCGGTTGTCAAACTGGGTTATGGTATTAGATAACATTGTTTATGTCACGGTTAATAGTATCTCGCAAAGTCAGACTCTTAATGCATTGAACCAACTTTTCTGCAGTTATATCAGAGTACTGTGCATCGTGTGATCTTCATGATTATTACTTGAACATTTCATTTAGCTTAACCCTTTTGTTAAGTTTCGGTATTTATATTCTTGCTCACATTATATAATTGCTTAGTTACACTTTGTTATGCTCATATATTTTTTCCAGCTTAGTATCTATTTCCTGCCTTCTCAGTACATGCAATGTATTTTCTCATACTCTGCGCTACATTCTTTAATTATATAGGTTTATGTACTCAACATCCAGATCACGCTAAAAACCGATTCTTCATGCACATTCAGTAAATTCAAATGTGTCATATTTCGAGGACAATATACATGCTTTCATTTTAGTCATTATTTTTAGTTTCATTTTTATTAGAGTTCGCTGGGGTCATGTCCCATCAACTCAACTCATTTAAAGGCTTATCATACATAGTAGTAGGTTCAGCTGGAGTTGTTAAGTGGTCGTTCCTGTTATCACAAACCCTAGTTAATTTCACTTATATTTAGTGTGTTAAGGTTTTCCCCATTTTAAGGTATCCTTCATTGTATTTTCCGCACAGTACATGTTTTACTTAACTTTTTTCAGTATTTTCATTATATGCCAGATTCAGCGTTAGCTTTGGGTCACTCCTGATCCTAGGTCTCGTGTTGCATGTAGGGGGTAGCCTCGGGGTTTAAAGTTGGGGTCAACTTTTGGGAATTATATTTTTTCACATTAGATAGCTTTGTACTCGTGACTTGAAGATTTTGAAGGGTTTATATTGTATATATATAAATATTGTTTTACTTTGCTTCTGCCAGTTTCATTTATTAGTATTATTTAACTTTAGTTCTACCTTTGCACTCATTACATGACCTTCTCGGTACGGGTTGTCTTACATAATAGCTATTATAGTAGGTGCCATCAGACTGAAGACGTCAGGTCGTGGCAGTACTTTTGTGGAGGAAAGTGTACAAAGGATTGGAAAAAAGGGAGATTTGTGATGGCTCCAAGTGTTACTTTTTAGAAACTAGGGTTAAGCAATTGTTGAAAGGATAATGTAATTCTTATATATCATTTATAATATGAGCCAATTTTAATAAAATTTAAAAATATCGGTCAATTTTAATAGCATTGGTGTTTCAATTGGTTCTTTCAGTAACAAGTTCAAGAATTCAAATGGGTAAGAATTCATCTGGTGTTTTGTCAAATCAATAGAGTAACATAATATAACATATTAAAGAGTGTCTAAAAGTTAGAATATATGTTATATATAAAATCCTTTTAAAAAATATCAGGTACAACTATATGTATAGAAATCAGTTTATTATGAACACATGAATTTCAAAATGTTAAATGTTTAGTGGCAAATACGGTTTTAAAATGTTGATTGATTTTATACCCTTAAAAGTTAAATTATTTTTTAAAAGCAAATTAAACATATTGGACAAAACATTATATTGAGCTTTACTTATTAATTTGAATACAACAAAAACTTTTCCTACTAATTAAATTCTTAATTTATCAATTATGAATTGGACACTAATTTAATTTTTTCATATGGTGACATTTATATTAAAATTTTTATCAGAAAATTTTCATGATGTTGATTTAAATTGATAAAAAACATGCAGATGCCTTTGAGTTTATTCATTTTTATAGATATTATTCGGTTTAATAAATTTTATTAAAATATTTTATTAGTTTTTACTTCATACTGATATTTTTCACTATTATTAATTTGAAATAGAAATAAAAATGAAGTTTAGGTGTAAGAGATCTTTATTGTTTTTATTGAACACAAGATTTTTTTATCATGGTCGTGTATATGTTTCAAAGTAAAAGTGAATTTTACATATAATCAACTCTTTTGTAAGATGTTATAATCAGAGGCATAAGAAAAAAGGAACAGTGAAGTGATTCAGTTACCAAAAAGGATTCAGTTTTCTCCGGATTATGGTGGTTATGAGGTTTTGTTCATCCATATAGTACAAGATCTAAGTACTTTCATTGTTTAATTGTCGGTGAAGCGGTTAAACCGATGTAGAATCTAGTAATGATGGTCATACGAAAGCTATCAATGTTACCGACCCAGATGGTGCTCTTATCAAAAGAGGATCCCATGATGGCAGAGGTGGTGGAAGTGATTCCTATTGTGATGGTGGTCTGTATAAATTTTTATGTGGGAAATATTGTGGTGGTTAAGTCGTTAAGGGTGGCGGCGGTACGGAGGTGATGGCTGATATGACAGTGGTGATGGGAGGTATGGTGGAGATGGAGATTGGTATAGTGGTGGTGGTAGATGAGAAAGTGGGTGTTACAAGTGTGGATAAGATTGTTATTTCACAAGGGAATGTAGCCAAGGTTTAAGATATGGCAGCGCCACTGGTGGTGGTAGATATGATTGCACGAGAATGGAGGCGGAGGTGGTGGGAATGATATTTATATAAAGGATATCAATATTATCAACCCTTATTCCCCTAACTTGTAACAACCACCTCCACCTCCTCTGTCGTTCAACCATATTTACCACCACCACCTCTGCCATATCCGTAACTTTGACTACATTTCCTAGAAAATGACCAGCATGCTCACACTTGTAAGACCCACTTCCTCCTCTAGCACCGCCACCTCAACCATACCTCCCACCACGACCTTCACATCAACCATCAACTCCATAATGCTTGCTACCTCCCTAACCACCTTGACACCAACATAATATCCCGCCTCAAGATCAATATACACAACCACCACCATATAAATCACCCCCACCACCTCTACCATAACGTGGTCCTCCTTTAACAGAAGCACTATCTAGACAGATAACATTGAAAGCCATAGTACGACCATCATACCTCGATTCAACAGTGAGTTCAACAGCTTCAACATCTTTAAATTATGAAAACCTTCACATCTATACTAGATTGATTATCAGAGAGCTCATTGCCATCATTATCAGAAGTAACGAAACTGAATCCATTTTGCACACTAAATCAATTCATCATTCCTTTGTTCTGGCGAAATACACTAACACTTCGAGGTAGAGAATACAATTATATACCATGGATGCTAGAGGAAAGAGATAAGGAGGTTCAAAAGCTCATTTGTTTAAGTATATAATGTCTTTTTTCATAAAATACGGTACGAAAGTGGTACTGCCTTATAATTTATGTGTTGGTGTTGCACCTAACAAAAATAGGAACAGATTGTATTAATGTTCCTACACTCATATTTAAGTTAAAAAACTTTGTTCTATTTATCTCTTCCTTTTCTTCTAAATGTTAAATTAATGAACTTTACCTCAGAGATGTGCTTTTCATATGGTGTACTATCATAGTTATATATGAATGCATATTTTTAAGTTATTTTGATATATGATATTATGGAAAAAATTTAGAATATGAATTTAAAAGACTCTATCCTAGACCTCCCCCTATTTCTACATCTCTAATGCTTTACAGGAGGTTTTGCAATTTTTTGTGAACATTAGTCAAATAGGATTGAACCCTCTTATGATCCATTGTGAATTCGATTCAGGGGGGCTTGGAGCCTACTTGAGATTCTGCTTATATTTGGCACTCCACCGGCAATTACTCGTCATCACAAGAGAAAGACCATAAAAGGGTAAAAGAAACATCAACTTAGTCAGTTTGCTGCAATATGCGCTTAACATCATCTACCGATGAATATATATGTTATCCCACTTGAAATATATTCAATAATACTTCTAATAGAAGAAACTACATAGTTTTTTTTGATGAACCCCATAAATGAAATTTTCATTTTAGCCATTTTTTATTTTCAGAAGAAAATTTCAAAATTCTAGAATAATTTTTTTCAACAACAAATTGTTTCACATGGATAAGCAATAAATAGTTAGAACAATGAAGTATAAAGCAAGTGAAAAGATAGGAGTTACGTTACTTTGGTTGAAGGACACATCTTCTATGAGAAGAAGATAGATAAGAATGTTCGAATCGGGACTTATACATCTCACAAGAGAATAAGGAGTAGTGTAACGTTCAGCCGTGAGCAAGGAGGCAAAATTGTAAGAAGAAATGAAGGTGAGCATAACAAGAAGTTAAAGTTATCTTTTATAGGTAGGGTTAATGAATGTGGGCTTTACCCTAATCAGATTAGGTTGGGCTTGGGCCACAACTTTATTTTCATTTTTTGGTAATTAATAAAATGGCCAATATGACAAAAAAATTGATCTTTAAAAAATGGGTTCCGAGGTAATTTAGGAAGTTATACAAATATCAAATATGCTAAAGAAATGTCAATCATATAATATTTTCAAAATAGTTAAAATATGAAATTTTCCATGATTTTCGTGAGTTCCTCGTATATAAAATACCTTCATCCCCCTTCAGAACTATTTACATTCAGATTGTGTAGTAATATAAGACATTAAAATTCCATGTTTTGTATATAATGATAAGATATTTATTGATCACCAAAGATGAAGTAATCCTGAAGAGTTTTCTCGCTCCTCAAAAGTTTGAGGTTAATATGAATCATTGTTTGTTGATTCTCTCAATACACTCCCAATATGCACAATGAACAAGGATTATTTACTCTTTAGATACCGAACTCTAATACACCATTATCAAGAAAATCTAAAGAGAGTATGTGCCCTTAACAAATAAACATATATAGTAGAGGAATCTCGTAAACATTGAAACCCTACTCATGTTCAAGTACATATGACAAAAACTTAAAGTTAGAAAATCCTACCTTTGGATTGAATCGCCTTGCACACAGAATGTGCAACCAAGTAAAAGTAGATGAGGATTCTAGATCGATGCCATGTCTCCAACTTATCGACTATACCTTCAATCTTCTTTTAGATAAAAAAGGAATTACGTGCATCAAATTATGAGGGCACAAAATTATCATCTTGAGAAAAGTGGTCCACATTCTCATTCATCATTAGCTAAAGGGAATACGAAGAATTCTTTCCTTTACTAAACTTCCATCTTCAATATTGGTGTATCTTACTCTCTATAAGCAAGACTATTTAAGTAAGAAAATTATATTGCAAGTGAAGGACAGTGAGTCTTTAATGGAGATGAAATACATTTTAAGTAATTTACTATTTTGTATGGTTATAGTTATTTCACAATAGCGTTATAATCAAGGGCGAACCCAGAAATTGAAGACTTTGGGTACAACAATATAAACATAACTCAACTATAAGTTCTAAGCTAAACTTAAAATAAAAAGCTTTAATGGGATTTGAACAATGGTCTAGAGGTTGATATATCTACTTTTTGCCAATTGCACAGGGGTACTCTATGTTTTTTATGGGTGCACTATTAACTAGGGCACTTCTATGTTTTTTTATGGGTGCATTCTTAACTATATCTTAATTTATACTAGTTTTTCTTAATAAATATACATATATACATATGATCTTTTTGGAAGTTACTGGGTGCACGTGCACCCCCACGGTACAGTGTGGTCCGCCGCTGATTAAAACAATAAAACTTGAGAAGTGCAAAGAAATATAGCTGAGAAGCTTTCTCATAAATGTACCAATAGTGTATTGTGATAGCTCGAAAAACAAAAACATTTCAATTGATTGAGGAAAAAGAATGGAGGCAAAAAGGAAGACTTCCCAAATTAGAATAATGGAATATAGGAATGGTAATTAAGAGTTATTTAAGTTACAACCTTAATAGAAAGGTCAAGAAAGAGAAATGTTAACTAACCTTAAAATGAATTCAAGAAAATATTAATGGATAAACTAGCATTCAAAATTACTATTGTAGTGTCCATCAAAAATTTCTTTCTCATAGCTACCACTTATACAAGTTCATCACTCGTTATCCCATAATTGGTTAATTCATCAAAAAACTGCTTAGCTAAAATGCCAAACCCCACCGTGTTTAACCCTCTCGAAACGAGAGATTTCAAACCATACAATAAAGCTAGTCATGATAAGTAAAGAAAAAACATTCCATTGAACTAGGATGCAAAAGTTCTATACACACATTAATAAATCGTTGATTTTTAAAGAGCACAGTTTTAGTTTAATAGAAAGAGAATGATAAAATTACAATGTATGACAGAGCACAACTGTACTAGTAGGGAGTGTATTAGTTTCAATTCCTTTAGAACAATCCCAAATATATCAACAGATAAATTAAATAAAATGTTATTGTCTTTAATGTTGAATATATTATGGTGATTTATCTAGGTTTGAGAACATATTTTTGACGATCACCATGTCTTTTCGTAAGGCAATTTGTCAAGATTTTTGATCAATTTTTTTAACATCACCATAACTTGATGTTAATGAAGTCTTGCCAAATATCAAATTTTAGTAGTGAAAACATATTCGTCTTACAATTGAATCTAGGGGGTAAGATGTACACATAAATTATCCCTATTTTTGCAGATAAAGAGTTTTTTTCTAATTGATCCACAATCCAAAAAAATGGGTTTATTCAGACCTCTTTTAAAGTCGATTTTTCTAGTAAACAACATTCCGTGTAATCACACAAGTTAGTTTGAGGAAAGTAATAATTAAGGTGTACACACATTTTCCCATATCTTTGTGTCATACGAATATTATTTCTAATAAACCTACGATTCAAAAGAAAAGTTCATAACATGGATGTAAGCAAAAAAAAATATGTCAATAAAAAAGGAATAGAGAAAAAAAATTAGGTTTATGCATAGATATTCTTCAACTTATTAGGTAGTATATTTTATGTCAAAAAATACAATAAAAGAATTACAGGATGATATATGTTTATATGGAAAAGGCAAGTGGTTTTTATTGGTGAAATTAGAAAATTACAATTAAAAACAAATTTTCAGGTTGAGACATGAATAGATGTCTTGCCTTTTTTAAGGAGATTTAAACTCATGGCAACAACTTTTTTCACCAGTCTAGCAATAGTTTCTTAACTTTTCTTCTCCGAAAAACATACCTCAATCTCCAAGTAGAAGTCAAAAAATATGAGACAACAATTGAATCCAACGCTTCTTAAAAAGAACATCTTCCTTCAACTAATAAGAACTTTTATTTGCTCATTTATATGCGCTCTATATTTTCTTATACATCGGAAAACACAAGATCATCACTATATGTAGTGGATACATTCTTTCTTGTCATTAATAGGAAGATTATGGAAGTAATTTGAATAGGCAAATAACGTAGTGGTTACTTAAGTTTCAAGACATAAAAAGATAGAATAATGAGTGAAATAATAAAGTTCAGTGAGAAGTTATGGCCTATATGGCTGACCACGTTTAGTTAGTAAAAAAATTGCAATTACTCAAACATTGTGGTAACAAAGTAAGACCATCACTATTTATAAGGAAGACGTTCTTCCTTGCAATGAATAAGAACAATATGGGCTAGTAAATTTTGTAGATAAATGACATCTAGGTTACATGAGTTAGAATACATAGAAAGATAGAATACTGAGTGAAATAATGTGCTACAACCCAGAGCGTCGTGATTCACATTCATACTAACCCTCTGGTGGGAGAACCATTACTACAGCCCAAATTAAAAACTTTTATGAAAACTAGGGCATTTAAAGATACGGAAGTAGGTTTAATGACAATAAAAATAGAGTCCCCACAAACTCCAAGGTTTTAACAAATAACTAATCATACTAATCCGATAGAACAATACCTAAACTTGAAAGTTAATGTACCTAAATAACTAAACAAGGAATCAAAGTATAAACAAGAAGTGGTACAACCCCAAACAATCGAAATATTAACTAACTAGAAGAGTCTAAATCCAAAATTTGGGCATAGGAGAAAGGAGAACTCATTAAAGCCTGGAAGAATTAGCTCACACTTAGATTCGAAGGACAACATTGTTCTTCACAACAAGGTATGTCAATAGTCGCCTTAATATTCCATGTATTCAACAAAAATAAGAGCAAGTTCTGTATGAGTACACACCCACAATGTACTGATTGGACCACACTGTTATCCGACGAAGTGTAACATAAGAAAGTGAATACAACATCATAAACATGCAAATAATCAAACATATACAATATTATCAATATCTATGAACAATGTACAATTTCACAATTATCAAAATAGAAATTATGTCAAGTAGTTGGTCCTTTCATAAAACTCAAACTCAAACTGTTAGCATACTAGAACATGGCACCCGATCCAATAGTTATGAGAAAATATGACAATAAATCTCGTGTTTATGCAGGAACGTGAAAACTAATCCTAATTAGTTATGCCGAAACGTGTCCCCCTATCCTTTCCACACACCGCAATCATAAGCACAAGTATATTCTCAATATCGTACAGTTAAGAAGTGATTCCTGGCATATAGGTATTCCTTCATATTAATTTACAGAAAGTGTGATCAATAATGAAACGTTCACATACATAAATACATCACAATGAAGCATGAACCAACATATTGTAGAATCACAATCATCACCTACCTCGAAACAAGCTTAAAATCCTAAATCCTTCCCTTTATGGATTCGCTTGTTCTTGGTTTAGAAATAATAAGTATAATACGGGACTCAATAAACAACCATCAATTACCCGGATTACTAACAATTCTAAAAACCCAAGATCATATTCACGATATCAAGTATCCAAACTAAGGCTTTTTCCACAATGGTTTACTATTTAAATCTTCCCCATTGATGATTACCCATTCTGTTGCGTTCAATGGATCGAAAATTGGATTCTGGGAGTAAAAAGCTCCCTTTAGCCTGAAGAATGGTAGAAAACTGTCGAAATGCACTTGGGGTTCGTTCCTTAGATCTAAGAATCAAAAACTGCAGAATAAAGTCGTTGAGGTGTTTATTTACGACATTAAGTCGCGTCTGACCCGCTAAAGAGGATCCTCCATTGGATAAAATCTAACACCAAAGTTGCTTGCACGAAACACTGAGCTATTATAATAATTCCAAGACCCCCATTTCATAACACAACTCTAATCGAGGACACTTGCCCAAATTCTATTGTATAAATTCGTAAGGATTCCTTAATGAGATATATACCCCCTCATTTAATAAAATTATAAATAAACCACCCTATTTATACTAGATTCCCCTACAACTTATGGACTCCAATTTCGTCTAAATCTAAACTAGATTTGAAATATTCCAAATACCTCGAACGGCGTCAAAATTCCCCCCATTGGCTTTTCTATAACGACGGAACTCGGTTGTTACATAATGGAGTTTCAATGAGAAGTTGCATCCTGTATGACTAACCACGTTCAGTCACTAAAAAAGGCAATTACTTTCAAAGTTCTACTAAAAAAGTGAGACAATCACTATTTATAGAGGACAAATTTACCTTGCAATGAATAGGAAAAATATGTGGTAGTAAATTTAATAGATAAATGTCCTAGAAGTTACAAGAATCACAAAACATAAAAAAAAAATATAAAACAATGGAGTTCAAATGAGAATACATGGCCATGGTTGACCACGTTTAGTTACTAAGCAAAAGATAATTGTTCTGAATGTTCTGCTAATTGTAGAGTAAGACCATCACTATTTATAGGGGAGAGATTCTTACTTGCAAAAAATAGAAAGATTATATGGTTAATAAATTGGGGATAAATGGCCAAGAGGTTACATAAATTACAATAGGGATAAGGCGCAAGTACCCATGTGTACTATGGCAAAAATCTCAAAGACACACCTAAATTTAACTAGGTCCTGTCACCCCATCCCCCCACCCACCCCCACCCCCCGCCAAACTAATTTAAAATTAAAAAAATATACTACATACTCGAACATTGCATAGATAATGTGCACACTCACTTGAAGACAAGTGATGAGTGCCAAATTGGACAAATATCATTTATTGATTACTAATTTTATATTTATTTAGTACAAATATTTATTGATAATAGAACTTATGTAAATTTAATTATCTTTATTTCTTTCTTTATAAAATATTTTTCTTAATTTTTTTCTCACTTTAACTTTTTAAAAATTAATTCTTTATCTTTTCACATTCAATCTTTTTAAAAAGATTATATTTTTTTTTAAAAAAAAATAATAATTTAAAAGTGTCCATTAGTTTTTACATTTTATTTTTGATGTTTTATTTTGTTCTCTTCATTTATTTTGATATCAGTTAAAAATTAAGTAATTTTAAATAAAAGACACTTGAATTTAAATTTTACATCAAATGAAAACGAAAAACAAAGAAAATAAAATCATTAGAAAAATGATGAATCAAGACAAAATTTAGAAGTTTCGGTACAAAGTAAAAAAAGGTGTATTAACTTAATTTAAACGCAAGATAAAGAAAATAAGAATATTTTAGTAATATTTTTTTAGTAAAATTAATTTTTTTAAAATAAAAATATATATTTATACATGTGGCAATCGAGTGTGTACAAACGCAACTTACTGTGGTGGTTGAACTTGCCACGTTGAAAAAAAGGTGCACAAAAAGATTAAAATAATGAGTTCGGGAGTGAGGGGTGGGGGGAGGGTGTAATAGTACCCTAGTTGAGTTTAGGTTTGTTTCAGAGATTTTTGTTCATCTTCTAGGGGGTACTTGTGCTTTATCCCATTGTAAAACATAGAAAGATAAATAATGAGTGATATAAGGGAGTTTCAATGTGAAGTTATAGTCACGACTTGCCCCGTTCAGTCACAAAATAAAATATGATTACTTTTAACATTCTACTAACATTTTCTAGGAAGAGTGGGCAATAGAGGATGATAGGATAGGAGACAAATTTTTTTTAAAAAAATATTAAACTACACATATAATAACAATTTTATGAATAGTTTTTTCCTAAAAATATAAAGAGGTTGATGCAAATCACATACCAAACAATTATTCACATTATCAACTAATTATTTTAATTCAATTTTGAGACTTTTTTTTTGTTAAAAAAACACAAAATCTTGATTAGAAAACCATATAATAAGTCTATGAGATTCATTAGTCTCCAATCTACATTGACAATAAACTATAAATTGCCCAAACTACAAACGAAAGAAACTTAATGCACCTAAAAACATCTATAAATTTGACCACCTTCTAGTAAGATTTACTCATTACTTCAAAAAAATCGTATTTTTTTGTTGTGACTCTTTGATGTTTCCCTTTGCAATCATTATCCGGGTCGTTCTTGAATTCGCAAGCGTTATTTCTCACTCTCATACTCCTCCTCACCAATGACTCACCCTATTGCGCATTGTTATTTGCATAATATGTCATGTTCTCCAATTACTGCTAATTCACACACAATTTCATGACAAAATTAGGGATTCTCAAGATAATGACTTTCAGTTCAGGCGAGACAAAATATTGAAGAGTTTCATTGGGTAATAAACAATGACATTGCTAAAAATAAATAAGATATCTGTAAAGAAATCGATATTTTCCAAGCTCGAAAAACATATCTTGGTCTAACATGTTTTGAATAATCCATATGCTACTTAATTTGATTAGTATAATATAAATCTTCATGATAAAAATATAAATATTAACACTTATAACGAATATACAATCCATCTTTTATGATCCTTATACTGTAAATTTGACCTCATATTAATGAGCTTAAAAAGAAAAACAAATTTTATCACATGTCAGATACTCCTTTCTTTCCATTTTATGTAACACCATTTTGATATCAATCCATAAAAAAAAAAGGACATCTGTCTATATTTGAAAATAATCAAGCTATACATTTATTAATTTTATCATTAGTGAGAAGTTTAACAGTCACACAAATATTACAAAGTATTAAGACGACAAGTTTTAGAATTATGTGTTCCATGTAGAGTCAAAGTAAACATGTCTTTAAAGATAAAATATATGAGGTTCAAACTTCATCAAGTTTCAATTAAGAATATATTATTTTTTTAAATTAAAGTGGAAAGAACGTCACTTGAAATAGAAGTAAGAAAGCATTCCTTTAATTTTCTGAGTTTTTCTTTATAATTAAAGTACAACTATAGGTATAAGAAACCACAACATACATATACATTAGCAATGTATATATCTTTTTGAGAAGCTGATATTTGAAAAGACAATAATGATTATCAGATCTCACCACATCAAGAATTTTTATGAAATCTTGATTAATCTACTCCATTTGGTCATTGGGATTTATAATCTCTTATTTTCTTCATTTAACTTTATTCTTTCTTCGACATCTTATTTGAAAAACTTTTCCTACATAAACATAGCAGAATTAAAGATATCAATAATTATATAATATTTTTGCTGTCAATTTATAGTAAAACAATATGGACATATAATTTCACTCTCATTGCTATTGTTAGGTACATATGAATATGTATGTGTGTATTTTGAAGATTGACAATCCGGTGGGGTACATTATGGAGCAACCTGAGAAATCCTAAATTCATTTAACATACCAGAAGATGAATTCAAAAATTAAGTACAACTTTGTAATTTATTAGGAAGCATACTTAAAGTAGGAAATTCATGTGAATAAAGATGTCAGAAGGAATTCAAAGCACAGTGAAAGAAGGAATACTATATCCTACTAGCTTAAGGAAAACATACGTCTTTATTTACGTCCTACTTGCTGAAGGAAAACTTACTTGAGGTGGCAAGAAGCGTAAGGTTCTTGCGGAAAAGACAAATAAGAATAAGAAGCCAAAGTTGAGTTCAAGAAGGATTTCATGCGGCAAAGTTAAAGTTGAAGAAGGAGTTGACGATGCAGTGAACTAGGAGTTCCACACAAAAAGAGGAGTCCTACATGAAGTAAGACTCCTAGTTGAAATACTTTTTGGATTCAAGACCAAATCTATATATAGGGAGATAATTTCGCTTGAGAAAAATTGCGCACTTACATAGAGAGAAGATCAAAATATGATCAAGAGGTTTGAATGATTTTTGAGAGTTACTTGGAGTGTTGCTAATTTTTTAGGAAAATGTTGTAATATTGTAATTAAGAGTTTTGATTACAATCGAGTGTGTGTGTATGATTCGTCTACCAAGTTTGAGAAACTTGACGGACGGTAGAAGATATAAAACCGGGGTTTCTTTGTGTCTTTGGGTAGCTAGAAATTAGAGTTTATAAATTCTTAACTAGGAACAAGAGTTTATAATTCATCTAGGAATTAGAGTTTATAATTCCTTAGGTTACATAGCATTGAAATTTTTTGTTGAGACTTGCAGTTTCATAAAGTGGAGTTAAATCCTACAGTGGTGTAGGTCGTGATTTTTACCCTTAAGAGTTGGGGTTTTCCGCGATAAAATATTGTGCTATTATTTTAGTTGCTTCATAAAACGTAATTGTTGTAATTTGCAAAGGAACATATAGAATAAACCTGTTCCTTAGGCGATTTTGGGGGCCAGACTTCCAACAATTGGTAACAGAGCAGGTTATCTTTGAAGATTTTAATAATTCCAGATAAGGTCTTTATGAATTCTGCATCTCCTCTTGGGCATGGTCAAGGGAAACACATCGACAGACCACTGTTATTTATAGGAGAATACTACTATTGGTGGACGACAAGAATGGAAGACTTCATACAAGGTAAATATTATGAACTACGGGTTAGAATTACTAATGGACCATTAACTCCTATTATTACTAATAATAAATCTTACAAGTCAAGAACTAGTTAAATCTTATTGATTTTAAAGATAAACTAGTAAAGTTCTCCCAGAAAAAACTATCATTCATATTACTCACTTCCATAGTTACAAGTCAAGAACTAGTTAAAACCACAAATCAATTGGTTGCTCCTTTGACTAGTTTAAAGTTTGAGTATATTTAAAAGTTAATTCTTATATCAAGAAAGAAAATCAATTCCTAAAGGAACAGGTACATCAACTTGATCCCTGCACTTTGGAACTCAAATCTGAAATTCTGAAACAAAGTGTTACTGGGAACGAAAAAGAAAAAAGTAGTGGTGATCAAATCAGATGTGACCAAGATCTAATGAGGTTAAACAATGAAGTATCTTTTGAAAGGAAAAATATTAGGTGAATGAATCTTGAATTTTCTAGGATAAAAAATTATTTGGAAAGAGCTAATAAATGGAAAAAATCATCCATGATAGTAACACATCTAGGTAACAATACTCGGAACATAAGAACTAGAATGAGGTATGAACAACCTATGATTGAAAATTCTTTGTTATATATATTTTATGGTAACTTAGGCCGCTCTAAGAAAAATTGTCTGAAATACAGAGTTAGTGCTGAAAATAAAGCAAGAGGAATTTATGAAACTCTTCAGAGGAACATGTATATTCCTAGAAAAAATAGTCTGCCCAAATGGGCTCATAGAGATCTTATTTATCCTTTTGATAAAAAAAAAAAAGGACCCAAGCTAGTTTGGCTTCCTTAATCTAACCTCTGAATTTGCAGGAAAAGTGAGAGGAACCATGCAACATTCACCAATTGAACATGTTGTTTCATATGCATGATTAAAACTAAAAAAAATTCCTCTCACTTGAATAAAAGGGAATAGATGAATAACATTGACTGAAAAAGAATGTTGAAGAAAAAAAGAGAAAATAAGAAAAAAGAAAAGAAAAGGGAAGGAATGAAGAAGCATGTGAAAAGAACAGGTCCGACCTATGCAGTATCTAACAGTTATGCGCTCTCAGATGATCAATCAATCAAAAATATGATAAGACAATGAAAACACTTTCAAAAGAAAAAAATTGGACCTTGGGGATGATTAAGGTCACATGAATATCCAAAAATAGATAATGAACATTGCGCATATTGCCCTCTAATCTTGAAATCTATGCTCAGTTTTTGTATATTAAGTTGTATGTATCGATACCTCTTTTAAAGTCATGCTACTCATGCACTATAACATTGTATTTGCATCTAGCACAGGAGAGAGACTTAGTAAAATTTAAGAAAATAACATTATCCAGAGATCTAAGGTATGCGCACTATAATTATTCATGATTAAATATAAAGTCAATGCACTTTGAACCTATTTCATCCACTCGTCCAAA
Source organism: Solanum neorickii (assembly GCA_027704865.1). Classification (NCBI taxonomy): domain Eukaryota; kingdom Viridiplantae; phylum Streptophyta; class Magnoliopsida; order Solanales; family Solanaceae; genus Solanum; species Solanum neorickii. The sequence goes on along the minus strand of JAKWJC010000363.1, from coordinate 16,302,562 downwards.
AAGATAGTCATACCCTAAATACTACCATAACAAATATCTTTTTAAAAAGCCTTATCCCAATGCGGTCTATGATTGCGAAGAATTTTATGGAGTACACCTCTACTTCGGTGCCTTATAAATATAGAGTAAGAAAGTAGAGTGTGTTTGTTCTCAGGGGGAATCTTTGGTAATGAGTAAAGTCTTAGAGGATTTACATTCTGAGGGGAATATTTTTGGGTACCATACACTTGAAAAAAGTTCACTTGTTAGGCTCAACTTGGGTGGATCTAGTGAGGGGGAATCAATGGGAGACCCATCTATCGAACCTAGTTCTTCTATTGGGAACCATATAAACTGGGATTTCGTATTGATATAAAAAAAAGTGTTTTAGGTGGTGCAGGTAACTAATTGAGAGAAGATGTTCCATTACAAATGATATTCAAGAAAATTTGTTCCTCTTACTGACTCGATTGAAATTAAACATAAGTGAACTATTGTTTCTGCAGAGGGTACATTGTCGATTGAACAAGTTCCTTAAAAGTGATTAAAAAAAGATTTAAAAAAAAAGGATTGAGCGTGTATCGATGAAGTCTACCTTTGAAATTGAGAAGGCTGCTAATCTTGTTAATCCAGAAGATATCTTTGCTACTGAAAAATGAGTTTTATTTATCCTCTAATCTTTTTATATTACCTAGTCACTTTAGACTTTGACTTCAAAATGTTTTTCTCATCACAAGTGCTTGATTCCATGTTTAGTTTTGATTACATTTTTGGTGTATATGCTTTTTCATTAATGCTAATGTTGGGTTTGAGTTTCATGTTCATGTCTTTCTCATAAGTTTGTGCGAACACTCTGTTATAGCTAACTGAGTTCTTGATTTTTTAAGTGTTTGAGTATGTGATAGCTAGTGGCCATGATTATCAAATGTGCTTCTCTTAGTATGGTGTTTGCCTTCACAATGATTTCTTTTTGCCTGATGTCAAAAGGGGGAAGCAGTAACATATGAGTTGTGTATACTTTTTCAATGCGAGCAGATAAACTTTGTCATAGTCAAAAAGAGGAAATTTGTTAAATTCTCGTTGTTTTGAAGTATGGAAAAGTTAAGGAGTTGTAGTAGTAACATGGTAAAAAAAAAGTATGTCTTATTTGGTGTGTTCGTAATGTATGTTTGTCATCATTAAAATGGGGGAATTTGTTAGAATGAGAATGATTTTGATAATTAACAAATACAGGATCAGATGAAAGAAACAGTTTGTTGACACGTGTTCCTTACAGACCGAATCTGACTTTGATAAGGAAAACGTCAACCTCGCGAATTAGAAGATATAAAGCTGTGGAAGTATTGATTTTTCGAGAAGCAACCAACACAGAAGGTTTTGTTTTATAAAGGAGTTCGCAAGCAAGGTAGTTCTCTTAATCAAATAGGAGTTTTACATGAAGTATGAAATCTACACGAAGAAGAATAGCTACTGTGTAATGCATTTTTTGTCATCATCAAAAGGGGGAACTTTTTAGGTACATAGGAATATCTATGTGTACATTTTGAAGATTGACAATCCGGTGCGGTGCATTATGGAGCAACCTGAGCATACCTGAATTCGTTTAACATCGCTTACGAAACGGAAATGTAAAATTAAGTACAACTTTGTAATTTCTTAGGAAGCATACATAAAGTAGAAAAATCATGTGAATAATGATGTAAAAAGGAATTCAAAGCCAACTGAAAGAAGGAATATTATATCCTACTTGCTTATGTAAAACAGACGTCTTTATTTACTTCTTACATGCTTAAGAAAAACTTCTTTGAGGCGGCAAGAAGCGTAAGATTTTTTGCGGCAAAGACATATAAGAATAAGAAGCATAAGTTGAGTTCAACAAGGATTTGATGCGGCAAAGTTAAAGTTGAAAAATAAGGTTAAGATGCGGTGAATAAGGAGTTCCACACAAAAGAGGTTTTCTAGTTAAAATAGGTTTTGGATTAAATTCAAAATATATAAATAGGGCGATAGTTTCGCCTGAGAAAAATTGTGCACTTACATATAGAGAAGATCAAAATACGATTAAGATGTTTGAGAGTTACTTTGGAGTGTTGCCAATTTGTGAGGAAAACGTTGTAATATTGTAATTAAGAGTTTTGATTAGAATCGAATATGTGTATAGGATTCGTCTAACATGTTTGAGAAACTTGACAGCTTGTAGAAGATATAAAATCGGTGTTTTTTGTGTCTTTGTGTTGCAAGAACTTAGAGTTCATAATTTCTTTACTAGGAACTAGAGTTTATAATTCCTCTAGGAATTAGAGTTTAAAATTCTTTAGGTTATATAACTATGTAATCTTTTGTTGAGACTTGCAATTTAATAAAGGTGAGTTCAATTCTACAGATATGTAGGTCATGGTTTTTACCTTTAAAGTTGGGGTTTTCCGCAATAAAATAGTGTGTTATTATTTTATTTGCTTCACAAAACGTAACTGTTGTAATATACTAAGGAACGTATAGAATAAAGGTTTTCCTTAGGCAATTTGGGGGTTAAGAATTCCAACAGCTATTAGTGATAATTATAAACACTTGATAGAAATGAAGGATAAAATATGCATCCGAAGAGAGATTATAAATAATCTTACAGATTCTTTGAGAAATAAATATTTTACCATACAAAGAATTGCTTCTGGTTGACTACCTGGATTTTAACTTTATTGGTGAGGGCTTGACCATACCTCGTAACCGACTCCTCCATTTTCTCTTTCTCTAAGTCCAATTTTAATTTTTAAAATAAAGAAGATATTCGAGTATGGAAAGTCACTAACAATAAGATAACATTATTTTTATCTTGGGAGAATCAAGTAATTTGACTTATTAAAATTCTATATTTTCCTTTTTAGGTTTTTTTCAATGTACAACATGAATTTTGTCAATAGCCAAAATTAATTAATAATTATTTGGGCACAATTATCAAAGCTAACAATAAATTAGTGATTTTATAAGAAAAACATGAATTTATCTAAGAAATTTGTTATTGAAAAATATATAGTTAATAGCATTGTTTTAAGAGTTTTCCGTAAATATTTTTACAATGTAGTTTGATATTTACTGAAGCTGGTTCTTTTTTTTTCTGGTTATACTAAAATGGAATATAGAGCATTTATTTGAAAAACTAAAATAAAAATTAGTGCATATTGTACCAATTAGTGATACTTTGTTTGTGTTCCAACACCAAATTAAACTTTAGAAAATATAATTCTTTGGATAAATTTTGTATCTCCGACATAATTTTGTTTATATAAAAACCATCATATAAATGTGGATCAAACAAAATATTAGTGAAAATTCAAATTCTTTCAACATCACAAGTAAAGAATAATTAAAAAGGAAAAAAGAGGGATTTATGAAAAACATGAAGTATCCCTTAGTTTGACATGCTATGTCCAATAATATCTATATGTCTTTGTAATTTTATAGGTCATCATCTTCTTCATCAGTAAAATCTTTTTTGAAGAATAATTGACGTAAATCAAAATTGGAATTTGAGAATTTTGCAGCCATCTTCTTCTAACCCATGACGTCAAGCTACATATGAAAACACCATATCTTCTTCAACTTTCTCCATTTTTAAAGAAAAATTTTGAGTACTTTTTACAAAAACTAAATTACTTGGTGAAATATCGTCAAATTGATTTCTTCTTTAAATAGGCATATCTTGCATTAATGAATAGTTGTTAAATTGGTAAAAATCTTATTTTCATTGAATAGAAATTGAATGAATCAAGATAAGCTAATGCAAGTGTGGTAAAAAGAAATAAGTGTTTCTTGTTCTTGTCATTTTCTCATTATAGTCATGGTATATTAATTGTATTCATTTTCTTAAAATAACATTTTTTTAAAATATTTGTGCGTTTTATGAAATTGGTCATTTTTTATAAAGTTTAATTTCGAAATTGAACTCACATTTTAAAAAGACAACCTTCAAATTTATTTTTTATATAAAATAGAAATGAAGAAACAAATGTAGTAAGCACTATTGATGTCAGCCTCCTGCTCTAATTCTGGAGAAATCCTTCCATATAGTGACAAGAATCTCAATATACTAAATGGTCGCCACAACCAGAAAATCTCTAATACAAACCCTGATAAGTCTTGACCCAAGTTGTAGAAACCTTATCCTAAATATATTGTAACACCTCACAACTAGAAAGAACTAGATAGGAGTTAAAATCTGGAAATACTTATTTTCGGAAATTGTTAGAAAAAAATCAAAAATTTTAAGTTGTAAAGTGTGTTTTTGGTCAACTTCAAATGACCATGACTTCTATCTCAAAATGAGTTATAGGTACTTCTAGATATGGTTGGAAATCTATTGGAACGATCTTTCCAACACCGCCAAGTTTGCACAATTTCGACTTTGTATGAGTGAATTATGCCCTTTTGAAGTTGGCCTGTCAGATTAGGAAATGTCCAAATCCGGGATTTTCAAGGGTTTTTTAGTTTTTGAACTATCCTATTGTTTTATTCCGTATTTAAGAGTTTAATATGGGTCAAGAATGAACTTAATCAGCTCTAGAAAATTAGAATTTTTCACGGTAGGGCTAACGACAAAGGAGAAGATAAAAGAAGAAGGAAAAAGGGGCATTTTCATCAAGGTCAATCAAGAAGGTTGGTGTTTTCGCTAAGGATTTGATTCGATCAAGTCTGTGAGTCTCTCATGAAGTTGGGATCGTTCTCCCACGTGTCAAGCATGTTAATTTCAGTTTTAATTCATCCTTAAAGAGTTTGAATATTGATGATTTTAATACCCCTTCTTGTATTCATGTGTTATTACTGAATTAGCTTGGATTGGAAATTTTTTAGAAAATATTTCCTTTTTAATTTTCCAATTTTTTTCGAGTTCCTAAAAAATGGGCTCAAAAAAGGAAGGTCACTTTCAAGGAGAACCGAAGGGAAGTTCAGCTTCCAAACTATTACGTCACGTTATAAAATCATTTGGGGTTACGTTCTTAGGTACATTTTCAGTGTTTCGACAATTTAAGTCAAATTGAGAAAAGGAATCGAAGTTAGGCGAATTGGGGTTAGAAAACGAACAAGAAAAATTGACTAGAAAAATTTGAAGGTGGACCCTTCCTTAAAAGATGTTTTCCTAACCAGAATTTAAAAATGCCTTTGTGTCGCGGATCCACCTCCAACTATTAATTTTAGGATTTCCCCATATTTAGCTATCTAAATAATTATTAAATGTTATATGATCTTTTCAAATACAAATCTTTATCTTTGAATAGATAATTCAATTCAATAATAAGTTAAGAGTCAAACCAAGAACATTAAGAATTAAAGTTTAGAGAAATCAAGAGTCAAAGAAGAGATGTCACGATACTAACATAGAGAGATTGTCTCTCATTTTTTTAGTATTGAATTGTTCCGTTCTTTTGCATACCTTTCTTACAAAACAGAATTGATTGATCGTGTTTGTGTGTGGATTCGTTGCTATCATTTTGAGTTCGTTGAAATTATTGAAGTTTGAGGAACCGCTATTTCTTGAATAGTTCATACGTTTTATCTTGGGAGAAATGAATCTGCAATCTCGGGTACTTGAGTGGATTAAATTTCCTTAGGATACACAGTGGATTTTGTGGACTCGGATAGTTCTGTGTTTTTCTTTCGTGTTTTATTATTTTTTATCGTTTGCTAATCTAAATATAGAAGATAAAAATAAGTACAAGCAAGGGGAATAGGTCTTACCTTATTATTCGTAATTAGATAACAAGTCTCTACTAATTAACAAGCATGGAGAAAAAAAGAACTAGAGAAAACTAGGTATTCTATGATCATCACCAAGTTTACAATCCTTACTATGATGATATTAAAAATTAGGATGATTAAGCAATGCAAGAAATTAAAATCAAGGAATAAAGATGAGTTATTCAACTTAAACATCATTTGATATATGTATAAACTAAATAAGATAGTTTTCCCGTCTAAAGTAATATGAAGTATTTGGTTCTTATATTCTTCTTCAAATTTGTCCAAAGATGATTGATAGTTCATCATTTCTTGTTGAATTTGTTGGATCTTGATAAAGTTATGACATTGTGATATGAATTTTCTTTGTGAATCGCATCGGTAGGTGCCTTGGATCAAATTCCTCACTCACCTTTTTACCATCCCAACTATATTGTCTTCTTTCTGCGTTTGGTGCTTCCAATATTTGGTTGTGTAGGTGAAAGATATCCATCCTTAGCCACCTTATAAAATCATATATCCAACATATCATCTTCATCATCCGCATCAGACGTGTCACTGCCCAAGTCAGGAAAGAAATACCTATTATCCAAGTTTAGTTTTGTAGCACTCAAATTCGATGAATTATCTAAGATTGTCATAGATGCATTTGTCTTACTTGTAGGAATAAATTCAAGTGCTTGAGGGATAAACTTACTCCTACAAGGTAAAAATGATTCACTATGTTAACTAAATCTTCCCATCTTGAACACTCGTTTCCATTTGTTTTTCAATAGATTCACATCAGTTGTAGCCATCTCTTGATTCAAAATAAACATGGCAGGTGTATTTGATTGATTTCTTTGCCATCTATATCCTCTGTTACAATGAGCTCCTTTTCATGGGTCAAAAGATCATGTTGATCATTATGATCATCATGGCAGCGTTCTTTCAACTTCAGTGTTTGCTCAATTGGCTTTTCCAAGTCTAAAGAAATAGGTGTCTCCGCTCTTTGATTAAACCATGGTTTCCAACATTGGTACTGACTATTCACGCCCTTTTCTTATAGTGTAATGAATGATACTTCCCTAGAATACACATTCATAAAGTCTTCGTGATTCGATAATCTAACCAGAACATGACGATGATCCAGTAATCCCAATTGCAATCTCCTTTGATTTCAAAGTGTAGTTTAAAATTTTTTATTAGATCAATAATAACAGGTCTCGCATAAAAGAACTTAGTAACAAAAACATATTGCAAGTTCTCTTCTTTGATATACGATTCCAAATTCGAAAAGTTGAAACTCACTGTAGGTTCCCCATGAACATACATCACTTGTTTTAATTTCTGTGGAAGTTTTCCATCAGATATTTAGTGCAAGTTGATGGATAAGAGATAGACGCATAACTAGGTTTTTGTAGCCTCTTTTCCACAGCTTGAGGCTAGGGAGAAATATTTTTGGCCATGGAGGCTTAAAATTTCATAAGAGTCGCCTGGTGAGAGGAGACTAGCGTGTGAATAGTTATGAGTTACGATAAATGAAATGAGAAAAAGACCTACCTTATCACTTACTTTAATATCACCTTTGTCTTAAAATTGTTATCGTGTTCTATTTATTGAGACCTTAATCCACTAACCCATAAGATGAAGAAGGAGTATAATCAAGCAAAGATTGAGTGACAAGAAGAGAGAAAGAAATCTTTCAAAACATACTAATTTCTCCCAATCCCTTTCAAGATGAAATCACCTAAGAAGGCCTAAAGCATTGTAAAAAATATGCTCGTGGATGAGCAACACTTAAGCCTTAATAAGGACAAACAACAAAATGATAAAGAACTACAACAAGAGGATAAAGAAGCTTACCACCTATTATTAGTTATTATCCAATGAAGAAAAAAGAAAAACCTATAACCCATCGACAAATTCCGCTACATGGGAAAAAAAGAATATCCTCAAGTATATCAAAGAGATGTTGATTATGTTGTGTAGGGTGATTGAAAAAAACTGTCAAATCGCGCACTTTCAAAAAGTTAAACTCTAACTACCCTGGTGAGTCTAATCCTAAGTTGGAGCAAGAAGTAAAGGATTAGGTGCATCTTCACTAATTTAGCTCGTGACTATTATATAACAATGTTTTATAAAGAGGAAAACTTGCAGCAAATTCTGTGTTGGGTTCGAAAGTAATTAGAGTGTCACATAGAAGTTTACAATTGCATATCATAACATGGATATATCAGAAATTAACTATTTGTTTAAGGTGTTTGTTTAGATTTGGGGTTGCACTCTTTGTTCTTAGACTTGCCTTTAGTAGATTTTTGACAGGACTTTTAGATTTTAGGGGATGTTTTTCCGTATTAGTTTGAGTTGATTTGGTAAACCTTTGGAGTTTATAGGGACTCCATAATTATTATATTGTCATTTAAATCTGCTCCTATATCCTTAAATGTCTTAATTTTCATTAAAAAAATTATTTGGGTTGTAATAATGGTTCTCCCATCGGAGGGTTATTGTGGGTGTCAATCACGATGCTCTGGGTCGTGACAAACAATTACACAAATAATGTAATAATCGAGTTGAAAAGATATCAAGAAAATATATTAAATAAACAAAGGAAAGTAATACAATACAAGCATCATTTTGTTAGAACTGAAATAAGCAGATGTAATGAGGAAGCTAGAAAAGTAAACTTTGAAAAATCATGAGTAAAAATATTAATGAGAAATACACTAAAACTGACAAATTTAATGTGGTTTAGTCAACGACCTACATCTACAAAGAAGATGAACAATCCACTAAGAATATGAGAGTACAAAATATAGAGAGAAACAACCTCAACCTAGTGGCGGAACTAGATATTTCACAAAGATTGTCCAAAAATAGCATACTAAAAGCTCTTTCAAAAGGTAGAACTAGTGATATTAAAAACACGAGTACTACATAATTCCAAGGAGGTGAAACCACTTGATTACAATAGTTATTTGTGTTAACGGTGTCAAAAATACGTTATTCAATCTTTTTGTATATTTGTTTATTTGAACATATAATATTTTTTTCCGATTAATGGTGTCCAATTAGACACCCTGATAACCATGTGGCTACGCCACTGCCTCAACCAATTCACTAGGAATACAAGAGGATCACAAAATTTTAACCCATAACCGCAACTCTCAAAACCCTAGGTCTACATTGTGAATGATAATTAAGTTAGAAGAAAGAAACTTATATTTATAGTTTTATAAAACCTTTAATAAAAGAAAAGAACTACTCAAAATATTAAGTTCTTCTTTAAATAGGAAAAACCTATTTATTGTAAGAAATCAAGGACAATAAGCCCCAACAAATCTCCCCCTCGGCCTGAATTTCTAACAAAATAATGTTGCCCACTTTCTTCACATAATATTTAGGATCTTTCATTTCTTCTCCATAAACTACCCTGTCAAATCTACGTCTCGACACTTAGAACCTCCCTACAACTTCTCCAACAAAGATATTCATTACTGTAAAAAAGGATGCGGTTATAACTACAACCACCAAGATGAAAATACAATTTGGACTTGTTTCCATCTACAAGCATATATATATATATATATATATATATATATATATATATACCCTATCAAATCTACGTCTCGACACTTAGAACCTCCCTATAACTTCTCCAACTAAGATATTCATTACTGTAAAAAAGGTTGCGGTTATAACTACAACCACCAAGATGAAAATACAATTTGGACTTGTTTCCATCTACAAGCATATATATATATATATATATATATATATATATATATATATATATATATATATATATAAACAATGTTAATACTTCAATTCTGAAATAATAGAATGATCATATTTATAAATATTAAATGATTGAATATCATAATTATTTTAAATTATAAATTAAATATTTAGGAGTAATGGCTAAAAACATGCCTCTTTTGTAACTCAAAATCAAACTACATTCTTTATCTACATAATGAACAAAAAACATCCATAAATTATCCTCAACAGTTGCAACTTACACCCCTCTATTAAATGCATTGTTTCCAAGATATCAAGTAAAGTTTTTATCAGGTGAAAAGAATATGTGTTGTACTCTTTTCCTTAACGATGGCTTTATCCCAATTGGGTTTTCCATGTAAGGTTTTTAACGAGGCAACATTCAAAGCGTGTTGAAAGCTATGTGTACTATTTTTCCTTCTCTATAATTTTTTCCCACGGGTTTTTTCATAGAAAGATTTTGACGAGGCATGTTATTTATCGACATCCAAGGGGGAGTGCTATAAAACAATATGTATTGGATGTCCACTACACCAAGAAGTAACAACATAACCTCCTCCATTATGAAGATAAACATAACCTCCATAACCTGCAAGTTTATTACCATTACTCTTGTAATCTTTCACTTTCATAACCTCCCCATTATATTCATGTTAATGTCATATTTATGACTAACCATTTGTGTGTTTTTATTTTACACTATAAATAGAGGCATAAGGGTTCATATTGTATACAGTTGAAGACTTAGAATAATAAGAAAAACTCTCATCTCTTATCTTATTATTTCTATTGCTTTCATATTCAATATTTCTAGTCTTGTTTTACTTTAGTTTACAACAAGATTCATTAAATGTATTGAATTTCATGAAAATTAGTAGTGTTATTCTCAACGTGGAACATAATTATTGAAATTATAAAAAATTATTATTTTGTAGAGGTATTAATCAATAAATTACAAAATATTACTTAAAAGAATGTTTATAAAAATTTTAATATAGCTTATTTCCCCCCCTTAAAAACAAGAGATACAAAAAAATAACAAGAATGGAAGAATAAACCACAATGAAATATCAAAAAATAGGAAGAATGGGAGTGATTAATGTATTGAAGTGAATACAAATAAACACTTCTTCGACAGTGTTTTTTATTGAGAAGGAAATTTTTTTTGGGCATTGTACTTTCTTGAAACCAACTTGTAGTTGTATAACCTTAGACAGTATTCTAGGTGCAAGAAAAAAAATGTATTTATAGCAACACCCTTATCAGTCACCTTTATTTTCGAACATACCCCAAAAAGTGAATCATTGTTGCTGCTACAATATTTCATATCATCCTATAGCTCGATCACAAAAACAGACATGGCAATTAGCAAGGTCCACTAGCAAATAGGTGAAGGAAATTCTTCTTCTTCAACAAGTGAAAACAACATTTTTGTGCAATCAAAGTTCAACAAGATTATATTATATCAATATTAGCATTGCTAGCCTCGAGGAGACCCTTGGTCTGACTTACTTACTCATTGGAATACTTGAACACAAGAGAAAGGAATAGCTAAAAAAAAAAAAAAAAAAAACTTAGCAAAAATGACTTATGTCTTAAACGTATACTACGGAAATGAATAAGACAAAAGAACTAATACTATTTGTCTATGAAGCCTTTAAAATAAATAAGGATGTAGGGAAAGTACCCCAAATCATCCTAACAATTGAAATTTAAAAACAATAGCTGAATGATAAATTTTTCCTCTGTAATTAAATGAGGCTAAGCAACAGACTCTGAGTAGCTCACTAGATCAACAGTACAACGGATGCTGATGCTAACTACCTGCGACGACATTATAAGCGATGCATACAACTGGCATCAGTAAATTGTATGTATGAGTATGCGAGTTGAAATGCTAACACAACATATATAGGTTAGAAGGATATTCTAGAGGAAACACTTAACTTGACTCTTCTCAACTCATGAACAGTTAGCTAAACTCATTTCAATATTAAGCAATTTAAAAGAAAGTGTGTTATAAAGAAAAGTTGTCTAAAAGATGTTTTAAACTCTATGTGTATGCAAAGATACAAAATGACTATGAGATGAATGTAAAAATACAAAATAAACTAAAGTAAATTCTTAATCGTAATAAATAACATATCATACTTCCTCTCAAAGTCTACTCATGCAATGCATGAATGAAGTCTCATACCCCCAATTCATACTAAGCAGAACCTCTTAAGAAGCCATGTAACTACTGATGTGGGAGTTTCTCTAACCGACAATCATAACTTAATAGTTATAGTGATGATTCATCATTACTCGGCCCAGGCTACCCGACCATCCTAAACTTGCTAGAGTATAGGATCTAAATATCCTAATGGATCCACTAGTCTATTGTGAAAAAGATTCATTTAAAAAGTATAACCCTTTTATTACCCAAGATGGCTTAATGTTTTTCATGGAAACCTTATTTAATATAAAACGCACATCCACACAGCGGTGCTCAATACTATTCTAAAAAATATACATAACTTATATGTTTCAAAAAACATTCTCTCCTATGATTTAATATTAGTGCTCAAAAACTTAGCTCAAAGACAATTTTGGAAATCTCAGTTTCCCTGCATGCTTCATTTTATAAATTATTAACGCTTTTCTGAAAAATAGCTAGAAGGTTCTTTGGAAAACTCAGTTTCCATTCTTGTTCCAATATGAAAAACATTTCTTTTAAACTTTTTTGGGAATACATAGTCCCCGTATATTTCTCTGAAGGAAGAACTTCAACTCTTTACTCTTTAGTTAGCTTGAAACTTGAGTCTTAAGACAACTCTTAGGGAATAATTACTTCGCTTCTAACTCTTTACTTGTTACATAACTTGTATCTTGAATCTTAAAACAAAGTTAAAACGTTGCTAAAAACCCTTTAGAACTCTTAAGAACTTTGTTTTTACTTGATTCTTAACTTCTTTGACTTTGATCTTATCATTTCTTGAAGTACATTATGGATTAAATGTTCAAGACTTCATGCTTATGGATTATTTCATGATGTTTAGATTTACCTTAGAGTGTTGGAATCACGAAAAAAATGTGGGCACCTCACTTAGGAACTATTATCAAAATGTGGAGAGAGAACGGGGAGAACTGACGTCCCTTGCGCTCTGAAAGTCATCGGGCGCAAACCCTCAAAGTTCAGAACACATACTGTGACGCTCTGGATGGCACAATGCACTAGAGGCCAAAGTTTAGAAGATGTTTTGTGGCACTCTGACAGGTGCATTGCCCCATCCCATGCCCAGAAAATCTCACACTTTTCTCCTTTATTTTTAATCTCTAAAACTCTCTAAACTTCCATTGTTTTCTCCCCAAACACATCGAATCATTATCACCCTCAATACCCAATAGATATGAATCGAAAAACAACCCAGAAGCACGAATCAAATCAACTCCAGGCATGCAACAACTCAACAACAAGAATTCATCAATGTTTTTCTAGAACTTCACTATCTATCATTCAACAAAATCGTTGAATTTAAATAGGTTGGTATGTGGGTGAACTAACCCAAAATAAAAGATCTCATATAACAATTTTATTTTAACATATATGTATGTTAAAATATAATTAGTTCATTTTTTTCTCAATTTATGTCTACAATTGATATTGTTAATATTATTTTTTAAAAAATTAATTAGAAAATAATGAAATTATTAAATGTTTTATATTTAATGAAAATTAGTAGGGATATTTTCAATGTGGAATATAATTATTATTCTAAAATAATATTATTTTGTAGATGTATTCATTTTATATATTAATACACACACACACACACACACACACACACACACACACATATATATATATATATATATATATATTGCTAAATAAAATTAATTAAATTTTTTCTCACTTTATTCCTACAATTTATACTCTTGAAGAAATTATTAAAAAAATTTACTTGAAAATAATGGATTCATCAAATGTTCTGAATTTCATAAAATTAGTAGTGTTATTCTCAACAAGGAGTAAAATTATTGAATTTGTAACATATTATTATTTTGTAGATGTATTAATTAATTAATTAATTACTATTACTTATAGAATTTCTTTTAAAATTTAATGAATGTACGTCATTCTTCTCCTTAAAAACAAGGGATATTAAAAAAAGAAGAACAATGGAAGCATAAACAAAAATGGAAGATCATAAAATTAGAAGAAAGATAGTGTTAATAAAGTATTAAAGTGAATATAAATAAATTATTCTTGGGTGGTGTTTTTATTGGGAAGGAATTTTTTTTAGCAATGTAATTTTTTGAAATCTAGTGATTTATGACTTTTCTTTTAGTGATTTAACATTAAAGGACATTATGGGTGCAAAAATTTCATGTAACAACAATATCCTTGTCAGACTCTTCTAATGGCGACATTAACCTGAAAAAGTAAAATTGTGCCAAAAAAGTAACCTACCAAATATATTTTTCGTTATGGATAATGTTTTACTTCATATATATAATTAGAGACAAAAGTGTCAAACCACTTGACCATTTTTTCTTTCTTTTTTTCAGAAATTTCCTTTTCTCCATAAAATATACTCTATTTATTGCATTTTGTCAATGACCAAGTAAATTTATTTTTTTCGGTTAGTGAACCGTTGTTGTTTAATATGTTTTCCCATTTCTAAAGAGTGATCTAATTTGATTAGACACGAAGTTTTAGAAGAAAAAAATCTTGTAGTGATAAATTAAAGTTATATTTAATGAATTAAATTGTACTTTAATCTTGTAGCCTTAAACGTGTTATATAGAATACTTAAATTTAAATCTTACAAAAAAAAGATCTTTTCTTTTTAAAAAGAATAAAGAGGGAAAAAGGCTTTTTTTTTAAAAAAATAAACGAAGGAAGCACTTTTTCATAGCTACATTTGGGTGCTTATAATTAATTATGAGATAACTTATACATGCTATAAACTTTTAGTTCAAAAAAGTGTACATATATAATTATTAGTATTTTTTTCTTTTACTTATCTTATAAAATTATTGTTGTTACCTTTTTCTAGTTCTGTAAAATAATATATAAAAAATAAAGTAATAAAATATAAATGTAAACAAGATATGAAATTTGATGACATTCTTGTATCATGTTAGACCCACAAAATTTTTGGAGTATATTTGATACTGTGGTCATTGAGTCTCTCTTTACTAGTATATTAGTTGACCAATATAAAACCTCAAATTATATTACTCGTTAAAAAGAAATATGTTTTTTGATGAATAAATTTCACTTAAAATATTGTGATTTTTCATGAAAATATATGTCTATTATTTTTTTGTATAGACATGAACATTGGTGAAAAGTGGCACATTATGTTTGTGTTGTAGAAAACACATACTACACCATTTTCGGCCTACAGCAACACCACGTAAGTGTAGCCTAAACTAGCAAAAAGTGTGACCTTTGATAAAAGGCTACACTTTTGGACATTCAGCAACACTTTTTAGGGGCTGCCCAAAAGAAGCGTAACCTTTGACATTAGGCAACACTTTTTAAATGTTGCCATCTTTGGCAACACTTATAAAGCGTAACCAAATAGGTATAAGGGCACACTTTGAAGACGTGCATTAGAAACACCTATTTTTTGTTAGACTACACTTAAAAGCGTTTCCTTTTCAGATTTATTCGTCACACTTAAAAAGTGTTGCCTTTTATTGGTCATCAATTTCAACACTTTCAAAGTGTAACTTTTTATCCACCTAGAGCAACACTTACAAAGTGTAACTCCAACATTTATAAGCCTACATGTAGCACAAATATATATAATATATTTACATACATACAAGTGACCTAAAACACAAAATGACCTAATTAATCATTAAATTGAAGCTATATATTTCAAATAAACTTCGAGAAATATTTCATGTACAACAAAAAGATAGTATGTGTTGTGTACATACCCATACTTATACATCAATATTCTAAAATGTGTACACAATAAGTCAAATATGTATTTAAACTTTTACAATATTTCAAAAACTCTTAATCATCCACTTCAAATTTGATCACCTCTATTTCCCTACACAAATAAGATATTGCATTAGGGTTCAAACTTCATAAGAAACAATATAAAATATTTGGTCTTATACAATAACCATGATGCACGCAAACAACGTTAACTGCTTGAATATCAATTCCTCTAGTAAACAAATTTGTTCCATCAAGAAAGAACACAAAATTAAGAAATTTAACAATTAATCAATTTGAAATTTCAGCTGTAACGGAAAGTGTAACGGACCGTCGTAGCCATGACGGTCCGTCCTACATGTTCGCCATGAAGATCAGAGAAGTAGCAGAAGAAACTTGTTCAGCTGTAACGGAAAGCGTGACGGACCGTCGCAGCCATGACGGTCCACCTGCATGTTCGCCATGAAGATCAGAGAAGTAGCAGAAGAAACTTGCAAGTAGCACAGTTCATGGGTATTACAAATAATAACATGATAATTGTTCAAGCAAATATCAAGTATCACAGTTCCACAAACTTTTGGGACATAGAATTCACTAAAGGAAATCACAAAGTATCAAAAAAATGAGTTTACAATTAATAATGATGGAGTTGGATAATAATTCGATTAAATCCCATCACATACAAACACAATATAAAAGATCTAGTCATAGAGAACTCAAGACATAATCTCGGATTCACAGCAAAAACATACATTAGGTCAACCTATCAAGAAAAATACAGATTATGTAGATGTAAGAAGAATCACAAAGTAGTACAAGTCTGCGTAATTCTAATTAAAATGCAAATGTAATAACACTTACTGGAACATGATAGCCACATCCAAGTAATCTTCTATCCAAAGTGGCATGAAACAAGTCAATACTAAATGCCGAGAAGGTGATATAAGTAGAACATGCTCTAACTTTACAAGGTACTTTATGCAGAATGGTTCAAATATAAGTAGATTTTCATAGATAAGGTTATTCACAACGTCAATACCACGGCCCATCATGACCACGACGGTCTCTCATGACTACGACAGCCCGTCGCGAGGTACACGACGGCCCGTCGCGAGGTCCACGACCACTCATAGTGACCACGATGTCCCGTCGCAAAATCCGTCGACCCAGCCGCGTTTTGACAGATTTCCGATAAACAAATTTTTGAAGCATTTTCTTTCAATGTTCAAAAGGAAATCTGATGGAATAGCAGTTTACCCAGAAATCTTTGAAGAAAATCGTCTTCTTCAGCTCTTTAATCTTGAACAACGAAGCTGAGAGGAAAATCGTCTTCTTCAGTTCATGTTCAGAGAAATCGCAGTGCTCTTCGATTCTTCTTCAGCTCTCCAATTTTCTTCTTCGAGTCTTCATCAGCTCTCCAATGTTCTTACGCTTGATGAAGTTTGTTTTAAGCTTCAGTTCTTCAATCTTCAGCTCTTCTCTTCAATCTTCAACGTCCTCTCTTCGATCTCCATCTTCTACTCTTCGATTTAATGTTTTGGAGAAAAAAAATTGTGTGATTTTTCATATAGGAAAGAACCTGCGTTGTGTTTTACTCTTTAGCTTTGGCCAAAAATAATGGGAGGGGGAGTTGAAAATGTTGGAGGGAATCAAATACTTTAGTGAAATATTTTAAAATGTTGGAGGGAAACTATAGGCAACACTTCTATAGTGTTGTTTTTACAATTATAAAAATAGGACCCTTTAAAAGTGTGGACATATATATACATAATTGTTGCCATTTATTTCATACTATGACAACGCTTATAAAGTGTAGTCTATATCATTAAATGGTACACTTTATAAGTGTTGACAATATTATCGTTGCAAAAAGTTAAAACATTAGGCTACATTTAAAAAGTGTTCCCAAAAATATTTTAGGCAACACTTTTCAAGCGTTGCTCAAATTTAGTGTAGCCGTAGGCCTAAAATGGTGTAGTGACATTTGGGTGATATTTCCCTTATTGAAACAATGAGACAACACTCATGTGTAATTCTATAACAATTTGAATGTTATGGAATTGTCCTTCTTAAAAGGACATATGACAAGGTATTGACTCTAAAACAATGTCTGTTTTGAGAAAAATTATAAAAAGTAAAGAACAAAATATTTGTGGGAAAAAGTTACCTCATAGAAGGTCTTTTTCAAACATAGTGTTTTTATTAGTTCTTACTTGCTTGACTCAAATTGTTTGTTACATAAATGCTTGAGACATGTCAATTACAAAATTTTGCAAAACCTGATTAACTTAAAAGTTTTGCCTTATTTTTAGGGCAATAAATCAATGTCAAGTATGTGTTGTTGAAATGAATTAGCATACCTTTGAATTGATTTACACTGACATTTGTGATATAAAGTCAACACCAGCTCGTGTTGGAAAAAAGTATTTCATAAATTTTATTGTCAATTGAACTAGATATTATTATGTTTATTTGCTGAATGGTAATGATGAAGCAACAGAAACATATAGGCAATATAAACTGAAGTTGAAAGTCAGTTGAATATTTCATGATTAGAAGTGGTAGATGTGAAGAAAATGAATCTTTTTTTGCAGAAAATCAAATCATTAGTGCACATTCTTACCTCAATCTAATCAAATTGTTGACAGGAGAAACTGAACTTTGATCGAAATGTTGAATGTCCTATTTATAAGTTCTAATTTATCACAAAACTTGTGGGGGATTCTATCATTATAGAAAAGAGAACAACATTTTTTTTAATGTTCAGAAAGGGAGAAACAAAAAGTTTAATATGTTAATAAAGAAAACAAAATAGAGAAAACTTTTGTTTGTTAAGAAAGGAACAACAAAAAGTTTATCAGACTTTGCTGTATCCTGATAGAAAATTGTTTGTCGTTCCTTAAAATATATACAAACAATAACTCTTGAAAGGTAATATAACAATTTTTAATATAGTCTACTCCATATGAGATACGTAGATCAGGGAACTATTTCTAAAATGGTAAAAATATGACCTCTGTGGATTGTATGTTCATTGAATATGATACAAATAGTAAAGCATGTTAATTTATGGTTAGTAAGTCCGACCCAACGCATAGTCATGTAAAGGGTCTAAACGACATTGGAAAGAAACAAAGGAGAATGTTCTTAATAAGGAGATTCAGAGGCGTAGTAAATGTCAATGGACAAATTACTTCCTCTGGATTTTATTTTGTAATATTTCTTCATGAATATGTGTCCATATTGTCGTAAAAGATATGTCTTTTGTGGACTCATCCTTCTTGGAAATAGTCTGTTAATAGTAGTAAGGTAGCTTCAACTTGAGTAAACATACTTGAGAGTTCGTTTATCTTCCTTCAGGAAATAAACTTTTGGGTTCAAAGTTGATCTAAAAAAAGTTGATGAAACTATTGACTAATACAAAGAAAGATTTGTTTTCATAGGCTTTAGACAATAACAAATTCTTGATTATATTGACATATAATAGCCTCTAACTAGGATTACATCAATTCAGATGTTAATTGCGCTAGTTGTGAATTTGTCAAAATGGATGTAAAAATGTTTTTTTAGGAAGAAATTTACATAGAACAACCTGAGAGCTTAGTGGTTCTTTGTAAAACAAAAGTGTAAACTTGTTAGGTCACTTTATGAAATACAAGCGCCCAAATAATGTCATGCGAAGTTTGACCAAACTACATTGGCAAATGAATTCTAGATTAATGATTGTGATAAATGTTTTACATTAAATACATTCCAAATCACAAGGTCATTATTTATTTTTATGTTGATGACATGTTGATCATCAAAACAGACACATATGACATAAATGCTACTAAGCATATGCTAGAAGGTAACATCGATAATAAAGAAATTAATGTTATTGATGTGATTGAAAAGGTACTTGAAAAGTTCAAATTGTTGGATTTCAATATTAACTAGACTCTAATAAATGTGAGATTTGTACTTCAAAAGAATGAAGGAAAAGGTGACTCACAATTGGATTATGCTAGATTATTGAGACGTATGATATATATCATAAAGTGTACGCGATCAGATATAAAATGTTGTATTAGTGAACTGAACTGGTTCACAAGTAATCTCAATCAAACTCATTGGATGACAATGAAAAGAGTTTTGAGTTTTTTTAAAAAAAATATATACTTAACAAATTATTGCTTTGCATTATAACTAATATTCACCAGTACTTAAGAATTTAGTGATGCAAATTGAATCACCAGGTCAAATGACATAAATTCCACAAGTGAATGTGTATTTACTCTTAATGGAAGAGAAATCTCTTGGAAATCTTTCAAACAAAAATGAATCGCTTGCTCTACTATGAAATCTCAGTTTTTCACTCTGAATAAGACCGGTGAAGAAGTTGAACGACTCCGAAATTTCTTGAAAGATTTTTCGCCCAAACCTTTAGCTACAGTATGCGTACACTAGGTTGGGCATGGAGCATGATGTATAACAGAAGGTCTCGTCATATATGACGTAGACATAATATCATTAGAGAACTACTCTCTAGTGGAATTATCATAATTGACTATGTAATGTCAAAGGATAATGTGTAGGATCCACATATAAAAATCCAAACTACTGAGGAAGTTGATAGATTATCAAACCGAATGAGACTATGGCCATAAACAAGTCATTGTGGCTATAACTCTACCTAGAAGACTTGAGATCCCAAGATCTAGGTTCAAGGAAATCAAGCAATGTCATTAATGACTGTTCAACATTGTTATAATATTATTTTTTATGGTCTAGTCTCATGATAAGACAATATTCAGTAACAAGGATGAAGGCATTAGGACATTTTAATGGCTTCTAAGTTTGATTTGGGGTATATAAAATGGTGTATCTACGGGATAACACATTTAGAAATCACGTATTTATGTGTGAAGTGTAAGCCGCTTCAAGGAGAATCCGGTAAGTCCAGTTCTCTAAGCACTTTTTAACCACGATGTGTTTATGGCTAAAACAAACAAAACAATGAGAACCAAAAATAGTTCAAACGTTGATTGTGTGACTTATGTAGTCTAGGTATACACCAAATCTTAACGGTTCAAAGATATCAAATCTACCGATTGACCGAGTATATCCGACATATGTTCACTACGGAAAGTTTAAAGAATAAAGAAAAACCTACTTATCGAGATTTGATTAACCTTTACTTACGCATCACACAATTTTTCATGCATAATTTTTAAATAAATAGTCATTCCCTATTCATGTGGGGGATTTTTCGGTTTTAAAGGTATGAACATGAAATGAAGGGTTGTGACTCTCTTGAAGGGTTGTCACTTTGCTGGAAGGTTGTGTCCTTTCTAAAGGGCTATGACCGTTTGAAAAGTTGTGTCTTTTCAAAGTTTTGTGGCTTTTCTAGAAGGTTATCATCTTTCCTATGAGTTGTGACCTTTACCCTTTGTTGATTATAAATAGAGAGGTTGTCTCTCATATTTCAGCATTGAATTCTTTCCTTCTTTTGCATAAATTTCTTACAAAATAAAATCGATCGATCGTGTCTATATGTGTGATTTGTTGCCGTCATTTTGAGTTCGTTGAAATTATTGAAGTTTGAGGTAACGCTACTTCTTTATTGGTTAATCCGTTTTATCTTGGAAGGAATTAATCTATAACCTCGGGGTATTGAGGGGATTAAATTTCTTAAGAACATACAGTGAATTCTTTGGAATCGGATACTTTTTTGTGTTTTTCTTTTCATCTTTTATTTCTTCTTGTTTGCTAATTTGAATACAGGACATAACACATTCCTCTCAATATCTTTTATAGGTATGTAATCTTATTTTCTTGCATCTTTCCTTTCTATGTATTTGCATTTGTGAATGTTAAATGCGATCCCTATTTGATTGAGAAAAAATAATTTTGATAATCAAAGAGGTGTTAGTTCTTTTAGAACATCGTATTGTGATGGGCCAAGCTTCAACAACAAATGGGGTCCTTTAGGCAGCGGATTGCCCGAATTTAGCTGATCACCTCCCTTCACTAGTTAAAGTTGTGCTCTTCCTGAGCATCTTGCGTGCTCATTTGGTGGAGCTACTTCTTCTTACTGGATGCTCGGTGCCCACCAAAGCACAGACTCTACTCACTCTCTATGCATCTCATATCCTTCTTTCCTTCGCTTGGGACAGAGTTTTAAAGTTTTAGTTGATTATTAAATAAATCCTTCTATTAAGTATTTGGTATAACATGATATTAGTTAAATTGTGTTTATGATTCTTATGCACTCTTCACATATTTTCGCAGAGGTATATAGAAAAGAGGCATCTCAAAGAAAAGTTTCATATATTTTGTAATGCACATATCGTTAAGTTGTTCTCCTGAAGCTAAATATATGCATGTGTTCATAAAAAAATAAAAGTTGATTGAGTTCTCTCTGTTTATGTATAAGATTGGAATGACCACATTGTGAGAGAAGCTTAAAAACTTGCATAAAGTAAAATCACTTTTTTCATTTCTATCCATATTTTCGGCTTACATATTATTATTTAGACGGTGCTTATTGGTGTTTTCCTACTTCCCTTCACCCTAACAGAAGGAACTACCATGTTGATGTTAAATATTATCTTAACAACTTATTTGTTGAATTGTAGAAATACGAAAAAGAGTTCGTATAGCGATCCCAAGTCATTTATGACTTGCAGGGATTGACAGATCGGTCACCTGATCATTCGTTTGGTTATTGTGTGAGCTTTAGTATTTTTGGAGCTTATAACCTTGAACGATCATTTTCGATCAAAAGTTCAAGAAGATGACATCAGAATCCAATTCTGACAATTCCATCAGTTCCGGAAGGGTCATTTTACGCTAGTAGCATTGTCAACATGACTCCCAAAATTTTGAGTGTGAGTCGGTGTGATTAGGCATTTTAACTTTAAGTTAAAGGCTAAGTTTGACTTTAGCCAACATTCTTAGTAAACGCGTTCGGATGAGAATTCCGTCAGCACTGCTAGCTCAGGAATATCGAGTTTGGTCTAGTATGACCTTTCTTTCGGGTTTTGAGGTTTTTGATATTTTTTTTGAGCCCTTTTGTGATTTTTGACTTAAAATGACCAATGGAAGTGGGACCCACATTTTATCGAGATGACCTCTGACGAAAATTTCGACTGCGCCATTGAGTCTGGAATGTAGACTTTGGTAGGATAGCATATCTGTTTTATTTTTATCAAGTTCCGAACAGATTCCGAGCACCCGTCGGTGACTTGAAAGAAATTAGACAAAGCTGAAATCTGGTGCAGTCCTTTAACATCCTGAAATTGAGGTTTTAACGAACAGATTATTGCGTTTATTAGCGACCAGCTTCGTCCTTATAAAAATCCTATTTTCAGCCCTTGTGTTTTATTTTAAAATTTCGATATTTTGAGCTATAGAACTCTAAATTGGGCGATTCAAAAGTCTAAGTTGTGAGATTTTTTGAGGTCAGAACATTGGTGAGCTTGGAATCTGATTTGGGGACCCGAGTTGAGGTAAATTTTGTGTTTTAACTGCTGTCATAGCTCATTTTCGAGCTCAACTTTTGGGAAACTTTTAAAAGGTGATTTTTTGGCCATTTTAGGTCCGAATCTAGTAATTCAAGAGCCTATATTGTGGGTTTTTTTGTGAGGATCGTCGTGGTGTGATTTGTTTTGGCTGTTGGACCTTCATTTTTTGTAAATTATTGTATGTAGCTGCTGCCATTGTTTCTCATTTTTAGCGTAGAATTTAGGTTTTTTGTTGCATGTTCATGTTGGGACTGTCTTGAGTCCTAAATTGTGTTCCATTCTGGTACACATGTTCCGAGAGTTTTTTGGGACTTTTATTTGGGGTTAATTCTGGATTTCTCAACGCGGATCTCACTTTTTCAATTTTGACCGCGAAATTGCCCAATCTCTGTTTCTTGCAATTTTAGTATTTAAATGACCGTAATAACGTTGTGACTCTATTTTTGATAGTGTATCAACGTTTCGAGGCCGTTTAGAAAGTAAAGATCCGGGGAAGTCAATTTTGGAGCGCACGTGATCTGCGTTCAGGTAGGCTACGGTTTCTCTTCTTAGATTGAACTTGAACATGAGAATGCATGTTGATTAGTTGGTATTTGAGTTGGGTAGGTATTGGATCATGCATAGGTGTTAAAAATCATATTTTTGGCCTTTTTCTGAGAATTATCGGATAACTGTGAGCATGTTTAGTGTTATTAGTTGACCTTCTTTGCTATATAGATAACTTGTATGTTTGAATACTGGTTATCAGAAGTATGTTTGGCCTTAGTTTAGGTTTGATATGATAAATAAAGACTCTTTCAGCAGCTATATCGACATCTTTGTCGCGTATCCAGATTTAAGGTCCGGCCTCGACCATCCACATACTTATGTAGAGCACCGGTTAGAGGTCCAGTCTCAAGTATGTAGAGCATCCGATTAGAGGTCCGAACTCAGTTACTTATATTTTGTAATTGGCTACTTGTGTAATTATGGTGAGCGTCCAGTTCAAGACCCGACCTCCGTACCATCAGATTTTACTTTTTTGTTCAGTGTTCTTTGTCCTCGAGTTCTATTCTCCTTTATGTTATAGTTATTTTGTGTACTCGTCTGGCTTCTGGGGGTCCGTTTGGGTTTTTATTTAAACTTGGGCACGAGTGTATCTTCTGGGCTTATGGTGGGTCTATTTAGGTGTAGTTAGATTATTTTTATTAATTTAGTTAGATCTTTATACACTCGCGTCCATTACTGTGTTACTTAGCCTTCCGTTCTTGACCTCTAGTTTTGTGATTCAGTCTTTTCATATTGCTTTACTTTTCTAGTTCAGTCGGTCTATGATGTCTACCGGGTACCTGTTATTTGGTACTCATGCTACGCTCTATATCTATTTTCATGATGCAAGTCCGAGCACCAGTAGTTAGCATTGATCGAATTTGGAGCATTTCTGGTCTGGAGACAGGAGTGATCACACAACATTTTGTACTATTTCAGTATCCATCTGTTTATATAAAGACTTGTCTTTTACTTTTCGATACAGTCTAGTTTATGTGGTCAACTGTTGTGACTTGCACTCGTCTTATTGGTAGCTCTATATTAGTGACTTCCAGGTTCTGGGAGGGATCCTTATTTGTATTTATGTTTTTGTTTGCTTATGTTGTTATAGTAATTTTTCTTAGTCTTGTTTAGTTTCTACCCTTACACTCATTACGTGTTGTTCTGGGTTACGGTTTGGCTTACCTACTGGTGGGTTATAGTAGCTGCCTTCATGGCTCCAGAAATTGGGTCGTGACAAGTTGGTATCAGAGCCCTAGTTTCAACAGTCTCTCTTTTACAAAGTTAATGTCTAGTAGAGTCCGGCGGATCGGTGCAGAGACATCCGTAACTTATCTTCAGGAGGCTACAGGATGCGTTTAGGAAGATATCAATTTTGTTTCAAATTTGTGCCGCGTGTCTTGTTTGTCTCTTAAAATCTCAATTGTTTCAATCTATTATAGGGGATGGCTCGCACGAGAGGAGGTACATTTGGGGGAGATGCACCCGGATCCTCAGCTTGGGGTAGACGTCGACCCCGAGGTCGAGGTAGGTCCGCAACACCGGGCCGGGATAGGGAGGAGGAGCCTCATGCAGAGCATGTACCGCCACAGCCAGTGGGGCTGGGGCCAGCCCAGCCACCACCCGCACCAGGTGCAGCACCTGATCTTCATTCCCTCTTGACTAAGATATTAGCAGCTATTGGGGATATGCGACAGGTACCAACACCAGCAGTACCAGCACCAGCGCTGCAAGTTCAGCTGCCACCTGTTCATGTGGCCGCCCCACCAGACTTAGAGGTTAGAGAGATGCCACTGTGGGATCAGAAGATGCTTGGGGTATTTCAGACATTGGCACCGCCTATATTCTCAAGGGCGATTGGAGAGGACGCTCACGAGTTCAAGCCCACTTGCCAGGAGCAGTTATAGTCATTAGTCCTTTTAGAGTCGAGAGGAGCTGACTTTACCTCTCATCAATTCCGTGGACCAGCCAGGCAGTGGTGGCGCACGTATCGAGAGTCTAGGCAAGTTGGATCTCCTCCAATATCTTGGAGTGAGTTCTCAAAGGCTTTCTTGGCCCGGTTCATGCAAAGGAGCGTTATAGATAGGCTTCGTGATCAGTTTTCTATATTGAAGCATGGATCTATGACCTTTGAGAGTATGAGGCGAGGTTCCATGAGTTGTCTCGCCATGCTACTATGATCTTGCCCACAAAGGGAGAGAGAGTTCATTGTTTTGTACGTGCGTTGCGATACCGTTTGAGGGTTTACACAGAGCATATGGTTTCAGCTGGCCGTTCTTTTCTTGATGTGGTCAATCATGCCCGATCCATGGAGCATATTTATCGTGAGGCCCAAGGGGGCAGTGATTCGAGGGCACGCTACCAGGGCAGCTATAGTAAGTCGCAGAGTAGGGGAGAGACTCATATGATAGGGCCCGTCAGAGGTTCCAGCAGGGTCAGACTAGTCGGCCTGTTCAGGAGGCATTACCTATTTCTGAGGGAGGCCAATATAAGCAGAGTGATCCTAGTACAGGCCATAATTCGAGGGTATCAAATTCCTTTCCTTCATGACGCAGTCGTGTTACTTCACGGTGTTCAACTTCGGGGTGTTATGATTGTGCTTCTCTTGACCATTGGTCTAGTAAATGCCCCCGGCGAGGTCTGGGGGAGATTGTACCAGCTCCGCCTACATTTAGACCTGTTTCAGCCGTGTCATCTTTGGCTAGAGGAGGTAGTCAGGTTATGGACCGTCGATAGAGTCGACAGGGTACCAGGGGTGGAGCTCGGGGAGGAAGGTGAGGTGGTAGACCGGGTGCACCAGGTAGAGGTGCTCAGGGCCATTTCTACGCAGCCCCGGTAAGGGTGGCGGTTGAGGAATCTGACGATATCATCTCAGGTACGCTCTTTTTATGCCATCAATCTGCTACAATATTCTTTGATCCAGGGTCCACATTCTCGTATGTTTGTATTTATTTTTCTCCCCGATTGGGTATGAGGTCCGAGTCTTTGGTAGAGGCGGTTCATGTTTCGACCCCGGTAGGTGAGTTCTTAGTAGTGGATCAAGTATTTCGATCCTGCTTAGTGACTATCAACGGTTATGATACAAGAGATAATCTTATTATGCTAGATATGATTGATTTTGATGTGATTTTGTGCATGGACTGGTTATCCCCATATCATGTGGTCTTGGATTGCTATGCCAAGACTGTTACCTTATCCATGCCTGGTGTTCCCCCGGTATTGTGGCAGGCTGCTTATAGTCACACACCGACGGGGATAATCTGTTTTATTCGGTCTAGGTGGTTGGTTGCTTCTGGGTGTTTAGCTTATTCGGCCCACATCAGAGATGTGAGTAGAGAGGGCCCTTCAGTTGACTTTAAGACCGTTTGATGATTCGGCCTATTTCCCTTATACTACAAAGCCCCCCCCCCTCCCCAGAAATCTGACTTTCAATTCGGAGTTTTCACGCCAGGAACCGCTTCGAATTAGCGTTGTTAGATATGTTATGAGACTTCATAATCGCGTTTCTTTTATACCTATTCAGATCAACATCACAACAATGAGCTAAAGAGGTTCTACAAGAACTAGAGCAAGTCCAAGGAAGAGTCTATTATGGAGTACTCCAAGAAATCTTAACAAGTATACTTATGTCATAAATATGTTGACTCACTCATGAGTACACCCTTCCCTCAGGCTTTTGGGGACCATGGATTAAATATGCTTTTTCTGTATACATAATAATGAATCTCAATAATTTTGATTTCTGCGTAATCTTATTTAGACCAACATTCATGTTATGAGTTACTGGTAATAAGAGAGGTTGGAATTTATAAGATTTTATTTCTAATTTGATAATTCTGTATTTATTGTAAATTTCTTAACAATAACTAAATGGTATTTATGGTACATAAACTAGGGTTATTACATTTATTCAACTCTAATATAACTGAGTGTTGGTTTTCATTTATTTGGATTTAAGACTGTAACAAAAGAATCAAATATCATTTAAAGGTATATGAGCTCATTTCTTTCATACATGTACATGAAAATGTTAGGCCCGTGCTACCAACCTAGTGTGTGTTTGTTGTTGGGAAAGACAAGGCACTAACAAAGAATGTCTGACATGATAACAGCGGAATAATACCCAAGTCTATACTTTCCCTTCTCGATTTGAACCAAGAGAAGACAAACAACCACAAGCAATATGATAGTTAGGCAGCAAGTAATTCAACCAAACAAATATAACAAGGCAATAATAAACCAATCATACAAGACACCAAGATTTACGTGGAAAACCCTTCGATGTGAAGAGTAAAAAACCACGGGACCAAAATCTCCACTATAATAACCAAGAGATACAATATTTTTCTCCAAAATTGTCCACAAAACAAGTGCCAAACAACGAGCAACAACAAAATAAGATTGCACTAAATCTAGAGAATTAGAGGAGCAAAATCACCAATTTCGCAATTACTGTTCACGACAGAAAAAGTGAAGCTGCAGACCACCAAATCCAACTCTCTCAGTTCCTAATAAAATATTGAGATGAAGATAATATGTTATCCAAAAATCATCTCAATCGGACAAGAAACGAAGCGGGAATCGCAATTTGAAGTTGGCTGTTAGGGCTGAATTTTGACTGCGAAAAAATTGCTCTTTTTCTCTCTTTTGGCTGCTGAAAAAACTCTCTGTGTAAATGAAAATAAGACCTAAATAGACTTATATTTGCCTGATAAGAATGGGCCTATGGGAAAAAATGGGTTGGTCCAAATTGAGCTTTTATTTATCCACATAGGAAGGGAAAAAGGCCCATAACCCAACAATTCTCCCCCTCACGACTATGTGGAGGAGACCGCCATCCCGGTGACCATGCAACAATCTTAAACTTCTCTCTTGGCAAAGCTTTAGTCGTCATATCGGAACCATTGTCATTTGTATGAATCTTTTCAAGCTCAAGCAACTTAAAATCCAACACATCTCGAATCCAATGGTATCTCACATCAATGTGTTTAGACCGACCATGGAACGTAGAATTCTTGCCAAGATGTATAGCACTTTGACTGTCACAATAAAGCACATACCTCTCTTGAGCACAACCAAGTTCCCCCAAGAATATCTTCATCCAAAGCAATTCTTTACAAGCTTCAACGACAGCAATAAGCTCAGCTTCTGTAGTAGATAGAGCAACACATTTTTGCAACCTATATTGCCAAGACACAGCTCCCCCTGCAAAAGTAACCAAGTACCCTGTAGTAGACTTGCGAGTATCAACATCACCAGCCATGTCTGAATCAGTATAACCACAAAGAATAGGCTTCCCTGTACCAAAACACCAACTCAGACTAGAAGTGCCACAGAGATATCTCATAACCCACTTCATAGCATTCCCATGTTCTCTTCCCGGATTAGAAAGAAAACGGCTAACAACTCCAACAGCGTGAGCAATATCCGGTCTTGTACAAACCATCGCATACATCAAACTACCAACAACTGAAGCATAAGAAACTTTCTTCATATCTTCCTTCTCATCATCACTAGAAGGACACTGTTTCGTGCTCAATTTGAAGTGCATAGCTAAAGGTGTACTGACAACCTTAGCTTTGTCCATGCTGAATCTGCGAAGTACTTTCTGAATGTACTTCTCTTGTGATAATACCAATTTCTTGGCCTTTCTATCATGGACAATCTGCATGCCAAGAATCTGTCTTGCTGGTCCTAAGTCTTTCATAGCAAAAGACTTACTCAACTCTTGTTTCAACTTCTGAATCCTGCAAGTATTATGACCAACAACAATCATGTCATCAACATAAAGCAACACAATAATAAAGTCACCATCAGAGAACTTTTGCACAAAAACACAATGGTCTGAAGAAGTCTTCTTGAAGCCTTGCTGACTCATAAAAGAACCAAAGTTCCTATACCACTGCCTGGGAGCTTGTTTCAAACCATACAAGCTCTTCTTCAATTTGCAAACATAATTCTCTTTACCCTTGACTTCAAAACCTTCCGGTTGCTCCATATAAATTTCTTCATCTAAGTCACCATGGAGGAAAGCAGTTTTAACATCCATTTGCTCAACCTCTAAATCTAGACTTGCAGCCAAGCCTAGAACCACACGAATGGATGACATCTTCACAACTGGAGAGAATATCTCATCAAAATCAACTCCCTTTTTCTGATTAAATCCCTTGACAACTTATCTAGCTTTGTACCGTGGAACTGGATTACCATCTTCGTGTTTCACCCAAAAAACCCACCTGTTTTTCAAAGCTTTTCTGTCTTTAGGTAACTTAACCAAATCAAAGGTATGATTATCATGCAAGGATTTAATCTCATCTTCCATAGCATCAAACCACCTTTATTTTTCTTCACTTTCCATGGCCTCATCAAGACTCTCAGGTTCTCCCCCGTCAGTCAAGAGTACATACTCATTGGGAGAATAACGAGATGAAGGAATTTTCTCTCTACTAGATCGTCTGAGAGAACTCTCTGGAGCATCTATAATTGATTGTTGGACAACCACATCATCTTGCACTGGAGTATCAACAACATCATGCCGGTCATTCTGAACATGATCACCATCTTCATTATCAACTTGATTTTCATCATTATGAAGATTTTCTTCCGGTGCAATAGTCAAAGGAACTGGATCAACATCAACTAAGCTCTCACTACTCTGAAAATCAGCCTTGTCGGCTTTGTCAAAATCATTAATTGTTTGGTCTTCAAAGAACACAACATCACGGCTTCGAACAAGTTTCTTCTCAACAGGATCATAGAAACGATAGCCAAATTCATCTTGACCATAACCAATGAAGATACACTGCCTAGTTTTAACATCCAACTTTGACCTTTCATCCTTAGGAACATGTACAAAGGCTTTACACCCAAAGACTCTAAGATGATCATAAGAAACATTCTTACCAGTCCAAACTCTGTCAGGGACATCACCATCTAAAGCAACAGCAGGAGATAAATTGATAACATAAGCAACAGTATTAAGTGCTTCTGCCCAAAAGGAATCTAACAGCTTAGTATCTGAAAGCATATATCTAACCCTCTCAACTAGAGTTCTGTTCATCCTCTCTGCTAAACCATTTAACTGAGGAGTCTTTGAAGGAGTTTTCTGATGCCTAATACCCTGCTCTCTGCAATATCTATCAAAAGGACCAATATACTCACCACCATTATCTGAGCGGATGCATTTCAATGTCTTCCCTGTTTGTCTTTCAACCAAGGCCTGAAAACCCTTGAACACATCAAGTACTTGATCCTTGGACTTCAAAGGAAATACCCAGAGTTTGCGAGAATGATCATCAATAAAAGTCACAAAGTAAAGTGCACCACCATGAGATCTTACCTTAAAAGGACCACACAAATCAGAATGTACCAACTCCAGCAAATCAAGCTTTCTTGAATGCGGATGACTCTGAAAAGAAACTCTTTTCTGTTTACCGGCTAAGCAATGAACACACTTCTTCAACTTTGCTTGTTTCACTCCAGAAAGCAAATTTTTCTTAGCCAAACTATCAATCCCCTTCTCGCTCATATGACTCAGCCTTCTATGCCATAACTCTGATGAAGTATCATTCTCCACCAAATTTACTGAGTCTTTGGACATGGAGCCCTGAAATACATACAGTTAGACAATTTGTCACCACGGGCCACAACCATCAAACCTCTAGTAAGCTTCCACTGGCCAACACCAAGTGTATTAACATAACCCTCATCATCAAGATATCCCACAGAAATCAAATTCAAACGAACATCTGGAGCATGCTTGACATTATTGAGAACTAGTTTGGAACCATTGTTACTTTCCAAACAAACTGTCCCAATGCCAATAACTTCAACTTCATTATTATTGCCCATTTTCAATGTTCCAAAATTACCTGGAGTATAAGAAGAAAATAATTCCTTCTTTGGCGTGACATGAGAAGTAGCACCAGAATCCACAAACCAGCTAGACTCATCACGAAAAAGATTAATGTCATTTGCATCACAAGAAACAAGAAAATCATCATTAGCAACAACAGCAACACGATTTTCATTATCGCCTTCTCTCTTTTGTTGTCTCATATCTCTCTTGTGCTTGTAACAATATTTCATGATATGCCCATTCTTGTGGCAATAGTCACATGTAATATTCTTGTATTTAGACTTTGACTTGCTTCTAATTTTACCTCTATCATTCTAACCTCTGGACTTGTTTCTCCCCCTATCTTCAGTAACCAAAACATCGGAGTGTGAAGCTGAAGAAGATGATGCTTGAGATCTTCTTCTCATTTCTTCATTCAAGACACCACTCTTAGTATATTCCATGGTTACAACACCACTGGGAGCAGAATTAGTCAAAGAAACTCGAAGAGTTTCCCAAGAGTCTGGCAGAGTATTAAGAAGCCAAAGTCCCTGTATCTCATCATCAAACTTTATTCCCATTCGGGACAGCTGGTCAAGAACACCCTGAAAATCATTAATATGATCAGAAATAGGAGTGGCCTCTTTATACCTGATATTCATTAATTGTTTAAATAGGAACAACTTGTTGTTGCCAGTCTTCGAAGCATAAAGTTTCTCGAGCTTGTCCCACAAACTTTTGGCATGTGTCTCATTCACAATATGATTTCTAACATTATCTTCAACCCATTGTCTAATATAGATACAAACCTGCAGATGCTCAAATTCCCATTCTTCATCATTCAAAGACTGAGGCTTATTAGAAGCAAACACAGGTAAATGCATCTTCTTGACAAATAGAAGATCTTTCATCTTTCCTTTCCAAATATGATAGTTACTACCATTTAAACACACCATTTTGCTCATATTTGCCTCCATCATTCAAAGCGGCAATCAACAATAACCAATGCTCTGATACCACTTTGTTGGAAAAGACAAGGCACTAACAAATAATGTCTGACAGGATAACAGCGGAAGAATACCCAATTCTATACTTTTCCTTCTCGATTTGAACCAAGAGAAGACAAACAACTACAAGCAATATGATAGTTAGGCAGCAAGTAATTCAATCAAACAAATATAACAAGGCAATAATAAACCAATCACACAAGACACCAAGATTTACGTGGAAAACCCTTCGATGTGAAGAGTAAAAAACCATGGGACCAAAAGCTTCACTATAATCACCAAGATTTACAATATTGTTCTCCAAAATTTGCCACAAAACAAGTGTCAAACAACGAGCAACAACAAAATAAGATTGCACTAAATCTAGAGAATTAAAGGAGCAAAATCACCAATTTCGCAGCTACTGTTCACGACAGAAAAACTGAAGCTGCAGACCACCAAATCCAACTCTGTCAGTTCCTAATCAAAGTTTGAGATGAAGATAATTTGTTGTCCAAAAATCAGCTCAATCGGACAAGAAACGAAGCGGGAATCGCAATTTGAAGTTGGCTGTTAGGGCTGAATTTTGACTGCGAAAAAACTGCTCTTTTTCTCTCTTTTGGCTGCTGAAAAAACTCTCTGTGTATATGAAAATAAGACGTAAATAGGCTTATATTTGACTCATAAGAATGGGCCTATGGGCAAAAATGGGTTGGTCTAAATTGGGCTTTTATTTATCCACATAGGAAGGAAAAAGGCCCATAACCCAACATTTGTGTCTACATATATATATATATATATATATATATATATATATATATATATAGAGAGAGAGAGAGAGAGAGAGAGAAGAACAACGAATTTCGGGTTTGTTTCATAAAAAAAAAAACAAGAAATTGTTGAAAAAGTCTTGTTTACTGAAAACGGATGAAGCTGGAATATTTGGAAAATAAGATAGTGAAAGAAAAGTCGAATAATTACTAAATATGTGGTCACATTTTGTGGTGACGATGTTTTTCTATTTTTTCTTGTTGAAAAAACAGTGTTTCGTGTGCAGGCATACACATAGATATTATATAGTAGAAATATTGGTGAGAAAAAACTATTTATGAGAAACTGAGCGGTAGACGCAGCCATGAAATGTTTGTAAAAAAGTCGCACATGAATTTTATGGTAAGGTCGAGCTAGCTATTTTATTTTAATTTCTTGTTAGCTACATTTTTACATACTTTGATATGTATGTTAATTGGACTATTCCAAAGAGATTCGCGAAAAGGATATACCTAATTAGTGGGAAGAAAATAAGACAAGTTAATGAAGAAGTGAAATAATATTGAAAAGTGGCAATATTAGCACATTTGAGCGGGACTATTCGCATAATAAGAGGATGGGTTGCCTTTCATACACACAGAAGATAGTTGGTAGTAATAATTTTCGCTTCAAGTTGATTCAGAAAATATTTTACAGGTTCAAAAGTTCACTAAACATCCATCCCTGCAATCTTTTTATTAAGAAAGGTAATATCTTTTTCTTCCTCTGTTGTTTTGTCTAAAAACGATAAAAATAGAGGAACTTAATTTTTCAAGGTAACTTTGGATGTTTCTATATGTGTATCAATTATATTCAGCAAACTGCTCATATGAGTCCTTAAGTTTGTAATTATGACCAAGTGGATGTTTCTTTGGTAGTAAAATGCTTATAGCTTGTTAGACATTTTGCAATGTTTGCTTTTTGTCTTATATATTTTTTTAAAAACATTATTTTAGACAGTCCAATACAAATCGCTACAACAATAAAGTCATTGAATCGAATGATGCAAATAAGGGTGAGATAATAATGCCAGGTGCTGAGGCGAAGTTATAATTTGGATTCGGAATGGTAGGATGATGTTCATAGTTTAAAAACAAGGAATTCAAATGAACTAGGAGAAATTTAACCGAAACATTTATCAAACATCTGAACAAATGCAAATTCACAAAACCTCAATTTTTTTTGAGAAATTAACTCTGCCCTCTCTGCTTTTGGAGAAGAGAAATAAAAAAAAACAGAGTAGCGAGTAATGGCTAGAATGAACTAATTTTATATTGAAGAAGTAGGCAACGAATCCATGATTAATATCAGGGGTGTCGAGAATAGTGGTGAAAAAATATAATTATGTGGTTACTAGGACAAGAACATATCAACTTAACCAGATTTTGCAATACCTTAGCCAGGGGAAGATTTAGGTATAGTCAAGGTGTATCACGGGACACGACTTCGTCGAAATTTTTTTTCGAAATATATCTATATAAAAAAATTTAAAACAACACATAGAGGATAAAATAACTAAAAAGGACATTGCTTATATAAGAACACTATTAACTCAAAGTGGCAGAGGCGCCACATTTCAAATATTACGCCTGGGTGCGATGCCGAGTTGATTGCTTTTCTTCACATATTTTATTTTTATCCTCTTTTTTTCTCTTAATTTTTTTTTTTAAATTCAACACAATAAGTTTAATCCATTTAAAACATATAGACCCACTTTAATTCATTTAAATCAAATAAAAAAATTTAGAATTAAAATAAAACTCAAAATTTAAGTCCTTTATCCATTAGAATTATAGTAAACAAAAATAGTATGGACTCTTTAAATCCTAATATTTCTATATTTGTGATTTGTGAGTTTCTTTAAAAAAAAAATTCCACTGTTGTGCATCATCATCGTTATTTGGCATTTCAAATCTCTCCGCATCATTTAAGTATTTTTGGCTATTCTATTTTAAATTATTATGTCCTTTAATTTTCATTTTGGTTTATTCAAAATAATAATAAAAAATTCCATTGTCTTGTCACAATGAAAAAAATTAAAATTCACAAAATTGATCACAATTGTCCGCAATCGTCAATTATTTGATTCTCAATTACTAATAATGCAGATTACATTATAGCACAATAAATTTAATGTAGATGTATATTATTCTAATAAAAACATAAATGTTCAAAGTCAATCTTAACAACTCAAGCTTGAACTGACTTGGGAGAACAAGATAATCAGTCGAAAAAAGAATTTATTTAGGTTCATTATCGATTGATTTTAATTTATTAAGGATGTTAATCGTATTTATTGGCAATAAAATTTGTTGAATAACGTTAGTGCAAGATTTTATTAAATAGTATGAATACGTGAATGGTTTAATTTATAATTTTTAAATATTATCTAATTTAATGGTAGTTGTTTTTATTATTTTTCATTTAATAAAAATTTAAAGAAAGCTATTATATCATAAAATTCACAATAATGGATATCATAAAATTCACAATAATGGGCCCTCAAATTTTTGGGGGCTTAAACCAAATATTTCATTGATTTTCTTTGGTGAAGTATTCTTGTTCCTTAAATGGTGATACCGATTAGAAAATATCTTGCATACGCCACTGATCTTAACCACCAATCTTTAAGTTGTGATGGTGGGGATAGCTACCTGGGGTAGGAGGAGGGTGGCAAATTCTTTTATTAAAAGTTTGGGGTGGTAGAGGTACAGGTCGGGATAGGGGTGGAGTACGGGCTAAAACATTAATTTTTCTTATTTCAAAAATAATAATTCAGGGATCCATTATTAATAATTTAGCATTGCTTTATTTTTTTTTTACTTTAAGAGATTAAAGTGGATTAGAATCATTTTATCTAATTATATTTTATCAAATTCATATAAGTCATATTTTATCTGGACAGATTACAATTCTAATCCATTTAGATTCAGTTCTTTCAAATTTGATCCAAATCAACCATTTAACATCTCTAGAGGTAAGGGATCGAGATTACTTCTGAGTTCTCTATATTTCCTCTTTAATTTATGCACTTATTTTCTTACATACCAAAAAGAGCAAAATGTTGGTGGCAGCTTCTAGCCGATGTATTTTCTTCATCTTAATGTCGTTGTTTAATTTTTTATAATTCGATATATATTTTAAAAGCATATAAAAAAAATTGATTTGCTCCTACAATTTTATAAATTTTATATATAGATTTGAGATAATTAACAACTTAATATATTTTAAAAAAACATGTAAGGATAGTGTACTTATTTGTAAAGTATTGTACTTATTCGTATAACTATAATATAACATCAAGGATTTTTTCTACATTCCTTTCATTACATAATTTATTTATTAATTAAAAGTTTTAAAAATATTAAAAAGATGTTCACTGATTTATTTTGTGATTGATGTCTAATATGATAGCCCATATAATATATTTTTAGAGGTAGCAATATCTAATAGCTAGAGAAATGTACCATAGGTAATATCATACCTTTCAACAATGATTTTGTTTTAGAATATTAATTAGAAATTAACAAAAAGATACACCAAACATAAAAACAAAAACGCGATTTTTTCATCCTCATTCATCCGTTAAATAACAATGTTAGTAGATATCTAATCAAAATAAAATAAAAAAGTATAGAATAATATTAATTGAAATCAAAACAATTCATTAATGAGATTTCAAAATATTTGAAAAATCATTCAAACTTTTATACTAATATGACCATGTCTTTTGATGAATCTTCTAAGATAATTAAGTTTTCTTCTTTATTTTGACGAAATTGTAGCAAACTACTGTGAACATCTCTATAATGAATTTTTGAAGAATATATATATGATTTTCTTAAGGTGAAGATCATATCAAGACATTAATAAGTTAATTAAAGATGAAAGAAAAAAAAATGAAAAAATGAAAATTGACATTGAACATCTCTAAAGATATTCTTATTTATAGATTGGGCAAACCATAACAATAATTAGAAAGAAGTTGAAGAGGCGTATTATTTAAGTAGCGAAGATAAATATATAGAGGATTTTTTAAAACTTATTAGACATAATTAGAATAGTAAATATAATTGAATTTTTAAATTAATAAAATATTTCTTATTGAGAAAATGAAGAAAAAAAAATGTTACTAATATACAAAATTTATTTACATGTACGGTTATTTGGTTTGGTTAAAGAATTTTCATTTTCACTTTTTCAATTAAAATAATCATTCAAGTTTTTGAAGCAACTATACACTTAAATTAATGTCCACGCTTTATTGAATAAATAACATAGATCTGTTCGATTCGATTAGCTTTGGTCGATATTTCATATTCTTTTTTACACACCTACTTATAACTATTTGGTTCCCTTTATCCCAATACTTCCTATTTGTTTTCCCACGTGGTATTTTATGCCGATATTAGATCTTGACAATTGTGAATTTGTGTCGTGTAGGATCCATTTAGGGGAAACCGCTCCATATAAATGATTTTACATATAAAAAACTTGAACCTCAAACCTCTAATTAAGGGAGTAACAACCTCATCAGTTGCTCCACATCCATTGGTGGTCCTCTATTCCAATTTAAGTGTCTTATTTTATTTTTGATTTGTCCTGAAAAAGTATTTTATTGTAAATTTTTCAAAAAAAAAAATTAGTTCGAATAACCTACATGTAACAACAAAATTTAAATGCATACTATGTAAATGTGTCATTTAAGTTGACATTATTTTACATTTATGTCCTCTAATTTTGGGTGTCACAAGTAAATACTTAAATGTATAAAGTTGAACAAGTAGATGTATGAGTCCTAGTAACATGATATAGACATGATACCACATATTATAGTCACACAAGTAGTCAAAAATTATTTTAGATTATAACTTTTAAATGATAATTGTTTAACTTAAAATTTATGTCAAGGGAAATAATGCAACATAAATTGAAATGAAATATTTTTTAACCAATTATTGTTAACAAGCATCATAATTAAAATGGTCAAGAAAATATAATATTTACCAAACATATAAAGAAATATGTGTTTCATTCACTTTTAATTCTTCTCTATTTCAAAAATAGATTTTAATTTTGCTTGTTATTTTTTACATGTCAAGAAAATATAATTTTTAATGTAATATATTTAATATTAATTACATATTTTTTCAGATCTTAAAATTTAATTATTCAAAAAAATTATTATAAACTTTTATATTGAAGCGTGCTGGTTCATAGTGATGGAAAAGTAATTATCTTTTAATTTCATGAATAACTAAAAGAAAAGTCAACATAAATGGAGACTCTGCATATTGCACCTAACCTGACACTGATATAAGTGACTCCTTTATGTATTTTTCAACTCTGAATATTTCATTGTGACATGGCACTGTACTTATTGGAAAGAATATGGCATAATAGATGAATATTATATTTTCTTTCAGGAGAGATTTTGAATTTGAATATTAAGTATGACAAAAAAACATTTCTAGAGACTGTGTTTTTCGTCAAATAAGATTCTATGCGGTGTGAATTTAAAGTTGTTCCAGAGTATGAAGCCCGCATGAAATAAAAAAAAGAAGAACAGTAGTGAAATTATTGTTGCCGCTACAATATCGTTCTATAGCTCGTTTGAAAAACAGAGATGACTTGTCACGCCCCAAAAACGGACGTGATGGCACTCGTCTTATCCCACCAAGACAAGTCAGCCTAAAACCAAATATCTAACAAAGTGCGGAAGCAAATGACAATCCAAAAACAATTTCTAGTATGAAACCAAGTCATATTAATTCAATCCCCAAAACCAGGTTGTCACGTGCACAAGCCTCGAATGTAAACATTAGAATTGAAACAAAATAGAATTCTAAAATGAAGTTGTCTTTTAAGTAAAAACAAAATCATAAACTGGAGTAGGAAAGTTCGCTGAGATGACAAGCAGCTACCTCACAATCCTCCACAAGATGCCTCGGAAACGAAGAGAACAGAAGGTATCACAAAGATCCAGGCTCGTAACCTACAAAAATTTGTAGAAGCAAGGGGTGAGTACCAAACCACGCGGTACCCAACAAGCAAACCTCTAAACACAAGTTAAGTGAACAAAATACGGGAACTCCTTACACCCTATCTAAACCTCCACGCTACAGCCTAACAGTTTACAGTTTACCAAACACACAACTCAATTACCACACTCTATCAGTTTACACATTCTTAATAACAACTCAATATCAACAGTCACAAGCTTCACAGAGAAACAATCACAAGATCGGCAAAACACGTGTTCAAGTTCATCAATAATAAAATGTGCAATGCAATGAGATGCAATGTCAAATATAGTGATGCATGTCTTTCTTAACGATACACACCCGCTGTCTCTCAGTCCGGGACCCATGGGGGAACATATCTGTCCATGCATCTGTCGCGGCGCATGACACGACCCTCGATAATAGTAACCATCGCGGCGCGCGATACGTCCCTCGAAATATAGTATCTATCGCGGCGTGCGATACGACCCTCGAAATGGCACATTCTCTTACCACAACCATGTCTTAGATAAAGTGCAAATGACATGCTCAAATGAAAATAAGGAGATAACCATTTTGATAACAAAGCACAATTTACAACAAGGAATATACACCAACAAATAAGTTCTCAACATCACACAAGAAGATACACAAATTTCATACGCATAACAAGAGTTTAGAAATCCACTTGCCTAAGTCAATCGAATAATTATTCTTGGACTTGAGCCTTCCCTTTCCGTTGAGCTTTCGAACCAATGGAATCTATTCAAGTATATATTTACAATAAGGTTTCGGAATTAACAACACTCACACTTTTATGTGTTTAACCTTGACCTAAAAATTCACCCCAAATTTATAATTCAAGCTCCTAATGTTGTTTCAACTAATAAGTCACATTAAATATTTTCTTAAATTTTAAGCCTATGATTAACGCTTAACGTCTTCAAAAATCATAAGACTAATGGTAAATATATAACACTATACACGTAATATTTAATTAAGTACCTTAATATATTTAACTTATATCTTTTTATTCGATATTAAACTGAAGCAGCACAATGTAACACCTAAACTATGAATAAGTAGAAAGCACTGCAACGTGACAAGTTTGTAAAAATTGTCAAATCCAAAAGAATTACATAACATATGACAATCATTGGCATGATTGCCAAATGGTTAACTCATGATTGGCTCATGATTTGCCATCACCATTTTTTTTTATTAAATAAACTCAAAGTGCTTCAATTTGGCTTCACAATTCCTTTCCAACAACGACTGCAACTACTGACAATGGCCTATGCCTTCAATAATAACAAAGATAATTAATGCTAGTTGCCGACATCTATACTACCAAACAACTAATTCCTTAGTTCTTAATTTCGACGAGATGATAGCATTCACGTCCACCAAAATATTTTATCACCATTAATGATATATATAAAAATGATAACTTCAATTTCGATGAGAATGATAACTGACATTACCTGGACACGTTATGCCTCTTCCTTTGTGTTTGCCGGCCGTCGTCAGTTCTTCGTTTTCCCTAATTCTTTTTTTCTGAATTATTTATGTACTAAAAGTGATAGGTTTTACCTACATATTTTATTAAAAATAGGCTAAAAGGGTATATGGTCTTAAATAAATTATCACTTTAGCCCATAAACTATTTTTTAATTAACTTAAGTTAAACAAATATTCAAAAATTCTAAAGAGGAGCTTTTGGGTCATTACATTATCCACCACTAAAAATCATGTTCGTCCTCGAACATAGAGTAAAAGTAATTAACTGAAGCTTCAAAAAGTTGAGGATATCTGGCACGCATGTCAGACTCAATCTCCCAAGTTGCCTCTCTCACCGATCGGTGCTTCCACTGCACCTTCACTGAAGCAATCTCTTTGGTTCTAAGCTTTCGAACCTGCCTATCCAAAATAGCTATAGGCTCCTCTTCAAATGTCAAGTCTGGACCCAACTCCACAGAATCAAGTGAAAGCACATGAAATTCGTCCGGAATATACTTCCGAAGCATAGAGACATGAAAAACAGGATGTACTACTGACAAACTAGGTGGCAAGGCCAACTTATTGGCCACCTCTCCCACTCGGCTTAAAATCTCAAAAGGGCCAATGAATCTAGGACTAAGCTTGCCCTTCTTTCCGAACCTCATCACACCCTTCATGGGTGGTACTCGGAGCCAAACATGATCACCTTCCATAAACACCAAGGCTCTAACTCTCCGGTTTGCATAACTCTTCTGTCGACTCTGAGCTGTCAATAATCTATACTGAATCATACGGACTTGCTCCATAGCATCTCTCAGCAAGTCTGTATCCAAAGAGTCCATCTCCGCCGAATCAAACCAACCAATCAGAGATCTACACCGTCTCCCATACAACGCCTCAAATGGGGCCATCCGGATACTAGAGTGATAACTGTTATTATAGGCAAACTCCGCTAAGGGTAAATGTTGATCCCATCTAGCACCAAAATCGATCACACACGCTCGAAGCATATCTTCCAATACCTGAATGGTCCGCTCAGATTGACCATTTGTCTGAGGGTGAAAGGCTGTACTCATATCTAACTGAGTACCCAGACCATGTTGTAATGCCTTCCAGAAATGAGAAGTAAATAGTGAACCTCGATCTGATATGATAGAAACAGGAACTCCATGTAGTCGCACAATCTGACTTATATATAGCTCGACTAACTTCTCTGTTGTATACTTCACCCGAACTGGAATAAAGTGGGCAGACTTGGTCAACCTATCAACAACAACCCAAATACAGTCATAACCACCCACTGTGCTAGGCAAACCCACAAAAAAGTCCATAGTAATCCTCTCCCACTTCCAAGTAGGAATAGACATCATATGAGATACACCCCCGGGCCGCTGGTGCTCACACTTGACCTGCAGGCAAGTCAAACACCTCGAAACAAAGTCTGAAATATCTCTCTTCATCCCACACCACCAGTAATGCTAACTCAGATCATGATACATCTTTGCCGCTCCCGGATGGATGGAATACCGAGAACAATGGGCCTCCTCAAGAATCAATCTAATCAAATCGCCTGTCCTAGGCACACAAATTCTGCCTCCGATCCGCAAGACACCATCAGAATCAAGGACAGCCTCCTTAGCTTCCCCTCTCAATACTTTGTCTCGAATGAGACATAATTTTTCATCATCAAACTGGTGTGCACATATTTGCTCGACTAAAGAAGACCGAGCCTCAATAAAGGCAATCATTCCATCACTCTCTTCTGAAATCTACAAGCGGACAAGACTGTTAGCTAATATCTGCACATCTCTAGCCAATGGTCTCTCCTCAATACTAAGCGCTGCAAGACTCCCCATGCTAGGAGTCTTCCTACTCAGAGCATCGGCCACAACATTGGCCTTTCCTGGATGATACAGAATGGTCACATCATAGTCCTTCAGCAACTTAAGCCATCTCCGTTACCTCAAGTTCAAATCCCTCTGGCTAAAGATATACTGAAGACTCCGATGATCATTGAAGAACTCACAATGAACTCCATACAAATAATGACGCCATAACTTAAGTACAAATACCACAGCCGCTAACTCCAGATCATGAGTAGGGTAGTTCTTCTCATGGGACTTCAATTGCCTAGAAGCATAAGCAATCACTTTCCCCTTCTGCATCAACACACCACCCAACCCAACTCCTGAAGCATCACAATACACAGTAAAGTCTACACCTTCCTAAGGTAGAGTCAACACAGGAGCAGAAGTCAACAAAGTCTTGAGCTTTTGAAAGCTCTCCTCACACTCATCAGACCACTGAAAACCCACATCTTGTCGAGATAATCTAGTCAATGGAGCTGCAATAGTAGAGAAACTCTGAACAAATCGTCGATAATAGCCTGCCAATCCCACAAAACTCCTAATCTCAGTAGGTGAAGTAGGTCGCGTCCAGCCTCTAACTGCCTCAATCTTGGCCGGATCTACTCTAATACCCTCCTTGGACACCACGTATCCCAAGAATGTCACAGAAGTAAGCCAGAACTCACACTTTGAGAACTTGGCATACAACTTCTCTTCTCTCAACATCTGAAGTACAATCCTCAGGTGTCGGACATGGTCCTACTCAGTCTTAGAGTAAACCAAGATGTCATCGATGAAAAAAATCACAAAAGAATCAAGGTATGGTCGAAACACCCCATTCATCAACTCCATGAATGCTGCAGGGGCATTAGTCAATCCGAAGGACATCACTAGAAACTCATAATGCCCATACCGGGTCCGAAAAGCTGTCTTAGGGATATCTGATGCCCTAATCTTCAACTGATGATACCCAGACCTCAGATCATTCATAGAGAACAATGATGCTCCCTGTAACTGATCAAATAAGTCATCAATACGCAGAAGAGGATACTTATTCTTAACTGTTACCTTGTTCAACTGTCTGTAATCAATACACATTCTCATAGTCCCATCCTTCTTCTTCACAAACAATACAGGGGCACCCCAAGGTGATATACTAGGGCGAATAAAACCCTTACTCAATAAATCTTGCAACTGATCCTTCGATTCTTTCAACTCTGCTGCGGCCATACGATATGGAGGTATAGAAATGGGCTTAGTGCCCGGCTCCAAATCAATAGCAAAATCGATATCCCTACCGGGAGGAACACCTGGAAGATTAGAAGGAAATACATCGAGAAACTCCTGAACCACGGGAACAGAGTCCATGGAAGGTGGTTCAACACTAGTATCCCGAATTAACGCTAAGTAAGAAAAACACCCCCTCTCCACCAATTTCTGAGCACGGATAAAAGAGATGACCTTGCTAGGATAAAAACCACTAGCACTCTTCCACTCAACCCTCGGAATACCAGGCATTGCTAAAGTCACAGTCTTAGCATTACAATCAAGGACAACATGATAAGGAGAAAGCCAATCCATACCCAAGATAACATCAAAGTCTACAATCCCCAGAATGATTAAGTCTACCCAAGTGTCATACCCAACCAATGAAATAAGACAGGATCGATATACTCGATCCACCACTAAGGGCTTGCCCACGGGTGTAGAAACACGAATAGGTACAGTCATGCTACCACATATCATATCAAATTTAGCAGCAAAATATGTCGACACATAAGAGAATGTAGAACCTGGATCAAACAACACAGACGCAGGTCAATGGCATACTGGGATA
Organism: Solanum neorickii; assembly: GCA_027704865.1. Lineage (NCBI taxonomy): Eukaryota > Viridiplantae > Streptophyta > Magnoliopsida > Solanales > Solanaceae > Solanum > Solanum neorickii. Next base: position 16,258,292 of record JAKWJC010000363.1, on the reverse strand, counting down.
ATGCCTGTAATAACAGCATCAGAGGTCTCCGCCTCAGGTCTCCCGGAGAAAGCATAGCAGTGGCCTCCTCGTCCACCTCCATCCTGGGTGGTACCTCTACCCCCACTCTGCTGAGCTGCAACACCACTACTAGAAACTCTATCACCTCTACCTGACTGAACTCTGCCACGACCTCTACCCTGTGGTGCTGGTGGTCTAGTCTGGAATGAAGAATTAGGTCGAGGCCCACCACGACCCCTTTGTGAAGTACACTGCCGCATTAGATGATCGGGATCTCCACAAGTAAAACAAAATTTCTTACCTGGGAACTGTTGTGTTGACCCTGAAAACCCACTATAATTTCCTCGCCCTGTAGGCCGCTGCTGTGAACCGTACGAGCCCTGACCTGGGCCATAAGAACCCCTAGATGTCTGGCCACCCTCAAATGTCGGCATAGATGCATGAATAGGTCCCCGCTGGTGAAAAGAACCACTCACTCTCTGTGATCCCCTACCTCCAGATGAGGCACCCTGAAATTGACCTGATATACGAGCTCTTTTAGGGTCCCCAAACTCCTCTCTCTCCATCAATTCCGCCTCTTTGGCGGCGCTCATAATACACTGGAAAGAAGTCTCCTCCCTAGATGTCCAAAACACAGCTGACCTGATAGAGAAAGTCAATCCCCTCACAAATCTGCGAATCCTCTCTGTCTCATTTGGAATAATGGCCAACGCATGCCTAGACAACTGGAAAAAACGTGCCTCATACTCTGTAACCGATAAACCATCCTGTCTCAGACTCTCAAACCTCAAGCGACTCTTCTCTCTCACGCTCCATGGGATAAAACGATCTTGGAATGCTCCAGCAAACTGCTCCCAAGTCACTGGAGGAGATCCAACTGGCAAACATCCCGAATAAGTGCTCCACCAGTCTCTCACTGGTCCACGAAGCTGGAGTGTAGCATATCGAACCCCATGTGACTCAGCTAATCCAACCACCTCAAGTAACTCTCGACATGTAGTTAGAAACTCATGAGCGTCCTCGCTCTTCCCACCCTGAAACTGAGGTGGGTCCATCTTTCGAAATCTCTCATACCTACGCTGCTCATCCTCTGTCAGAACAACCATAGATGCAACTTGACCCCCAACTGCTGGTGCAACATCATTCTAAACCGCGGGATCTACTGGTAGTTGCCCCACCACATCTTGAACAGCTGGAGCTTGTTGCTGCTCTTGGGTCTGAGCCCCCTCTCTAGTATGGGAGTCATGTGGTGTGGTAGTCGCACCACCACCCTGAGAAAAGCCCTCAAGCACACTTAACACCCTCAATAGTGTATCCTGAAGCAAAGGTGTGACTGCAGGATCTGGAGGAACCTGGTCCTCCCTGCCATCAATCTGAGGTTCTGTAGAGACCTCTCTAGCACGACCTCTCACTGGTGCTGCTCCACATCCACGACCTCTGGATACTGTCGTACTACTAGCACGACCTCTAGCTCGAGATCTAACCCTACCCCTAGCTAGGGACTCAACAACTGCCTCGGGAAGTGCCTCCCCTCTACCACCAGTAACACTAGTTCTAGTCCTCCTCATCTGTCAAAAGAGTATTAAAACAACTTAGTACTAAAGAAGGTAACTACGCACGATGAGAAAGAATGAACAAAAGGAAGTTTCCTAGTAATCTTTATAGCCTCTCAGAGATAAGTACAGACGTCTCCGTACTGATCCTTGAGACTCTATGTAGACTCGGCTTGTATACACGTGAGACCTATGAACCTGGGGCTCTGATACCATTTTGTCACGCCCCAAAAACGGACGTGATAGCACTCGTCTTATCCCACCAAGACAAGTCAGCCTAAAACCAAATATCTAACAAAGTGCGGAAGCAAATGACAATCCAACAACAATTTCTAGTATGAAACCAAGTCATATTAATTCAATCCCGAAAACCAGGTTGTCACGTGCACAAGCCTCTAATGTAAACATTAGAATTGAAACAAAATAGAATTCTAAAATGAAGTTTCCTTTCAAGTAAAAACAAAATCATAAACTGGAGTAGGAAAGTTCGCTGAGATGACAAGTAGCTACCTCACAATCCTTCACAAGATGCCTCGGAAACGAAGAGAATAGAAGGTATCACAAAGATCCAGGCTCGTAACCTACAAAAATTTGTAGAAGCAAGGGGTGAGTACCAAACCACGCGGTACCCAACAAGCAAACCTCTAAACACAAGTTACGTGAACAAAATACGGGTACTCCTTACACCCTATCTAAACCTCCACGCTACAGCCTAACAGTTTACAGTTTACCAAACACACAACTCAATTACCACACTCTATCAGTTTACACATTCTTAATAACAACTCAATATCAACAGTCACAAGCTTCACAGAGAAACAATCACAAGATCGGCAAAACACGTGTTCAAGTTCATCAATAATAAAATGTCCAATGCAATGAGATGCAATGTCAAATATAGTGATGCATGTCTTTCTTAACGATACACACCCGCTGTCTCTCAGTCCGAGACCCATGGGGGAACATATCTGTCCATGCATCTGTCGCGGCGCACGACACGACCCTCGATAATAGTAACCATCGCGGCGCGCGATACGTCCCTCGAAATATTGTATCTATCGCGGCGTGCGATACGACCCTCGAAATGGCACATTCTCTTACCACAACCATGTCTTAAATAAAGTGCAGATGACATGCTCAAATGAAAATAAGGAGATAACCATTTTGATAACAAAGCACAATTTTCAACAAGGAATATACACCAACAAATAAGTTCTCAACATCACACAAGAAGATACACGAATTTCATACGCATAACAAGAGTTTAAAAATCCACTTGCCTTAGTCAATCGAATAATTATTCTTGGACTTGAGCCTTACCTTTCCGTTGAGCTTTCGAACCAATGGAATCTATTCAAGTATATATTTACAATAAGGTTTCGGAATTAACAACACTCACACTTTTATGTGTTTAACCTTGACCTAAAAATTCACCCCAAATTTATAATTCAAGCTCCTAATGTTGTTTCAACTAATATGTCACATTAAATATTTTCTTAAATTTTAAGCCTATGATTATCGCTTAACTTCTTCAAAAATCGTAAGACTAATGGTAAATATATAACACTATACACGTTATATTTAATTATGTACTTTTATATATTTAACTTAAATTTTTTTATTCGATATTAAACTGAAGCAGCACAATGTAACACCTAAACTATGAATAAGTAGAAAGCACTGCAACGTAACAAGTTTGTAAAAATTGTCAAATCCAAAAGAATTACATAACATATGACAATCATTGGTATGATTGCCAAATGGTTGACTCATGATTGGCTCATGATTTTCCATCACAATTTTTTTTTATTAAATAAACTCAAAGTGCTTCAATTTGGCTTCACAATTCCTTTCCAACAACGACTGCAACTACTGACAATGGCCTATGCCTTCAATAATAACAAAGATAATTAATGCCATTTGCCCACATCTATACTACCAAACAACTAATTCCTTAGTTCTTAATTTCGACGAGATGATAGCATTCACGTCCACCAAAATATTTTATCACCATTAATGATATATATCAAAACGATAACTTCAATTTCCGATGAGAATGATAACTGACATTACCTGGACACGTTATGCCTCTTCCTTTGTGTTTGCCGGCCGTCGTCAGTTCTTCGTTTTCCCTAATTCTTTTTTTCTGAATTATTTATGTACTAAAAGTGATAGGTTTTACCTACATATTTTATTAAATATAGGCTAAAAGGGTATATTGTCTTAAATAAATTATCACTTTAGCCCATAAACTATTTTATAATTAACTTAAGTTAAACAAATATTCAAAAATTATAAAGAGGAGCTTTTGGGTCATTACATGACTAGCAAGGTCCGCCAGCAAATTGGCGGAGGAGTTTCCCTTGGGAATTCTTCTTCTAAAAATAACAATTTTGTTCAACAAAAGTTCTATAAAATTATACTATGTCACCGTGATTACACGTATGTTATGTACAATTTCATTTTTTTTCCTTTTGATTTCTATTTTAAAATCATCCAAGTTTGTCTATTAAACCAAATTCTAAAATTAGATATATAGTTAAAAACATAATTAGATTATGACAAATTTAAGCTTATTGTTTTGTATGAGTCATAGGAATTCACAACCAATTATAGTTACATTAAAGCTCAATGATTTTATGATTATATATGGAAAAATGCACAAGTACCCCTTCAACCTATGCCCGAAATTCTAGAGACACATTTATACTATACTAAGGTCCTATTATCCCCCTGAACTTATTTTATACGTAATTTTCTACCCCTTTTCGGCCTACGTGGCACTAACTTGAAAAAAATCAACCAGCGTTGCACCCACAAGATAGTGTCAAGTAGGACGAAAAGGGGTAGAAAATTATTAATAAAATATTTTCAGGGGGGTAATATGACCTTAATATAGTATGAGTGTGTATATGAGATTTCGGGCATAGGTTGTGGGGGTACTTGTGCATTATCCCTTTATATATTGTAGATAAATGTTTCATTTATTATAATTCAATTATTTCATTTACGAATGTATATTTCTTGATCTTCTGAAATACGAAAATGAATTTGTATATGTGTTACTTTTTAAATATCATGATGAGTGTGTGTCGGATACTACAAAAGTCGTGCATTTTGAAGAATCTTACATGATTGGGGCAAAGATTTTGGAGATTTCAAGCAAAGTAGGTTTAAGTTTGCCTAATTATATTTATGTGGGCATTTTGTTTTATAGTTATGGAAAAACAGAGAATACATTGTGTGAGTTTTTTGCAGGATTTTCTTAAGATTAATTGGTACTATATTTTACTGTATTCGATTTAGAGATATATGTAACTGACTCCATATTTACATTGCACGTATGCAGAAGATTCCGAAAGAATTTCCCAGAAGATGTTGCAAAAATATGTTAAACCCTTTGTATCTTGAGGTTTTCAGTGTACAAGTGACACGCCCCGAGCTACTCCCGGACGCGGACTAGAACCTAGGATCACAAGTGATTCAAGCAAACCCTGTTGGCATTATCATGAGCATACTAAAGATATAAACTGAATGCGGAAGCTAAATTATAATTTAAACTGAAAAGATGTGGAATACCCATATTCTATAACTTAGATAAATGAAATACTGATGAGTTTAATACAAAGAAGTTATTAAATCAATAATAAGTTGAAACTAACTATGTTTGAAATAAGTATCTAACTAACCAGAAATGTTGGGACAAGAAAGAATCTGAAACAAAAGGACCAAAAAAATGAAATAAACTCATGACCATTGTCCTTGGAGAATGAGGTCTCATCACTAAATTTGCTGAACTAGAGATCGAAAATCGACCTAAGCATGATCTGGATGCTGAGAACCTAAACCTACATCATGAGAAGATGTAGCGCACGTAAGCATAAGTTCTTGAAGGTATTGAGCATGAAGAAAAGAATAAAGCTAAAATGATACATAACTGAACAAACACAATAACAAGTATAATAATATGAACATGATATACTATATTTCAGAGCTAAATGAATGCAATGACCAATTTATAACTTGCTGAAACTGAATAGTGAATATACTGATAAATGATCAATTCAAGAGTGTGTAACTGAGCTGTGGGAGATACTAATAACCGATAGTAAAACCACAGGATCTAAATGTGGAATCCGATATATACGCCCCATCAAGAGAACCCAATATACCATGCCATAGGTATAAAGGCATGCTGCCATGTTCACTAATTTGATGCCCACACAGAGGACTTACAACCTACTAGGCTAGTAGTTCTGGTACTATTTGGGTACGCTGAACCCTAGTCCAATTCATTATTATGCTACTCCCATTTATTTATGTAGTTAACTAATTATGTTTGAATTTCTGTAAATACAAGATAGCTCAAAACTAAACATGCAAACTGAGAATGCAACATTTAATATGATAATGATGCATTTATAACTGAGGCATGCATAACTGAATAACTGAAATATCTTACCTAGCATGTGTAATTCAAGAACTAAAGAAATACATAACTAAAGTTTTGAAAGTCATACGATAAACTGAATAATAACTTTACGATCTGATGTAGAATATATATTTAACTAATTTTTAAAGTTCTACAGAAGTTCTAGGAACCCTAGGTTTTCTCATGATTAAAAAACTCAAGAACTCACTGAAAACTAGGGACCCAATGGGTGAAAGGAACTCACTAATGAAATTCCACATACCTGGTGATGAAATTTACGGAGAAATATTCAGATTTTAGGATGGAACTGATGGAATTTTGTTGCGTTCTTGAATTAGGGTTCTTGAATTTTTTTTCCTTGGTTGCTTCTAATTTTCTAAGTTTTTATTAATGATTTGACTTAAATAAGTTTTAGTTATTTTTGTATGCTTAAAATAACTAAATTACGATGATTTAGGGTCAAAATAATGTATCTTAGGGTTTCAACAAAGTGGAAAATCAAAGACCCCTGAGTCAATTTCTGTTGGACCAAACGACGACCTAGGTAGACGGTCCACCGTTCAATTGATTATCGGTCATTTGGGTCCGTAGGTGGGGTCTATTCGACAAGCTTTTACTAAAACGAGCATAACATTTTACTAAGAAGTCTGATTTTAACAATGTCGGTGGCTATCGAAAGCTAATTCAATTATCTATCTATTGGTATTTCATGGGAAACCTAATTCCTTTTTTTTCTATGAATTATGATCAATTAAGGTTGACCCAACTGCATTTCCCCCCTACTTTTCTGCTAATTTCCATATACAGTCATACCTACGGTCTGTAGGTCCATCTACGGACCGTTCTGGTCAAACATAAAACTTGTCAGAGAGTGGGAAAATGAGGTCTTGATCGAAAGAGACATACTACAGACCATAGGTCAGTCTATCTTTCGTTTGTGGAATGATATTTTAGGGGTTTCTTACCCAATCGACGGATTTGCAAGAAGGATCGTTGGTCAGGCTATGGTCTGTCGATAGTGACCATCAATTGCACTCCGGTTTTTTTTTCTTCTGAAAAGCTGATTTTTGGTCTGTTTTGGATTCAATGTGTTATAACAAGTATGGGAGATTGAAATGAAAAATTTTGATGGTTAAATTTTGCTAACCAAAGGATGGGAGGATTTATGTAACTATGATTCAATAAGTTGTGGGCACTTTTTGATGTTTGGATACAATTCTCGTTCCCATTTTGATGTCACTATATATGATTTGAGCGAAGCTGAATTCGAATATCCATATAGTTTATTCACCTTCCACTGTCATGAAACACACTATGTACTAAAAAGTGACTTGTCCGAGTCGGATTATTATGTAGAAAAACTTGAGGATATTCCAAGAATCCAGAAAATGAATGAAACAATTCTTTATATGGTTGATTATTCCGCTGAAAATCTAGGCGATGGATATTTTAGGAAAAGGAAAAGATATAAAGATGATGTAGATTCAGCTTAGATCACAAGAAAAGACCAAAGTAGGATCTTATTGGCTATGACCTGAAATTCAAAATTAATCTTGTTGCATAATAATTAATACTATGAGTTTAAGTTCTATGCAATGACATTGTAAACCTAATTACACAATTAGTCACTTATTAGCTCCTATGTATGGTACTTATTACTAGTAATAAGTAGTTTTGTCGAAATGGTAAAAAGAAAATTAACATTATTGTTGTATATAAGTTAAATTTCATTCTATATTAACACAATGATCTTATTTTCAATTTGAAGAAAGCAATGAAGATTGCAGGATTCACCAACAACAATTTAAGAGGTTTCATTATCAGAACAAGACAGTAATGGAAAAACAGATAACTATAGCATATCAGAAGCAAAAACTTTTAAATCTAGTAAGTCGTTCATTATATCTTTTATGCAACTACCATATGTATCTACTTCAATTAGTATGGTAAGCTACAAGCTACAATATTTATGGACTTTGTAGTGCTCTAATATTTATTTATTTCATTTTGTTCTATGTCAAAATCTATGTACTTATCCTCCTTTGGAAGTCCACATCGTTGAAATTTGCTAGAAAGTGTTTCCTTGAGAACAATGAGAATCTTTTTCTTCGTGTTCTAGGAAGTGGATCTTGGTCTGCCAGATGCACTATCGAACTATGGAATTCTAAATTTATGTCTTGTTGGAATGCATTTTTTCTGGACAATTAGTTAAAAGTTTGCGATGTTTGTGTATTTGATGTGCTTAAGGACGATCAGTCCTTTGTAGATGTCATAATATTTCATGCAGCTAAGAGCACAAGAATGCTCAATATAGTTGAAGAAGTTCCAGGAGGTTCTGATAGTAAAATCTAGGTTGTGAAAAGGTAATTATGTTCCATCTTCTCAACACAAAGTAGTCCACACCAAGGAACTAAAGAAACACATAGGAGGTTCATATGATCTCAACTCAAAAAGGGAAGGTGATAGACAAAGTTGAATTTTCTCTATAAGATAATTGGAGTATGCAACTTTAGTTGTACTAGTAATATTCTAATCATTTCATTAAGGTTATATTGGCTTGAATACTTTTTTAAAAAAATTATGAAGGCACCGAGATAAGGCATTATGCTAAGATTTTGGGTCATTTTCCGTTAGGACGTGGAATCAAAAGAAAAAGATCAGAACAGAGGATGATGATGTGGAAACTCACATGAAGATGTAGCTTTGCCTTCTTTCACAAGAAATACCAAAAGTAAGAAATAAGAGGAATACATTGATATTTTACTTTGTTGGAATGTATAATCCAACCAGTGATCTTGAGACCGGGTCCCTTAACTTAGCAAGAAGAGTTCCTAAAATATGTGCAGAAAGTAAATAGTTGGAAGTAAGATCTGCACAAGAGTTTTACGTTGAAACCTCCTTGTTCAAGAGAATAAATCACAATCTCTCACACATGACTTTTAAAACTGTTTTCACTAATATTCTCAAAGGAAATAAAAACCAGTTTACAAACCACAATTAGAGATTAAGCTCTTAATCACTAAACTAAGTAATACAACGATTACTTAAGTGAGCCTAAGTAGGTACAACACTGCCCACTATACTACACTAACTAGTTAATATAGACTTTACAGTAAGACACAAAGTTACTCCTAACTATTTTGCTACAAAGTTTCACACCAGTTTTAAATATTTCTAACATAACTAAAATGAATCATACAAGTTAAAAACAAATACAAACAATCAAGAACAACAACAGGTACAAAAATCACTCCTTCAGTTGATCAGGTCCTAGATGTATCTATTGTCTTTTTACGCTTGTGAATTTAGTTTTCCAAATATTGAGTTGTGTTTTAGTGAGATACTATATAAAATCAACATAACTCCTTTGGACAACCTATTGGCTTAGAGCATGTAGTTTAGAAAAGTTGTACACCTACCACATTAGAGGTGACAACTTTTATGAAAACTGTCGTCGTATTTTCACATACGCAGTCTTGCAGGACCAGATCCCTTGCAAACTTTTCATAGTAAGTTCTTGAGAATAGGTGATAGGTCAATCTCCTTTTGAATAAATGAATTAATTTGTTTTTGGTCATGTTGACTAAGCGAACCATAAAGAGTTATTCACCGTGGAATGAACAACTTCGTCTATTTTGATTGGTGTAGTATGTTAATGCCTCACCAACCTCTGACACAAAATCTTTACAATTGTACCCCATTATAGATCTAGACAAGAGAACTCAGCCAGGGACCGGGTCCCTTCATTTGTGAGACGCTGAAACAAACACTTTCATCGGCTTCTTGTTAAACAAGTACAGTGGTTTTTTCACCTACCACCTGATATGACAGCTTTATAGTTTTACCCATTTGAATTTGGATGAGATCACTCTGCCAAGGACCAAGTCCCTGCATTTGTGAGAATCATCAAAACACCTAGAATATACGTACTTACATGATAACTTAGTAGTAATACATTGATATTGGTTTTTTTATGATGAAGAAAGCGAAGGAAGTTGTTGAATGCACAAGCAAAAAACCAAGATTGTTTATAATAAGAACAACACAATAGTGGACATACATAGCACTATATCACATCAAAGAACTAAAACTTTTAAATCTAAGAATCCATTCATTAAATCTTTTATTCAACCATCATATGTATGTATACCATACATCTTGGTAAGCTACAAGCTATAAACTCTGCAGACTTTCCAAAGACTTCACTCAGTTCTTCGGGATGCATGTTATTATACATATTTCACTGTGTCCGTCTCTTTTAGCAGAAAATACATTTAGGATTTTCTAGGAAGTATTGTCTTGAGACCGATGGAAATTTTTCCACCTTGATACTTTTGGCGTGAACGTATATCGGAACATCATCCACTGCCTCCTTTTATGGTTTCTTTATTTTTCTTCCATTTCCCAAGTGACAATGGCAAAAAATCTTAACAGAATGCTCAATCTCAGTGCCTTCACCATTTTCTTCTTTGAAAAATTCAAAGCCAATATAACTTTACATTAAATGATCAAGAAAATTAATAGTTCAATAAAGGTTTTATACTCGAGAATATCTTATAAAGATAATTCACCTTTAATTTTTTAGTTGAGACCATATGAACCTCCTATCTAGTGTCTTAAGTTCTTGGTTAGGACTACTTTGGTCTGAGAACATGGAAAAAATTATCAGCTTCGATAACCTTCCTTCTACTATGAGAACATCCTTGCACTTTTGTGACTATATCGTGCATTAGTCTTCTTCCAGCTGCACGATGATCTAAAAGTGCATTTGACAGACAAAGATCCACTGCCTAGAATACAAAGCATTAAATTTCCATCGTTCTCAAGACAATACTTCCTAGAAAATCCTAAATGTATTTTCTGCTAAAAGAGACGGACACGGTGAAATAAGTATAATAACATGCATCCCGATGAATTGAGTAATGTCTTTGGAAAGTCTACAGAGTTTATAGCTTGTAGCTTACCAAAATGTATGGTATACATACATATGATTGTTGAATAAAAGATTTAATGAATGGATTCTTAGGTTTAAAAGTTTTAGTTCTTTGATACGATATAGTGCTCTGTCTGTCCATTATTGTGAAGGCACTGAGATTGAGCATTCTGTTAAGATTTTTTTCCATTGTCAATTGGGAAATGAGAGAAAAATAAAGAAACCATAAAAGGAGGCATTGGATGATGTTCCGATTGACGTTCACGCCAAAAGTATCATGGTGGAAAAGTAACAGGAGGATGTAGCTTCACCGTCTCTCTCAAGAAAACTCATAAGTATGTTTTCTCGGGCTTACTAACAGTAGATCATCTGCTTCCATAACATTATACTAGCAAAATATTGATTTTGATTTTCTATTTAAAAAAAATGGAGAATGTTGTAGGATGCACAGGCAACAAACTAAGATGACTTATGCTAAGAGAATGACAATACTGGACAAAGAGAGGACAATCACATATCAAAGCGAAATTTTTAATATCTTAGAATCCATTTGTTTTAACGTTTATGCAGCCATCATATATCTCAAAACCATACAATCTGGTAAGCTACTTTAGAGACTTGCCAAAACTTAGTTTTTTTTTCAATCCATATGGAAGAATCAACTTATGGTCAATTAACCATCTCCATCTTTTTTGGCAGAACATATGTTTCTTATTTGCTTGGAAATATTTTCGAGAGAAATCTGGTGACTTTGTGCTTCATGTTCTTGGTAGGGGATCTTGGTCTGTCAAATATGACTTGGGGATATCAGAAGGGACAGTTCTATTTTACTTTGAGGTCTTTTGTGTTAGATAATAAGTTAAAAATTGGTGATGTCTGTGTATTTGAACTGATTAAGGGCACTCAACCCTTTTGAGATGTCACTGTATTTCGTCAAGCCGAGAGGAAACCAACACATACAATAGATGAAGGTGTTTCTGATTTCAAAGACAGGATAACCAACACTAGAGTCTAGAAGTTTGTGTTGTCTCTTATGTTTCAAGCAAGATAAAATGTGTTGGATTTTAAAAGGTGTGAATTAGCGCCGCTTCCGAGGAAAATTCGCTTTTAAAATAACGTTAAGGTTATTACCAAAGTTTAGTCAACATTTTCCTAATTTTACTTTTTTCTTTTTGTTTTTGTCTCTTGCAGATCTAACTTCCGTGTATACCAAGTACGCAGAGTAGAGGAGAACAAATACTGTCATCCGACCCCAAACTAGAGCGTACACTACACAAAATGAATAAAAATTTGGGTATTCTCGATGATTATCACAACCCGGAACTTCCACCACCAATTGATGCTCATGATCAATTATTACCTGAAAATCTTGTTGAAGGTGAAATATGTAGGAAACCTCCCACTCCACGCCCTCAAGAGTATTATAGGGTATATGATAATATTACTCACTCAGATGGGCCACTTGTCTTCCCTCCCCTACCACATGGCCATACTTTCGTGGTAACTAGTAGTCTGATGCAAATGCTCACCGCTAGAGGTTTGTTTTCATGGATACCTTCTAAGGATACACATGCTCACATCGCCAAGGTGAGGTCGGTGTGTAAGAGTTGTGTAGTGGGCCCTATGTTAAACCTCAAAATCGTGAAGTTGCTCCTAGGGATGGTGGAGGTAGTATGACGCGAGTTGAGGATATGTTGCATAAAATGATGATGAGGTTTGATGCTAGTGATGAGAACACTAAAGAGTTAAGGAGTGAGTTAGCGAGTATTGGGCAAAAAGTTTATGCACATGCAATCTCGATCAAGCATACTGAGTTGTAAATGTCCCAATTTTCTTCGACTGTGAACCCACACCAATCAGGCACTCTTCCTAGCAAATTTATCCAAAATCTAAAAAATGATGGACATTGTATGGCAGTCACAACTTGAGGTGGTAAGCAAACCATTGCCCACTGATGTCGTATGGTGTAGAAAATGTTATAAGAGGCGATGATGAGGTAGTGGAGGTTAGTGGTGAGTTAGAAGATGAAACGGGGAAAGAAGTTGAGGTACCCCAAAAGATGACCCCCAAGACAAGACCACAACCTCCATTCCCATAGAGGTTAGTAAAAAACACTGAGGATGGTAAATACCAGCGTTTTGTCACAATTTTCAAACAGCTTTCCATCAATGTCCTTTTGATAAAAGCTCTTGCAAAAATGGCAATTATGCCAAGTTCATGAAAGATATGGTCACTAAGAAAAGATCGTTCAATTTTGAGGATGATGATAGAATGCAGCATTGTACTGCTATTGCTACAAGGTCTATAGTGCAAAAGAAAGAAGATCCAAGTGCCTTCACTATTCCATGTAAAATCGGGTTATTACACTTTACAAAAGCATTATGTGATCTTGGGGCAAACATAAATCTCATGGCTCTATCTATTTACAAGAAGTTGGGTTTGGGTGACCCAAAGCCCAGTGCGATGAGGATACTGATGGCGGATCGAACAGTAAAGAGGCCTATTGGATACTCCACGATGTGTTAGTAAAGATGGAGTCATTCATATTTCTAGGCAATTTTGTGATTATGGATTGTGAGGTTGATTTTGAGGTGCCTATTATTCTTGAGAGGTCATTCCTTGCTACGGGTAGAGACTTTGTTGATATGGATAAAGGGCAAATGAAATTTTGTTTGAACAATGAAGAAGTGACTTTCAATATTTGTAGGTTCATGAGGCGGAGTGGTGAGATCCAATCGGTATTTTCCATATCTTATAGGGTTGAAAAGTCATTTGAGGTACATATGGAAGAGAGTCTTGGTCTAGAAGCACTAGTGACATTGATCATGAATTTTGATAGTGATTGCATTGAAGAGTATGGGTCATTGGTCGCGGCACTTGATCAATGTGATATTTGATTTAAACCAAAGAAGTTGCAGTTAGATATGAAGCATTGCGAGTATCCACCCGCGAAACCATCAATAGATAAGGATCCAAATGTATAACTTAAGGATATACCACCGCATCTGAGGTATGTATTCTTGGGAAAAGGTGTCACTTTGGTGGTAATGATTGCGTTAGAATTTAATGTGCATCAAGTTGAGTGTTTGGTGGAGGTGTTAAAAAGATTCAAAAGAGCTATTAGGTGGACTATTGCAGACATTATTGGGATACCTACTTGGATTTGTTGACATAAAATCCAACTCATGCCCGATCAAAAGCCAAGTATTGAGTACAACAGACGTTTAAATCCATCTATGCAAGAGGTGGTGAAGAAGGAAATCATTAAGTGGTTGGATGCTGTAGTGATATATCCAATTGCCGATAGTAGTTAGGTATGCCCTATTCAGTATGTACCTAAGAAAGGGAGAATGATTGTAGTCCCTAATGAGAAAAATGAGATTGTTCCGATGAGGCCGGTGACTGGATGGAGGGTATGTATGGATTACTGGAAATTAAATGTGTGTACCAAGAAGGACCATTTTCCTATTCCCTTTATGGAGCAGATATTGGATAGACTTGCAGGAAATGGGTGGTACTATTTTCTTGATTGCTATTCGGAGTATAATTAGATTTCTATTGCACCGAAAGATCAAGAGAAAACCACTTTTACTTGTCCTTATGGGATCTTTATGTTCAAGAGAATGTCGTTTGGGTTATGTAATGCACAAGCCACATTTCAGAGATGTATGATGTTAATATTCTGTGATATGAGGACACTATTGAGGTGTTTGTGGATGGTTATTCAGTGGTTGGTGACTCCTTTGAGCAGTGTTTGAATCATTTCTCCGAGGTTCTTACGAGATGTGAAGATTGCAACCTTGTGCTAAATTGGTAAAAATGTCACTTCATCATGAAAGAAGGAATTGTATTGGGTCATCGCATTTCAGAGAAGGGTATAGGGGTTGATTGATCCAAAGTTGAGATGATAGAGCGACTCCTCCACCTATCTTCGTAAAAGGTGTGAGAAGTTTTCTTGTGCATACAGGATTTTACCGAAGGTTCATCAAGGACTTTTTAAAGATTGCACATCCTTTGTGCAAGTTGCTTGAGAAAGTGTGTAAGTTTCATTATGATGAATCTATTCTTAAGTTATTTGGTGAGTTTAAGGAAAGGCTGGTGTCTTTACCTATCATCATTTCTCCGGATTGGAGCAAGCCTTTTGAAGTGATGTGTGATGCGAGTGGGGTTTCTCTTGGTGAGGTATTGGAACAAAGAAGGGATAAAATCCTTCATCCATTTACTTTACTTGTAAAGCTTTTAATGAAGCCCAAAAGAACTACACCGTGACTGAACAAGAGCTCCTTGCAGTAGTCTTTGCTTTTGAGAAATTTTGCTCCTATTTTCATGGCACGAGTTATAGTTCATACTTATTATTCTTCTTTTAGATATTTGATAGCAAAGAAGGATACGAAACCAAGGTTGATTCATTAGGTATTACTATTGCAAGAATTTGAATTTGAGGTGAAAGATAGAAAAGGGATCGAAAATTAAGTTGTTGATCACTTGTCTTGATCAGAAGATGAAACAATGAGGGATTTAGGTGAAAAGGCTGAAATTGATGATACTTTCACTGATGAGCATGTATTGGCTGCCTCCCAAGACTTGATCTTATGGTTCGCTGATTTTGCAAATTGTCTGGCTGGTGATACCGTCCCACTGGACTTGTCCTTTCATCAAAGGAAAAAGTCATGCATGATGTGACAAAAGTTCTTTTGGAATGTGCCATACTTATATAGGAGTTGTGCCGATGGGCTTATTCGGCGTTGTGTGCCAGATATTGATATGTTGAGTGTTTTGAAGGCATACCATTCTTCGCCTGTAGGTGGGAATCATAGAGGTATCCACACTGCTCACAAGATCTTGCAATGTGGCTACTATTGTCCAACCATCCATCAAGATGATCATGAGTTTTCCAAGGTATGTTGTAGATTCCAAAGAGATGGTGGCATTTCGAGAAATAAAGATCTCACTTTAAATCTCATTCTTGTTATTAAATTGTTTTATGTGTGGGGCTGGGCCCTTTTGTGAGTTCTCATGGGATGAAGTACATTCTAGTTAGAGTCGTTTATTTGTCAAAATGGGTATAAGAAATCGCACTTGCGAATAATAAAGGGAAGAGTGTCACACGTTCTTGAAAAAGAACACATTTTATAGATTTGGCACCCAAAGGGCTATTATCACTGATGGAGGATCCCACTATTGTAACAAGCTATTTAAGGGATAATTGGAAAAATATGGGGTTAACCATAATGTTGCCTCTCCTTACCATCCTCAAACTAGTGGGAAAGTTGAGGTGTCAAACAGGGAGATTAAGCAAATTTTAGCATAAACGGTGAATGCTAGTAGAACAGATTGGTCAAGGAGGATTGATGATGCTCATTGGGCCTACCGGACAGAACACAAGACTCCTATAGGTATGTTCCCATACCAACTTATGTATGTGAAGGATTGTCACTTACCGGTTGAATTAGAGCATAAGGCCATGTGGGATGGATTGGAATGAGGCTGCGGAACAGAGGTTTATTGGATTGAATGAGTTTGATGAATTTGCTTGAAGGCATATGAAAGTTCAGCCATCTACAAAGAAAAAATGAAGAATTAAAATGACCAAAGATTGAGAAGCGCGATTTTTGGTTGGAGATTTGGTGCTTTTGTTCATTTCTAGGTTATACTTGTTTCGGAAAAAACTCAATTCCAAATAGACTGGTCACTGTTTGATCACCCAACTATTCCCTCATGGTGAGGTTGAGTTGGAGAACAAGGAGGGTGTGAGGTTCAAATGTGAACGGGAAGTGAATCAAAATCTATATAGGGCATGCTGAGACGGAGAATGATGTGATCGAGGCATACCCTCTTGATGAAGTCAGAGTAATCAAGAGTCCTCTGTGGTTCCGCGATATTAAAGCAAGCGCTGATTGGCAGGCAACCCACTATGTATCCCCTAGTCAACTATAGGTTTTTCATGATTTTGTAGGCATAGTTGCATTATTTTTGCTTTTATTACTTATGTCATGTCTGAATGTTCCTTTATTTTTCTTCAAAAGTGTTGGCTAGAGCGTAAAGTTGGTTCCTTGTCCAAAAAGTGTCAAGAAAACACAAAAATATTAGCTTAATGGGTGTTAAATGTGCAGGGACTAAATCACCTGAAATCTGCAGAAATTTGGTCTGGTGCACCCATCGACGGACCGTCGTCCCTTTAACGGACATTCGGTAGGATCCATCGTGCCCAAGTACAAATGGCACCTAAACTCGACCGTGTCTAATTACGAGGTAGTTCCAACAATGTCACCCTGTCGACTAGCTTATCATAGGCTCAGATGATGAGAATGACCAAGAGTACGTCCCACCACACACCCGCACTCCTACCCATGTTTCTCGCCCCACTAGAGCCACGCCCACTAGGATGGCACCCGGCGTAGTCACTGCCTCCAAGTCTAATGAAGAGCGCATACTGACCGAGGGAGGCATCCGGTTCGGAGGAAGCTTTTGCCTATTTGGAGGCTTCTAGATCGGAAAAGGCTTCTGCTTCTGCCTCATCTAATGAGGCTACTAGTGTTGATTTTACACCAGCACCCCAGACTGGATCCCCGCTCCAGTTACTGATCAGCCCAACCGGTGGTGTGTTGAGGGGAAGTACCAAATCTATGTTGATGCCAAGATGCCCAACAACAAGGGGGTCATGACCAGGACCCGGACACTTGAGTGACGGGTTGTCACGAGGAGTCTTCCCGCCATGCCAGCCATTCATGAGTTATTCGCCCGACATCGACTGGATTGGACGGCTCGAGATGTAGGCCCCTTTAGCAAGCTATGGTCCTAGAGTTCTACGCCTCCTATGCAGCGACTCTATGATCTCTGCTGGACAGGCGGGAAGCCCCCGCTAAGCATGCACCATTGGTGTATGTTCGATTTCGCAGTAAGAGGGTTGGAATTTCCTTGTAGGACATCCGCGGATTTATCTATGGCGCACAGGTTGATGTCGCCCCGACTCCTCTCACCTCCGAGTTTGACTATTCGTGGAAGTTGATTAAAGATTGATGGTTCCAGCGTGAGCCATAGGTGAGAGAGACCACCAAGCGGTCGATTCCACGGTACATCTCCATAGATGGTGAGGATTCTAATGAAAGCGGGAGCCCAAGGGGAGTAGCAAGAAAGCCAACCTCACCTTTACAGCCAAGTTCCTATGGTTGTTGGTCCGACACTGACTTTCCCCCACTGCTGCATATAATATTGTCACCTGGGATCGTGCAGTGCTGATGGCTGCCATGATTATGGGGTTCGAGGTGGACTACGCATGGCTATTACAGGCGGTGATGCACGAGGGAGCCTTTAAGGACACTACTACTTACCTATTCCTGTTTATGTTTTTTGCATTGTGCACGTCTGCAGGAGTGCCCGTGTGGCACATTGATGTGATCAAGACCCCGCCTGACCAGGTTGACATCGGTGTTATTTGGGATGAGGCCAATGAGTTGGCTCCCAACAGAGGGCCCCGTATAGAGGTGCAACCGCTAGGTGAACCTGCCAGCCACGGTAGAGCAGGACTAAGGGGATAAGACAGTTCCCAGATCGTTACGCCTTTCGTGCAGGTCGGAACTTACCCGACAAGAAATTTCGCTACCTTAGGACCGTTATCCGGGTTCATTTGAGCCTACCGATACCACTCCGGTCGATTATATCCCGATTGGTAGAACCACTTCAAGCTCCTCCCGCTCTATCTCATCTGCTACACTTGTCCCGCTTGCTAGGGTCCAGAAACTAGAGTCTAAATTTCCACACTTCTATATCACATCCAGCCTTGGATGCAGAGGTCCATTGCTGAGGCAGAAGAGTGTATGCAGAGGAAGATGGCCCAGCACACTTAGAAGAAGATCATGTATGTCCAACAATGCTTGGACACATTTGATTTGCGGGTTATCGCTCAACCATCCCCTAAAGTGTATGTGACAACTCTCCAGGATTCTGGGGAGAGTCTGAGAGCCGACATGGACACTATACTAGAGGCTTGGATGCCTGAGTCGGAGGCCCCTTCTGCAGGGCCTGCTGAGGATACGGTGTTTGATGCCCTGTTCTCCACCAGTGATGTGAAACCACTTTCACCAGGTTAGCATGCCAAGAGGCATCGGACTACATATGAGGATGAGTCCAAGCTCAGAAGAAGGAGAGCCATGAGTTGGAGGCTGCCAGGAGAGCGTTACTAATTCATGAGGAGTCCCGCCAATTGAGGACTATAAGGTTTGATGCTAGGGCGTCTAGCTCTAGAGTTGTTGAGGATGAGAGGAGCTCTACCAATGGTGTTTTTGTTGCTAAGGACACTACTGAGGGTGTCCCTACTAAAGAGGGAGGGGGTTTCGGGCAACCGGACCCTCCAGCTTGTTGATCGCCAACGCTTTGTACCTCAGGTTTGCATCACCTACCACCCTATTTTATATACTTTTATGCATTGGGAATAATTGCATGTGTTTTTCTTGTGGTGGGGTAAATGGAAAGTGAATGCTAGGGTGAAGTGTTTTCTTTTTCCCCAAGAGACTGGTTATTTTTATTGTTGAACCGGCATTTTGTATCATTTGTACATAGTATAGAAATTGACTCTAAAGCACGATTGCTACAAAAATGATTTCCTGATTTACAGAAAATGTTGCATGACTAGGCATAGTAATTTATAAATGTGTTGCTCTAAGCATGACATAGAGATACACCATTGCATTGACCTAAATCTAAAACTCAATCTAGGTTTCTTATAATTTAGTAGAGTAATGAGATGTCAAGTGAGTATGAGGAAATTTGAATATTCCACCATTGGTACCAAGCTAGAACTTGCCTAGTTAGTCCTGCTTAAAGTAAGTCGTAATAGACAATTAGGAAAGGATCATAGGCCCCTGTTCAATATATCCAATCTTTAGCCTAAATAACGGAAAACCGAATGAAATTAATCCCTTTTTTATCCAAATGATTTGAGCTTAAAACAGACCTTTCTTTTTAACCTGAACTAATCTTTTCTAGGAACAATGTGTTGGATGTGGTCCCTCCTTGGACATGTGCACCTCAACTTATGCCAAAAGCATAAGTTGAGGGTGGCTAATGCAGAAAACAACCTTGTAGTGGCCCTGATCAAACATTGGGTTTTGTGTACTTTAACTCATGGCAAAACCATGAGTTGAGGGTGGCTATTATGAGGAATGCTCCGAAAATTGGGTTGAAAGAACAAAGAGAGAGAAAGAACAAAAGAAAAGTGACACAAGAAAAGTTGAAAGAAAAGTATAAAAAATTATTTGAAAATGTGAAAATACAAGCAAGAAAAGAAAAGTGTTACTTACATAAAAGAAGAAAGATGGGAGAATAGGAAGGTGAAAGAATACAAGAAAATTAAGAAATTCCGCCGAATAAAACGATAAAATGGTAGGAGGCTTAGCCGTTATGTCAAGGAGGGAAATAAGTTACTTAATACATTCAAATGTACCCAACCTGACCCTAAGCCAAAATCACAAACTAAGAAAGTCCTATCGTGATCCTAATAGTCTATTATGGTGAACTTGAAGCAGTGAAAATATGGGCAAGCCTATGGCAATAAGTATAAATGAGGTGTCAAGTAATTCGGAGAGAGAG
Organism: Solanum neorickii; assembly: GCA_027704865.1. Lineage (NCBI taxonomy): Eukaryota > Viridiplantae > Streptophyta > Magnoliopsida > Solanales > Solanaceae > Solanum > Solanum neorickii. The sequence goes on along the minus strand of JAKWJC010000363.1, from coordinate 16,237,786 downwards.
TGTTGAAAAATAATCCTTATACTCAAACTGAAATCATTGTGTGAAAAATGAGGATGTTGTTTTGAAGCAAGGGCCCTAGTTGCAATATCGTAAAATTAGCACCTTGGTGAGAGATCAAAGAGGATAGGTGTCGGTGTGTGGTGAGTCTTTGTCATGGTCTGATCAACATGATCAAGCCTAATAGTGATAGAATGCATAAATCAATTTGAAAAAAATCGGGATTAATAGTCATATGATTGCAAAAAGCTAAAATAAGGAGACTCTTGTACAAAGATTTTGTGGTGAGTCATAGTGCGTCGCTTGAGGCGAACAACGAATATAAGTTGAGGGTGTTAATGTACCGTGGTTTTATGGTACTTTCAATGCTTTTTCCTTAAGTTTAGTGTGTATATAAGGCCTTTTTGTATTGGTTTTGATGTAGTTTTCTCTTTGTTTGCTGAAAATCTATCCAAAAGGAGAACGTGGGAGTGTTGTGCTGCAAATTGCAAAAGTGATAACGGACGGAGCCATTTACGGTCTGTAGGTGGCCACTGTCGTATGATGAAAAAGGCTATTAAAGAAAGTTGGGGAATTCTGACTATGTGTGGGGCTATGAAGGCTCTCGATATACCGTCATAGCCACGACGGACCGTCCTGCAAATCCGCCAATGTTAGCAGAAAGTAGCCCAGTATCCATCTTCAAAAGATTCTAAGTACGGAGGAACGGAAGCCATCGACGGACCGTTTTGCATACAACGGACCTTCATCCATGCCCGTCGATGGTAACAGAAAGTTTGTGAAGAAAGCTGTTGAAGAAGAAGTTAAGTTTGGAGCGACAAGGGCCTCGATGGTCCGTTGTGACCTCGACGGTCCATCATGACCTCGACGGTCCGTCACTTCAGTCATCGACTCAGACGCGTTTTTGTGCAGATTTTCCTTAAATAAATTTCCCTTTTATGTTCGGATTTGTCTATTATAAATACTTGTAAAACCTAGTTATTGGGGTTAGACTCTTGGGTAGTTTTAAGATTTTATTGTTCTAGTTGTGAACTTGTGATTTTGGGAAATTATTTTATTTTCTAGAAATCATTTATTGCTAGCTTATTGATCAATTCATTTAATTTTCTAGGTTTTCTTGAATCTCATCAAAGTAAGTGCGTGAATTCTTGTCAAACTAATATGAATTGTGTTATTATATGGAATGACGGAGGTCCCCGATGGTCCATCTTGGCCTCGACGATCCATCACTCCAGTCATTGACTCAGACTCGTTTTTGGGCAGATTTTTCTTAAATAGATTTCCCTTTTATTTTAGGACTTGTC